>BSBK01000954.1:152500-752500 GCA_027943335.1 Chamaecyparis obtusa
CATAGTTTCGGGTGAACTAGTTCTGGCTGAACCTATCTAAGTGGCATCTTATGTGGTTGCCAAATAAGCAAAAAAAGGTGAGTCTTAGAAGTTATCACTTCTGGATCTGAATTCTCTGTTAAAATTTAACCTTCTTTTATTATGTTTTGATTTCATATAATATATTATAAGTTGAAAATACTTCAAGTAGGTATTTTAACATTTAAGAACACGCTCGTTCAAAAAAAATAAAAAATAACAAATCATGTCAGAAAAATTTAGAACTTATATTTAACACTAGAGGAGAGAGTCATCTTCAAGAATATATAATTTATTTTTTAATGGTGTAGATTTGATAGGGAAAATTTGGTGGGAACAAAAAACTATTTATTTCAGGTAACACTAACTTTGGATAGTTATAACAGACAAAATATATACCAAAATCCAATCTTTCTTTTTTTATGCACTAGCCATACATGCCATCTAAAACATATTCTGAAATCAAAGGAAAAAAAGATTATTTGCATATAGTTTTTTTCATGGGAACTAGACCCTAGATTTTCAGCATATTTCAGCAATAAAAAAATGGACTTCAAAAATTAAAAAACTATGTCAATTTTTGTATAATTTAAAAAAATAAAATTATAAGCATAAACTTCATAAAATTTTACACATTTCATTAGTTTACATTATCTTCAAATTCTAAACACAAATGCCACTTTTATGTCATTAAAGTTGAAAATTTTGCATGTTGTCATCCTTTTCCTTTATAAAAGTGTGACATGGGTTTGTACTTTTACCCAGCTGTATGTAATGAAAATATGGACCTATTTGCTGCAAATGAAAAACACCAAAACACCAAACAAAATCATATTAGAAGTTAGTCATTTCAAATGCAACAAAATAAGTAATCTTCACTACAACCTCCGATGAGCTAAAACAAGGGCACCAAAAGCCTTGTTTGATTTTCTCTTTGAGATTATGTGGGTATGCTCTCCCAACAAAAATGAAATGCAAAACTATGAGATGCAAGCTAGATGATAGTGAAGGGAGTGAGAACAAGTATGAAGAACTTTCCCCAAGCTTCACAAATGATAAATATTAAGATTCATGCAGGATTGATTGAAGATAATGAGAATGTAAATGAGATTAAGATATATGATAATACAATAAGATTAAGATCTAAGAACAATATTATATTGAAATGAAGAAAATAACTAGAATGATTAAGAATGCTAGAAGATGCATAAGCTAAGAGATTAAGAAGAAAAAGAACTTAGACCTAAAATGAGGAGTGAGGCCTCCTTTTATAGAAAATGAAAAGAATTGGATGGTGTAGATTAAGAGGCAAAATAATGGATGTCTAAGATTAAGAGGAAAACAAGGAGTGGCTAAGATGAAGAGGCAAAAAGAAATGAGTGGCTAGGATTAAGAGGCAAAAGGATGTTAGGTAGGGTTTGAAAAAGTTGAAGTGGCAAAAGTCAAACTTCAGTTGAAGGGGAAAAAGGGAATTTAAAAATGATTGGTGGAGAAAAGAGATGGGGAGGTGGCCACCTTGAAAAAGGTGATTGTACACACGATTAGAGGTAATCCACCTTTTAATTAAGATTAGAAGAATATTAGACAAATGTAAGCATAGGAAAAAGAGAAGAAGAATTAAATTAAAATAAATTTAGTTTAATCATGGTTTAGAAGAACTTTACCCTAGTGGAGGAATAAAATAAATAAAATTTATTTTATAAAGGAAAATGGAGGGATAATATATTAAATTGAATTTAGTATATTATAGTATTTAAATAAAATTTAAATACAAAGGAAAAATGAATTTATTTAATTAAAGTAAAATGAATTAAATAAATAGAAGAATATAACAATTATAGTCAATTAATAAAATTAACCATAATGCTAAGGGAAAATATTAATAAAAATTAACATTAGTGTGAATGGACAATTTTAGGTGTCTACATTGTGCCCATCTTTAATGTGGTGTCAAAATCAGCATCGTGTCAAAGAAGAAGAAAACAAGATGCCTCAGGAGTCATACCTAAGAGACGATGGGAAGAGGATGAGGATGGTGCCCCCTTGAGAAAATTGAGCAAAAAATTAATTAATTTTGACAATTTTCTTGAAAAGGAAGGGTGATGATAGAGGAAGTGAATAAAAGAAGGCCTCTAATGCAAAATGAACCTAAATGAAGACTATCATTGCGTCAACATGGGAGAGAATATCCTATTTTGATATTGTTCTTGACATTATGCACCAAGGTATGAGGAACCAGAATGACTATGTGCTAAGTATGTGATAAAAAAGGTCAAATACAACCATATGTCTTATGACACCATGATATGAAAGACCATGATGCCCCTATGACAAAGGATGCAAAGACCATGATAGATGCAAAAATTACTAATACATACAAGAAACAAGCAAGCATGCACAATAAACCAAAAGCAAACCAACATATTGCCCCTAGTCAAGATGACAGCCAATTAATTGACTGATTGATCGAGTGATTGGGAGGGCAGGGCCTCAAGGATTGGGAAGGATACATACCATGATGATAGTTGGATTTGAAATTGATCAAATGATTATCAGTTGATTTGGTTTAATATGATGGCTTGATTAAAGATTAGCATGCTAGATTGAAATATTGGATTGCATGGATTAGTATTGATTACACTTGATTGGACTCACTTAGGATCTTTTGGATTATTGATTTTTTTGTTTTTAAATCATTTTTTAAGGATCATGTATCATTTAAAAAAAATAAAAATTTAGGATCATTTTATATTCTTTTTGGATTTTTGGATTTTTTACATTTATTTGGATGATCATATTGGATGGAATGAGATTGGAAGAGAAGATGATTGGATAAGATGAGATTGAAAAGCATGGAAGAAGAACAAATAGATTGGATGAGAAGATAAATAGATTTGATAGAAAATATGGTTTGGATAAGATGAAAGGATGATTAAAAAATTGGATAAGATGGGATAGGAAAATGAATAAGTGGATTGGGACCAATGACAAGGGATAGACAAGGAATGATAGAGGATGGAAGGATGGATAGATGTTGGATTAAGGAAATGAATGGGTAGAAGGGATGGGTTGGATAGGAGATAGATTGAATGAATAGATAGGTAAGGGTAGGATATGGAAGACTATAGAATGGGAGGTATAGGGATGGAGATCTAAGAACTATGTCGAAAAGGAGTTAAATGCCCCACACTAGAAGGAGGACAATGAAGAATGGAAAGATGGAGGATAAAATTGTATAGGATGGAAGGATGGTGATAGAAGATGGGGAGGAAAGTGATATGGTAAGGAGCTATGAAAGATGGAGAGATGGTGGATAAAGGATGTATGAAGTGGATGAATAATGCACAAAGGATATTTATGGAGGAATTGAAGGCTTTTGTTGTCCAAAGCATGCAGGGACATTTTCTTTGTATTTTAGAACCTCTAATTTTTATGAAGGGAAAATGTATGAAAGTGGAAGGTGGATGGATAAGGGATATGAGATGGAGGGTATGAAGAGGATAGAGGATAATGATATGGATAGATGGAATTGGATAATAGATAATGGAAGGAGGAAATGTATAGGATAATCAAGATCAAGGACATGGGAATTTATATGGACTCAAAGAGTATTATGTATTATGAATATGAGATGGAGGATAGGGATGTCAAGATAAAATATGTGAAAATGGAGGGATAAGGAGTAAGGTTTATGGAAGGTACATATGGATAGAGGGGATGCATATGATAGTCAAGATCAAAGATGGGTAAGAAAAGGATAATGTAATTAGATAAGACAATGGATGGTGGATAGGGAGTGTGGAAGATATTTATGGTAGAATAGTATGGATGGAGCTTTCCCCCAAGTATAGAGTGTAAGGGGAGGTGGATAAATTAATGGAAAAGACATGATAGGAAGATGAGAGGAAAGATATTATGGATAGATAGCGAGTAGGAATTTTCCCTAGGTATGAAGAGAAATAGGATGGAGGGATTAAACATGACGTCTTTTTTCCAGGTTTTCATCATGGTACTTGTCCAAGGTGCCTGATTACCAAGTTTTTAGCATTAGATGAATTGTTTTTCTTTTTTTTCTTTTGTTTTGACATTTTTTTTAGGAATAATTTGAGCCCAGTGCTCTTTGGATAATGTTCCTTCAAAAATATATGCTATGATTGGCCAAGGATGTTGATAGGTAAGCTCAAAGATGCTAATAATGGTGATGGTAAGGGAAAGATATGGAGGATATGTTGGAAACTACAATTGAAACAATTATTGTAGTCATTGATGTCAAACCTTAACTGGTAAGACTGTTGCTACTTAGGAAAGTACTATATCTATGGTGAGAAGGGAAAGAAAGGTTGGTAACAATAGCACCTAAGGAAAGGTTGAGTTATCTTGATACTACAAAGTGTACTTGACTATGTTGTACAATGATGAGACAATGTATTGTTTATCTTAGTAAGATTGAAGACTAAACTAGTAGGCTCAACCGAGCAAAAATGAAGAAATCATGTTTAAGCTAAGTTATGACAGAGTCGACCGAGTTAGTGGATGCTGAGCAAAAATCTAGTATCGACCGAGTATTAGTAAATTGTTGAGGAAGATAGTATTTGCCGAGGAAATAGTTTTAGTAGTGACTGAGTGTTTTACATGGAGATCGAGTGGATGACCACAGTATTGACCGAGAATCAACAATTTTATAGTTGAAGAGAATTCAGATTTGGAGCCAACATTGTTGAATTCTTGGATTATGTAAAATGTGTTGACTTTATTTATTGATTGTATAGAAGCATTTAATGCTTTGTAAAATGTTTTATGATAAGTCTTTATGAGATTTGAGATGATTCTAGAAGAGGAGATGAAGAACATGAAGCAGGTAGATTCAATGTATTTGACCTAACCCTAAGATCTATGAAGGAGATTAAGTGGAAAAAGATAATTTAACCTAACAGAGGAAAGTATTAAGGGAACCAAAGCATTAGGTATGTGAAGGAAGGGTGAAGGAGATGCTGGAAGAATAGTAAAGTTTTATTGACTGTATAAGTGAAAAGGCTGAAGAAAAGTGTGGTGATTTCTTGAAGGAAAGTTTCGAGCAGATCTGAAGTGGAGATGGAAAAGTTTCAAAGTTAGTAAACGAGCATTTGTGTACAAAATTGGATCTAATATTTGCAAAGTGAGTTGTATGTTTTCAGATCAATACTACTACTACTTTCTAACCATTGCAACAGTCAAAATCCTTTTAATAGAGGTTGACCTAACAATCATATGTTAAATCCTTTGAACAAGGTTGCATTCTAATGGAGTGTATGTAAGTCCTTTGACCAGGCTCACTTTTAACAAGGTGATTGAAATCCTTTAACCGGGTCACACTTGACAGTGTGTATTGTAACCTTTGACAGGGTTGGCTTTTAACTGAGCTCACTTTAGAAGAGTGAAAATAATAGTAGCATGTTACAAAGTGGTTTTTCCCATATTGGGTTTCCACTATAAATCCTAGTGTCAATACTTGTGTGAATGTTTTGGTTTGAACATTTCTATATTTTACAAGTTAGATACAGCTAGGTAGTGGACTGCTGAGTTATATGTTTCTATTAATGAATTAGTGATGACCAAGTTTGTTTTGGTTGCTTGATCTAATTTAAAGAAGATTTTTTGAAGTTATTTTATACATCAGGACTTGAGAACAACTGATTCACCCCCCCTCTCTGTTGTTCTAAATCATAGTAAAAAGATAAGGTAGATGATGACTAAGGATGTATGCATAAGATAGGGTAAGAGGAATGGGAGGATATGATATGGAAGGATAGGGAGTAGATATAGGAGTTGTATATTGGATAGGGTATTGAAAGGTTTGTGTGGGCGTAGGTGGAAATCATGCCAAGAAAAACATTGACACACACCTTGAAGGGTAGTGGACAAATGAAGGAATGATGAATTGGCTAGTGTGAGGTTTTGATGTAGGAAGTGATGTGGAGTTTTGGACACAAGGGCCCAAAATAGATGGAGCGAATGGAAGATATTTGGAAGAATACGAAGTGGACATCTTTGGAAGCTTGAATGTCAACTTTGAGTTTTCTTTTATATTTTAGTCCTTTAAGAGAGATTTGGGAATCCACATAGCTATTAATATTTCTTTACATCTATGTTCTTTTAACCGCAATTCTTCCATGATAGATTTAGGAACCCATATTTTATTTGATTTTCTTTTTTGCTTGGAGGACCTTTGTGGTCTCCTGAGTATTTCCCTTTCTTTGTAGCCACATGTCGATTAGATAGGACATGGTGATCTTCATATGTAAGTGGATTCTTGTATTTCTTATTTTTATGTTGTGCATCCAAATTTCTTCAAAAAGACTTAGGAATTATGGATGAATGAGGCTCATATAATGGGTTTTGATGGATGGATGGATAGAAATCTCCAAAGGATGCATGTCTTTGTTGATGTTGAGGTATGGTGGAAGAAATAAATGATGATCTAGGAGCAAGATGTATAGTGGATGGAGGAACATAAGAACCTAAAATGGATGGAAGGGATGAAGGGTTCAATATTGGGATATAAGGGAAAAAAATTGGATGAACAGGATGAATGATTTCCTTTAGGGATATAGGGGCCCAAGATGGATTTGGAAGATAATGAAGGAACATGTTTACACTTTAATGGAGGTATATAAGGTGTAGGACGGATATGAGAATCTATAGAGTGAGTGGTATCACCAAGGCCATCAAGTGTAAGGTTTCCTTGGTCCTTGAGAGGCTTCTTAATAGGAATAGTAAGAGCTCGAGGAGGAATGGGATCTTGTGAAGGATTAGTATCTTGCAATGGAGGATCAAGAAGGAAATTAGGATCTTGTGGAGGATTAGGATCATGAGGGGAATTAGGGGGAATAATGGGATCTTGAGAGGGATTGGAATCATGACATGGAGATGAAGGAGTACTTTCATCTTGACTTTGGGGAGGATTATGTGGTGGAGTGGAAGGGATGGTAAGATCTTGATATGGAAGGCTATTTTGGAATAGAGTGGAGGGAATGCCTTGATCTTGATTAGGAATGGAATCATGAGGTGGATCAAGAGGGATAGGTGGATTTTGAAAAATAAGGGGATCAAGGAGTAGAGGAATGCTTGGATCTAGAGGATGAGAGGAATCTTTGTTAGCATGCTTTGGGACAATTTCTTGATATGTGTGGACTTGTGAGGGTGATGTGATGTAGGGGTTAGGATCTTCAACTTCAATCTCTCCTTTTTTAATAAGGTCTTGGACAAAGTTTTTAAACTTTAAGCACTTCTTAATATCATGACCCTTGATGTGATGATAATCACAGTATTAATTTTCCTTATACCAAGTAGGTTTGGGTTGGCTCTCATCAAAGGGAATAGTGTTTGGAAAAATCATCATGTTTGGGTCAACAAGTAGGTGGAATATGACATCAAGAGGGTCTGCAACGGGAGTGTATTGTCTAGCTTTGGGTGATTGCGAAGCTTTGGATGATACAAATGATGTGGGGTTTGGAGGATTAGAATTTTATGGAGGTTGAGGGTTAGATGGATGATTGGGGTTTGATGGTGGATGAGGATTATGGATTTGGAGAAAGGGGGGAGGACACATATCTTCAAATGAAAACTTTTTCTTTTGACCCCCATTTTGTAAGTTAAGGACAATGTTTTTAATCTCTTCAATTTCTTGGACAAGGTTAAGCATGTGAGAGGCATCATGCAGGTGATAGAGGGAATCATGTGTGGATGAAGGATAATGAGGTATAGTTCCCTTGTCAAAGATAGAGGAAGGACCATAAATAGAAGATAGATTGGGATTAGACATGATGTGTTGATGATTGATTTGGTAAGTGGGTTGGATTGGAGGTATAGATTGGGGATTAGGATTTGGCACTTTAAAGTCCTCAACCATTTTGTGAAACCAATCCATATTCATGATGTTTGAACTAGAGATTTTGGATTGGATTAGAGGAATATGATGTAGAGGAAGATTTTAATTAAGAATGGAAGATTTGATGACAAAAGAAATATGAACATAGGACTAGGAGCAAGTTTGGATTTTGATTTAAAAGGGTAGGACTCAATGATATTGATATGATTGGATGATGGATTTGGTTGATTTAGAGGGTAGGGCCTCAAGGATTTTGATCGATTTGATTTGATTTTGGTTTTTGATTTTAGAGGGAAGGGCCTCAAATTTGGATTTGGATAAAGGCCAAAGTTATGATGGTGCTCCTTAGACAAAAGTGGAAGATTAGAAGATGGTTTTGATAAGACTTGGATTAAGAATAGATGAAGTGGAAGGATAGATTAGGGATGTTTGAAGATAAGTGAAGTGGATTATGTGATTGATTTTGATGATACGGGATATATGGATTGAATTATACCATAGAAAATAATAGTGTAATGTGCATGTCCAAAAATATTTTCATGAGTCTCAACACAATAAAGCACATTCTACCTAAGGTCAAAAGGGAGGTGTTCCAACCTTTTCTACAAATTGATGATCTTATCCTCACAATTAAGTGGTTGAATGGCCTTTCCTAGGACTATACAAGTTATGGATAAATTGAAAGAGATCAATGCTTGTAGTGCATGTCTTTCCATATTTCCATATTCAAGGTTTAGCATCCAAGGGAACACATATGGTGAGTATCTTGGGGTGATCTGAGTAAGTCCATTTGGATTAATCCTTTCACAAAGGAAGTCACACGACTAAAATGGTTGGCCTCTAAATCCTTAAATGTCTAGTAAGGTCCCCCGTTCATGAGTATCCCATGTAGTTCCATAAGGGGAATTAAGGCCTATAGCCCTACAAGCATCCCAAAAATATAGTCTCACAAGAAATATTTAGACCTCTCATCCCTACACAAGTTGAATGTACTTCCCTTGTAAACAAGCACCCAATCAAATGTAGTCTTGCTTAGTAAGATTTAGGCAACTAGGCCTTACACATGAGAAGAATTAGAAGTAGAAATAGCCATGTCTTCCCTCTCTTTAGATTTAAGGAAGCTTTTGATTATAGTGGGGTGGAGTAGCTAGGTTCACTTGTTCCCCACTTGGGTCATTCCCAAAAGATTGCTCTCTTGGCAGACCCTCTAAAGGTAAATGAAAGAAAAGTAAGATGGATAGCCAATAGAGGTCAAGATTTATGATTTTCCATAAGGAAAATAGCATACTCTCCTACTCCATAGTTTCTCCCAAACACATTTAGAAAATGATCATTTACCCAAGATTCCTTTCTAATGACCAAACTAAGTAGGTCTAGATTTCTGATTTCCCCTTAAAGAAGAAAGAGCATACTCTCCTACTACCCAATTAAATCACAAGAAATGAACCTTCCTAATTAAACTAGGTGCCTATAAAAATCAAATTAAATTAGACACAATGTGTCCTTGAACCTCTAAGGAAACCTACAAAACCAATGAATTAGTAGTCTCAATTCTTTTCAAGATCTTCAAACAACGTCCTACAAAAAAAATTTGATTAGTAGTCTCAAAATATCTTAATCTTGGTCAACCATTCTGCAAAACCACTATTAGAAGATTGAAAATATAAAAAAATTACAAGAAAATTCAACCATGCATTGAACAATGTGCAAATAAAGTGCAAACTCATCACAATTTTTTTTAATTTTTACATTTGACCTAGTCAACAAGATCTAAATTTTTGGATATGATTTCGGCCACAAAAATAGAAATGAAAAACAAAGACCCCTACTAAAAAATAGAGAGCTTTCCAAAATGTAAAAATTTGGGAAAAACTCGTTAATTTGTGCCCTAGGGACTTGATTTATCAAAACATACCAATTTTCAAAGATTGAATTTTTGAGCCATATTTGTGCATAAAAATAACAAGCCATGTGTAAAATTCTCAGACCTTTTAAAAAATGTAAACATTTCCAAAAAAAACAGAGATTTACGACCAGAAATTAATTTTCATTAAAAATCATAAAAAATTTATAATGCACGAAAAAATGATAAAAAAAAATTGAGCTTCAGACTAAGACATACTATAATGATCCCCCACCTAAAAAACAAATTTATATTAAAAAACTAATCTGTTTGAAAGATATGATCAAATCTTTCAAAAAATCCTAGGGTTTTGTCTTCAACTCATCCTACACAAGCATTAGCATAAAAAATCTTCAAAAGTGTAGATCCAATAGGGATGTGGATCCCACCGGATGTGCCAAAATGTATGCAATGAAAATATGGACCTATTTTCTACAAATGAAAAACACCAAAACACCAAACAAAATCATATTAGAAGTTAGTCATTTCAAAAGCAACAAAATAAGTAATCTTCACTACAACTTACGATGAGCTTAAACAAGGGCACCCAGAGCCTTGTTTGATTTTCTCTTTGAGATTATGTGGGTATGCTCTCCCAACAAAAACAAAATGCAAAACTATGAGATGCAAGCTAGATGATAGTGAAGGGATTGAGAACAAGTATGAAGAACTTTCCCCAAGCTTCACAAATGATAAATATTAAGATTCATGCAAGATTGATTGAAGATAATGAGAATGTAAATAAGATTAAGATCTATGATAATACAACAAGATTAAGATCTAAGAACAATATTATATTGAAATAAAGAAAAGAACTAGAATGATTAAGAATGCTAGAAGATGAATAAGCTAAGAGATTAAGAAGAAAAAGAACTTAGACCTAAAATGAGGAGTGAGGCCTCCTTTAATAGAAAATGAAAAGAATTGGATGGTGGAGATTAAGAGGAAAAATAATGGATGGCTAAGATTAAGAGAAAAGAGGAGTGGCTAAAATGAAGAGGAAAAAGGAAATGAATGGCTAGGATTAAGAGGCAAAAGGATGTTACGTAGGGTTTGAAAAAAATTAAGTGGCAAAAGTCAAACTTCATTTGAGAGGGAAAAAGGGAATTTAAAAATGATTGGTGGAGAAAAGAGATGGTGAGGTGGCCACCTTAGAAAAAGTGATTGTGCACATGATTAGAGGTAATCCACCTTTTAAATAAGATTAGAGGAATATTAGAAAAATGTAAGCATAGGAAAAAGGGAAGAAGAATTAAATTAAAATAAATTTAATTTAATCATGGTTTAGAAGAACTTTAGGCTAGTGGAGGAATAAAATAAATAAAATTTATTTTATAAAGGAAAATGGAGGGATAATATATTAAATTGAATTTAATAAATTATAGTATTTAAATAAAATTTAAATACAAAGGGTAAATGAATTTATTTAATTAAAGTAAATTTAACTAAATAAATAGAAGAATATAATGATTATAGTCAATTAATAAAATTAATCATGATGTTAAGGGAAAATATTAATAAAAATTAACATTAGTGTGAATGGATCATTTTAGTTGTCTACACCAGCATCCTTATCTTTTCACTGACCTCAACAGTGAAAGTCTCTACAGTGCATAACTTGAACAAAATATGAATTATTTTTTGAGTAATAGATTGTAACTCGGTGATTACCTTAGAAAGCTTGACCTTGTTAACTACCACTTCTTGGCTAATTTTCACTGCTAATTTGCTCTATATTTTTACCTCTACCCTTTCTTTAATTATCTTCTTGGCATCTATGTTTGAGGTATTGATTTGGGTTGTAAGAGTTGCAGGTTGGTCCAAAATGGGTGTTTCCTCATTGATTTGGACATCCGGTATAGCTTGTTGTTGGATATCTCACACATCTTCAAAAAATTTCTTAATTTTTCTTTCTTTCCTCAGCTTCTCTTGTGCTTCTTTTCTGGTGCACAATTCCCCATACTTCCTCAATTCTTTGGGGTCCAATGTCCTCGGGTCATAGTCAATAATTTCAATGACTTCATCAAGAGTGACTGGCCCTTTTCAATGCTTCTTATTTTTCTTCTAGACTCTTCAGATGATGAATTGACAATGGAACTATTGCCTTGACCTCGACACTTGGCTTTTCTTTCTCAGTAGACACTATTTCTTCCTTCCTTTTCTCCTCTGTGACCTATGTTTCGGTTGATTGAGAGGGAGCCTCTGATGTAGTGTCATTTTGTGTGGTCTTGGTAGGCTTGGGGTTATCCTGTGCCTTTATGTTAGCCTCTTTTTATTTAGGCATATCTATCTCTGGAGTATGTGTAGTACTTGTACCTTGTTCCCTTGTTGTATCTTTTGGTTGCTTGGGGATTGAGCCATCAGGTTCCTTTTGGGTAATAATATCAACTACTTAAACCAAAATTGGAAGGCCACCCGATATCATACTTACTGCTATCTTGATAGGGGCTTTCTCTTCTTATTGAGCTCCAACAATTGTGACATCCTCATCATTCTTAATATCATCGAGATCACCATTTGTAATGTCCTCAATGAGTACATCATTTGAATTATTAGTGACTCCTTGAATTTTTACTTGCTTAGGTGCATCTTGGATTACACTTATGTGTTTGGTGGCAATGGTAGTATCAGGTACCTCAGTATCTGATAGCTTAATTGTGTTCTTTGGTTGCCAAATTAACATCATCAAAATATATGCATTTACCTTTTCTCTTGAGCTTCCTCTCAGGGATTATGGCCAAAGCCATCTTTTCTATCTCAACTCGGGCTTTTAGTATTGAAGTCTAAAGTAGTTGACTATTCTTAGCAATATCTGCTAGATTTTTATCATGTATCTATAGTGCTCTTCTCTTCACTAAGAATCTTTTAGAATATGTCTTCATTAAATCTTCAACTTCATGAACTGTCAATGTGGGCATTGTCATAGCTAGGGATTGTTCCCTCATTCTCTTTTCGATATTAAATGCATAAGTCCATCTCGCTAAAATTCTATCACATAATACTTTAGGTACATATTTTGACAATTGAGTGGGTACCTTTTTGAACTTAATCATCATTTGAATTACAACTTCTTCAATTTTATTTTGATCCTCACTTGAAAGGTGTTCAAACCGACTGATTTGGGGATCACTTAGACCTCCATTGTCTATTATGTTTTTAGCAATTTCATCAATTGAATGGTTCTTGTTGATAACAACCTTGAATTGTTCAGTATCATCTTCAACATCATCAATGTCATCTTTCCCTTTGATTAACTTTCTTCTTTTCTTAAGGGCCTCATTGGTAGCTTTTTTACCTCTTTTCTTATAAGTCTTTGTCGGTGTTGGCCTAGATATTTTCAAAAATCCTTTCTTTAGTGGAGGTGAAGTTGCAGTTTTTGACCTTATGCATGCCCTAGTTTGCACTTCAGATTGCTTCTTCTTTAGAGTGGGAGTAGGAAAAACTGGTGTAGAATCTACATCTTTATCAGACTCGGTTGCCTCCTCATCATATGGTTTGTTAGAAAGAAGCAATTGAGCTTCAATTTCTACTTCAAACAGTATAATCTTAGATGCTTCAACATCATCTCCAAATTTCTTTACCAAATTGTTCATTATTTTCTTGGATTTATTGGTGATTTTACTAATGAATAGGTCTATCTTTATCCTTGTTTTTGCTTCTTCATATGTGCCAAACCTAGTAGATTTTGGGTCCTTGGGCTCATCCAATAAAGCCTTGATTGATCTAGATGCTTGATCAATATCTAATTCATAACCCATAGGGGCTAGCCATTTTGTTCTCGATTCGACTGCCTTTATCAAAGTATGATCTGTATCAACTAGAAATCAAATATCATGTTCATATTCTTCTACAATTTGTCTCAGTATCCTATTTTTTGAGTTCATTCTTTCCTTAAATTGTTCAAAATAACTATCTACCATATCAAAAAAATTGTCTCCCAAACTATTTATCAAATCAGTAATCTGGAGTGTGATTGGCTTGTCAGTTGTCCAATCTACATTATCAACCAAAGGGAAAAAATTTTGCACATAAAAGAATATGCAAAGTAGTAAAGATCCAAACTTACAAGTGTTGGACTTAGCCAACCGAATACTCTTCATATTCTCCTCTACTTGCTTCAACAATAACTCAACAAGATCCAACTGGAATCCCTTCTTAACTATCTTATGCGCAATGTCAACTACACCACACGGTACACTGTTTGGTCCACTTGATTGAAATATCTTTTACCCTATGACATTCTCCAAATATTATCTCGAGATCTATGATTGTATTTACTTTCAGTCCTTTTCCATCTCATTCAGCTCATGTACTCTTCTCTAGCTCGGTCCTCAGTGCACTCCTTAGTGCCTTAACTTTATCAGTAGTTGGGTATCTAGTTACTACATGTATGGTATTATTTGTAATCTTTATTGGCTCATCCAACCATAGTTTCCCATCATGATACTGACTCAACACAATTCTTATCCATTCATTTTTGAAAACCTTAGATAAATTTAGGGCATTTGTCAAACCTTTAACTCTCAGGTGCTCATGATCAATTTTTAGCTTTCAATCAACAGAAAACTTCTGAAATGTAGCAATCATCTCAAAATCTCCAATCTCTCCTATTTTGTAGTGAGTATATGAATGAACATCTTCTACCAGCAAAACCCTAGGTGGTATTCTTGAAAATGCTCCCATTTTGTCAATCTGTGACACCACTTTGGGATGAAGTTTGTATTTAGGCTCATCGAAAGTAGCAGAAACAATTGGGTTTACTTCCTCCTCATCTACATACTTGGATTTGTTCACTTTTGATGTGGATGCCATAGTTTCTCATTTAGGGTTTCAGTAAATAACAAATGAACAACTCGATGATGATAATACTTACTCATAATGATGATGAGAACACTCAGAATTCTTTAAATCTACGCTCAAATGCTCTAAAAATCCTTTGCTCAATTTCTCTATGTAAAATCTTAGCTCTTCATGATCGCTATGTGAAAAATAAGCTAAGTTCACCATGTATTTATAGAATTTTCACATTCCCTCTCAAACCTTTTTGAAATAAATGCTCAACCTAACATGTCTCGGTGATAACTGTCATATTCAGTGTATACCAATAAATAACATGAGAAAGTGGTTAACATGTAAAGTTACAATCGATTACTACTGACACTCAATTAACTTGCATAATAGTTACTGACTAACAACTTCTCACTCGGTCTAACATATATCGACTGTAAACACTTAAAGCTCAAAACTTGTAAAACCACAATGCATCTTAATTTATGTAGATTTGGTATGTGAACATTTGATATAATGAACTGTATGATAGATATAACCAATTTGAATTATTAGTTCCATACATACCTTTTTAGCTTAGGTGGAGGTGGAGATGTCACCCAATCCAATGGATGAGGTTTCACTGACTGCATTACTTGACTCAACATTATCATTTAATGCTTTTCTCCACATAGTGTTTCTTATCCTCATGATATCTTCAATTGTATTTCCATTTTCAAAGATTGTGTTTCTCATGCTCGGTCTCTAAAATCTTTACTTAGGTGATTGACTTTGTGACAGTATAAACATGCCATACCAGTACTTGTCTAGCTATGATATCTTCCTCTCCAGTTCTTTCTCATGCACTTAGCTGCAATATGTCCATATCTTCCACATGTTGCACAGTTAATCCATGTTTTATAATCCCAACCATAACCATTCCCTTTTCTTCTCATTTGATAGGTCTTGTTCTATCCTTTCGGTATCCAGACTTGCTTCATCTTTGTTCTACATTCTTTTAAAGTGTGTTCATGCATGTTGCAAGTTGGAAAATGTTTCTCCATGTAGGGTTTTTTAGGGGTCATATTCAACTTAGATCTGCATTCATGTGCTTGATGTCCATACTTGTTACAATTATAACAATGACCATTGAACTTAGTAGTGTTTTTCGGATTACCTTGCACTTTACTCCTACACACATTTGAAGTGTGGCCTGATTTACCATAGTGATAGCATGATAGCTTCTTAGGTCTTTGAATTTTTTATGTATTCATTCATTCAACTTGCTTAGATGATTCTCCTTGCTCAGTATAGCCTAATCTAGTAGTGCTTCCAAGTCCTCTTTGATTGTATAGAAATTCATCAAATTTCTGGGAACTGGCTTCAGCCTTTTTCATCATCTCATTATATTGTTTCTACATTTTCACTTTATTTCTCAATTTTTTATTTTCTTCTCTGAGTTCACTAATGTCTTCAAGTTTCTGTGTTAACTTTGTATTTACTCGATTGATCTCCTGGCTTACAAGAACCATTTGATTGGATATCTCAAAGTGATGCTCAGTAAGTCTCATTATCTCAGATTCCTTCACTTGTAACTTTTTAGTCATTTATCTTCTATCTTCAAAAATCAAATTTCTCTCTTGTTTAGCTTGTCTAGCATTATTCAATACATCAATCATTCTTACCATTTGTGCTTCTTGACCAATTTGCAAGGCTTTAAATTGTTTAGTCAAATGAAGATTTTTCTCAGATAGATCAGATAAACTACCTTCAGATATGTAAGATATACTACTTGAACTAGATCCAAAAATCTCAAATGGGTCATCAATGTCTTCTTCATGATAATCAGTTTCACATTGCCGAATAGCCATATCTTTTGTTTGAGCTAGTAACTTTTTCAATTCATCCTTTTCTTTTTTGTACTTCTCAATGAAGATATGCATCTGAATCTTTTGATTCTCAATAGTCTTGTCCAACCTACATCTTTCCATCTTTAGATCTTTCCTCTTGAGTGATTAAACTTCAAAATAAGAGATTTAGCTGTGATACCAATTTTTGGGATAAAAAGATAAGGTACTAAGATGGGAGAGGTGAATCAGTACCCTCAAAAACTTTTACTGAATACACAATTTGCAATGGTAGTGACTAACTAACCAACTGAATTCATTGTTTGCAACATTCATTCAAATAACTTTGTAAATGTAAAGTGCATGAAATTAAACAATAAACCAATCATGAAATGTAACACATGAAACAAGTATTTTGGTTACGTAGCAACCATTGTTAGAAGGTAAAAACTACGGTGGGGATGACACCCACAAATTATTCACTAGTGCAGTAAATAAAGTATGGTGGTTAAGGCTACAAGTTTGATCACTTCTAGAGATCTTACCCTGTTAGGAGTAATAATAAGATCGACTAGATCTACCTTGTGAGAGGATTTACGAAACACCAATTAAGTTTGCACTCGATTAAGAGATTTACAATCAGACTATTAAGTCTACTCTGTTAGGAGATTTATAACTCTACTATAATGATTAGAGAATAATAGAAAGTATCTGTAAATGAAAAATTTACTTTGTCTGATTAAGATCTATGATATACTAAATAAATATCACCTTTATGTGTAGTAAACTATTCTTTTTTCTTCTCGATAGCCTTGAATGTTTTTGAATAAATTGATCTATGTTTCTAATGTCTGCTCAGTCATGTAAACCTTGTTTGAATTCTAATGTCTTGATAGGTGGCTATTGCATCATGAACTCCTTATCATGTATATTCAATCCATGTCAAAATGACATCAAATACAATTATATAGAAAACTGTTATGACCTAATTAGGTTTACAACATCTTAGAAAACCTAAGATCTACGATATACAAAATTAACCTAGATCTAAATATTACATAGGAATCATCACAAAATTTAATGATTACATCCATAATAAATAAGCCTCAATCTTGGTAAAATGGTTTATGGATCCGTGTAAACCATTTGCATAGATAGATGTGTCATTCTTGATTACTATTTTGTTTCCTAAATAACTCGATAAACACAACCTCCTCTATTCAGTGAATACACTGGTGCTCGGTGTTTACTAATTTGGTGCTCGGTAAACTTTGATACTTGGTAAACATCCTCTGGTACTCGGTTAAACCTATTTCCTTTTAGCTTTCGGTTCTACCTTGTGACTTCTCAGTATGAAGGCTTTGTTTGTTCAACTGACTAGCATTCTATAGCTTCTTATTTCATCCTTTACCAACTAATCAACTTAGATTATCAACATATCCAATTTGATAGTAATGACAACATATAATGCTCAAATAGAGATAACAATGGTGGTGTTTTTTTCTTGACAACTTCACACAGATTACTAGATGACTATGTATTAAATTTACCATTAATGGGAGATATCATAATTTATTTAGGTATGTTAGAATAACTGAGAGGGGGGTGAATTAGTTATCTAGTGTCCCAAAACAAAATGTATAATTTAAAACAATTTCTTCAATTTCTACTCATCAGTAAGCAATAATAACTCTCACTATCTGTACTTTTACCGATTACCAGTCTAATACTTATAACAGTTTACCGATCAAATCTAACATGTAACATGCAAAATATGATAAAAAACAAATATCAAAATCAACACATAACATAAGAGATTTAACGTGGAAACCCTGTAAAGGGAAAAACCACCTAGGACCAACAACCCAAAATTGTTCACTCTTCTGAAGTGAGGTCGGTTAAGACCCAACCCTGTTAAAGGTTACAAACACATTGTTAGGTGTGACCTTTTTAGAGGATTTTAGACTAGAAGTTATCGTCCAACCAGCATTCACTATGGGGTTGACAGGATAACAATGTTCATTCTATGAATGATACATCATAATACTTTCAGAGTCTACTCAATTAAGAGATTTAGACTGTATACAATGGTTAAATATGTAATAGTAAATGACCTACTTTAATAATTCTTCAATTATAGATTATAGATCAATATTTAGTCAATACAAATCGTTCGGATCAATAATTCACTTTAGATTCAATACTGTATCAACTTACTGTCCATTGGTAACTGCTCTCTATAGCTTGGTAATTGCTCTGCAGCTCGATTCCTACTAACCAGTATGATTAGAATACATGAAATCCTTGTTCATGCGATATTCCTATAGCTTCTTCTTCTTCCATCATTTTCATAAAGAAAAACTGTTCTCTTATATAGATAGGTAAATCATTTTCTTCTCCACCATCAAATTTTTCCGCTTAATCTCATTCATAGATTTTGCCACTTAAAAATTTCTCGGTACTTGTGTCAATAACATGTTTCAATTTTCTCCGTTAGATCTTCTTTGAATTTTGTCAGCCGTTGATCTGCGTAACAAACTTTATCTGTTACCTTGATGTTATACTCTTGCCAGCTCATCAATCTTATCGGCTAAACTAATCATTTAATTCATTCTATCCTCCTCGGTTAACAAAGAATGCATCGGTGAACACTGCTCGGTTAATACTACGATTGGTATATACTACATTCCGTTGGTGTATACTAGAAATGCTTCATTTACTGACAACACTGCTTTGTGTCTTTCAGCTCTGTACTTCATCATAGATGAATGCAACATAATAAAGTCAATGTCATCAAGCCATAGACTCATCAACAACTTACTCAATGTGTTCCTTATCCTCATATGTCATGTACATCTTTCCTCATGTAGATTTCTCTATTCTTCATTTCTTTTCCACTTTTTTTCAGATGTCTCGGTGTAGTAACTTACAAGATAAGTGCTATCAAGCTAGTTGACATCAATGACAACATAATACTGATTTAATCATATTACATATCTAATCAGAAACTCCTTAGTGATTTTTAATCACAGATTCTTCTATCAGATTCCAAATTAGTTGTAGTCCAACAAGGTATACAATTTCTCAAGCTTTCTCTTGGGTGAGCTCTGTGGTCGGTTCTTCTATAGCCTTTCAAAATATTCTCTTATAGAACCCTCCTTTTTTCATCTTATCTTTTCACTAGAAAGGAGAGTGATTGGCTTATCCTTTCTTTTAAAATGCATAGAGTTAAGCAACAATGGCCCAACGCCCAGATATGCCTGTCATTTATGTTGGCCAATAAAAGGCCCATTATTGGAAAATAGGTATCCATTATAATACTCCTGAAAGATGGTTGGGGCTTGAAGGGGAATAAATAGTCTTGTTTCCCCACTCTTCCTTGTATCTCCCAACCTTAACCTTTTTAGCAGAGGTAGATATGTAGATTTCTTTCTTTATATGGAACCTTAGCCTCAATCTTTGATAATTTTTACCCTGTGGCTATTTCTCAGTCTCTTCTCTATTTTTATCCCGTGGCTGTTGATTTAGCTTTTTGGTTTTGTGGGGGTTTTGGTCATTCATGAGGTTTAGGCAAGTCATGTTGCTCTTATTTTTCTCTATTTTTTTCTTCTTTCTGGTCTTGCTGGGTCTATCTCTTTCAGTTGTTCCTTTCTGTTGGGGGGTTGCATATAAATATGTATGTATATATATATAGATATATCTACACACACACACACACACACACACACACACACACACACACATGTTGGAAATTGCAATTGAAACAATTGTTGTATTGTCATTGATGTCAAACCTTAATTGGTAAGACTGTTGCTAATTAGGAAAGTACTATATCTATTGTATTGTTGTGAAGGAATGGGGCAAGGTTGGTAACAATAGCACCTAGGGAAAGGTTGAGTTATCTTGATATTACAAAGTGTACTTGACTATGTTGTACAATGATGAGACAATGTATTGTTTATGCTAGTAAGACTGAAGACTAAACTGGTAGGCTTGACCAAGCAAAAATGGAGAAATCATGTTTAAGCTGAGTAATGTTAGTGTCGACTGAGTCAGTGTATGCCAAGAAAAATTCTAGTGTCGACTGAACAAGAGTTAATTGCCGAGGAAGACAGTATAAGCTGAGGAAACATTTTTAGTAATGACCGAGCTTTCTACATGAAGACTGAGTAGTTGATCATAGTATTGACCGAGCATCAACATTTTTATATTTGAAGAGAATTTAGTTTTGGAGCCGAAATTGTTGAATTCTTGGATTATGTAAAATGTGTTGACTTTATTTATTGATTTTTTGAAAGCATTAAATGCACTGTAAAATGTTTTATTGTAAATCTTTAAGAGTTTTGAGATGATTCTAGAAATAAATCCGAAGAACATAAAGAGGGTAGATTCAATGAATCTGACCTAACCCTAAGATCTATGAATGAGATTGAGTGGCATAAGATGAGTTAACCTAATTGAGGAAAGTATTAAGGGAACCTGAGTATTGGATATGCGTGTGCATGGGTGAAAAAGAGAATGCTAGAAGATTAGTAAAGTTTTATTGACTGTATAAGCAGAAAAGGCTGAAGGAGAATTGTGGTGATTGCTTGAAGAAAATTTCCGAGCAGATCAAAGATGGAGATGGAAAATTTTCAAAGTTAGTAAACCAACATTAGTGTACAGAATTGGATCTAATATTTGCAAAGTAAGTTGTATGTTTTTCAGATCAATACTGCTGCTACTTTCTAACCATTGTAATAGTCAAAATCCTTTTAACAGAGGTTGACCTAACAGTCATATGTTAAATCCTTTGAACAAGGTTGCATTCTAATGGAGTGTATGTAAGTCCTATAACAAGGCTCACTTTTAATAGGGTGATTGAAATCCTTTAATTGGGTCACACCTAACAGTGTGTATTGTAACCTTTGACAAGGTTGGCTTTTAACCAAGCTCACTTCAGAAGAGTGAAAATAATAGTAGCATGTTACAAAGTGGTTTTTCCCACATAGGGTTTCCACTATAAGTCCTAGTGTTAATACTTGTGTGAATGTTTTAGTTTGAACATTTCTATGTTTTACAAGTTAAGTTATAGCTGGGTAGTGGACTGCATTGTTATATGTTTCTATTATTGAATTAGTGATGACTGAGTTTGTTTTGGTTATTGAAATTTATTTAAAGAAAAGTTTTAAGTTTGTCTTATACATCAGGACCTGAGAATAACTAATTCACCCCCCCTCTGTATTGTTCTAAATCATATTAACAATTGGTATCAGAGCTTTGTTGCTTATTATTAGTGTTTATAGAAATCAAGTTTAAAGGGACTTGAAGCAAATGATTAGGATGTATAAGGAGGTACCAAAGCTAAATAAAGAAAACCTCCCTACATGGAAAAGCTTGGTGAAGCTGCATCTGGCCGGTATTGGTGACTCTACAAAGTACTACATTGAGAATGACTATGTCTCACTTATCGCACCTTTAACTGCTGAAGAAATGAGAGCTAAGCAAGAATATAATCAGGCAATGCTAGAAATTGCATCTTCCCTAAGCTATCCAGAATTTGAGGACATTAAGGATTGCGCAATTGCTAAGGAGATGAGGGACACTCTTGCAAGGATCTATGGTGGTGAATTAAATGTACTGAAAGAAAAGGCCGAGAGTCTTAGAGGTAAGTTTGATGAAATGAGAATGCAAGAAGGTGAAAACATTTCACAATATTGTGGTAGAATAAAAGAAGTTGTGAATGCTATTAGAGGAGAAAATGGGGAAAGTACTAAGAACCCCACATCCTATATATGCTATTAAGATATCAGCTATTCAGGAATATAGATGCAACTCTGCTAATGTGCTTACTTTGGAAAGTTTGGTTTGTAAGCTGACTGCTTTTGAACTCTCTAACTATGATAATTTCACTGTTGGAAGCATTGGTAATGTTGAATCTGCTTCCAAGTCACAACTAGTTCTAAACAAGCCAAAGAAAGAAAAAGAAAGATGCATCGGTGAAAGTGAAAGTGAAAGTGAAAGTGAAAGTGACAATGACACTTCTAATGAAGAATTGGAAGACTAGAAGCTCTAATGGCTAGAAGATCGAGAAGAGGAAAAGGAAAATATAAAGGTAAACCCCTATTATATGTTTTGCATGTAATAAATTTGGTCATATAGTTGCTAGATGTCCTGACAGGAAGGATAAAGATGATGAAAGAAAAAGAAAACATAAAGATAGAAGAGATGACAAAAGCTACCAAAGGAACAAGGACTACAAAGGAAAAGGTAAGAAATCTTGTTACATTGCTGAAGAAGAAACTGACATTGATAGTGATGATTTTGAAATTGAGGTAGTCTATGTTGCAATGAAAGATAAATTTGATGAGGATGAGAAAACTTCATTGATATCCTATGTGAACAAGAATGATAAATGGATTATTGACAGTGGTTGTTCACATCACATGACTGGTGACAAAAATAAGTTTGAGACCTTACATCATTATAGAGGTAAAAGTGTAAAATTTGGTAATGATGCACCATGTCCTGTTAGAGGAAAAGGTTTGATTAAACTAATTGATAAGATATCTTGTGAAAATTCATATTGGGTTGAAGGTCTTAATTATAATTTATTAAGTGTTACTCAACTCAACAGAACTGGTTACCGAGTGGAATTTCATCACAAGAAAGCTAAAATATTTGATGCTACTGGAGAACTAATTGGAAGTGGAGATCAGACTAGAGGAAATTTGTTCTATCTTGACCTATTTGAAGAAACATGTATAATTGCACAACTTGATGATATTTGGTTATGGCATAAAAGGCTATGTCATGTTAACTTTGATAATCTGGTAGAGATAAGTAAGAAGAAAAAGGTAAGAGGTCTACCTAGATTGAAGAAACCTAAGAATGTGATGTGCAAGGAATGTCAATTAGGAAAAATGACAAAGTCAAGTTTTAAGAGAAAATCCTTTACTTTTGAAAACATTTTAGATTTGGTTCATACTGACCTTTGTGAACCTATGAGTGTACAAAGTTACTGTGGTGCTAGATATTTTATCTTGTTTGTTGATGATCATACTAGGATGATGCATGTAATGTTTCTAAAAGAAAAATCTGAAGCTTTTCAATTCTTTAAGTGGTATTTGGCTAAGGTTGAGAAGGAGACAGGTAGGAACCTGAAATTTCTTAGATCTGACCAAGGTGGAGAATTTACATCAAATGAATTTAATCTATTTTGCAATGATAGAGGAATTAAAATATAGATGTCTGCACCTAGAACACCTCCACAGAATGGTATAGCAAATAGAAGAAATAGATCTATCTTGGATTGTGCAAGGACATTGTTGATTGAAAAGAATGTGGCATATAAATACTGGAAAGAAGCTATAAGCACTACTGTCTACACTCTTAACTGGGTATAGATCAAGAAAGGTACAAATCTGACACCCTATGAATTATGGTATGGGCATGCACCGATTGTTAAATACTTTAGAATCTTTGGAAGTAAGTGCTATATATTAAAAGACACTAGGAATGGAAAGTTTGATGCTAAGAGTGATGAAGGCATATTTCTAAGATATTCCACAAAAAGTAAAGCTTATAAGTGTTTGAACTCTAACACTAACAAAATCGTGGAAAGTGTGAATGTGAAAATTGATGAGTATGCAAAAAGAAATGAAGCTGATAGCAAAAGAGAACCAGAAGATTATAGATCTTTTGTGTACATTAAGGAAGAAGAAGAGGCAAGTAATAGACTTGCACCTGATGCTGAGTCTCAGGCAAGCAAAGCTAAGCGATAGACAAATGCCACTGAGCATCAGGAAAATTGTGCTGAAAGAGAACAAGAACATGTCGAGCTACAAGAAATGCTACTGAGTATCAAGAAGAGGTTGCTAAGCATTCAGAAGCTGAATCTGACAATCTTTTTGGGGAACCTGACGAAATAGAGGAGAGAAGAGCTGAACCTATTTTGGAAAAATATGTAAGAAGACATCACAAGCCTAAACAGATAATTGGAGACAAAAATAATGGAATTCAGACTAGAAGTAAGTCTAAGGATCCCACATGCCTACTGTGTGAATTTGAACCCAATTCAACTAGTGAGGCATTGGAGAATGGAGACTGGATACAAGAAATGAATGAAGAGATTGACCAAATTGAGAAGAATAATACTTGGACTCTGATGCCGAGACCCAAAAACAAAAATGTTATAGGAACAAAGTGGGTGTTTTAGAATAAGATGAATGAAAATGGTGAAATAACTAGGAATAAAGCTAGGCTGGTATGCAAAGGCTACGCACAAGAAGAAGGAATAGATTATGGGGAGACATTTTCCCCTATAGCTAGATTGGAAGGAGTAAGAACTCTACTTGCATATGCTTCTTATAAAGATTTCAAGGTTTATCAAATGGATGTCAAGTCTACATTTTTAAATGGTATACTAGAAGAAGAAGTTTACATAGAACAACTAGAAGGTTTTATTGATCCAAACAGAAGACACATGGTGTGCAAATTGAACAAAGCACTATACGGATTAAAGCAAGCTCCTAGAGCATGGTATGAGAGGCTGCATAACTACTTGATACAGATTGGATTTTCAAGAACAAATGACACAAGCAATCTGTACATGAAAGATGAAGAAGGTAAAGGTATCTTGTTGGCAAAATTTTTTGTGGATGACATTATTTTTGGTGGACAAGATGCATTGTGTAAAAGATTTTCAAATGAAATGCAAACTAAATTTGAAATGAGCATGTTTGGTGAGATCAAATTCTTTTTTGGTTTACAAGTATATCAGATGAAGAAATGAATTTTCATTACACAGTCTAAGTATGTTAATGAAATACTGAAAATTTTTGGGATGGAAGATCCTAGACCAGTGATTACTCCTATGGTTATTGGACAAAAGTTATCTAAGAATGATGATGCTGTAGAAGTGAATCAGACTTTGTGCAGATCCATGATTGGAAAATTGCAGTATGCTTTACATAGTAGACCAGATATTGCACTAGCTATTGGGATTGTGGCAAGACTCTCTGCCAATCCTAAGGAAACACACATGATGGATGTGAAAAGAATTATGAGATACTTGAAAGGAACTACTATGTATGGTCTATATTATAAGAAGGATGACAAATTTGAACTCAGAGTATATACATATGCTAATTGGGCAGGAAATGTAGATGATAGAAAGAGTACTAGTGGTGGATCTTTCTTTCTTGGACAGAGATTAGTCTCCTAGATGAGCAAGAAACAAAATTGCATTTCCCAATCTACTGCTTAGGCCAAGTATGTTGCTGCTACAGTAAACTGTTCAAATTTGGTATGGATAAAACAATTGTTGATAGGCATGAAAGAAGAAATCACTGAATCTGTTGTTATTTTTTGTAACAACACAAGTGCTATCAATATTTCTAAGAATCCAGTGATGCACACTAAGACCAAGCACATAGCAATCAAGTATCACTACTTGAGAGAATTAGTACAAGATAAAGAAGTCCAAATGGAATATGTGAATACAAAAGAACAATTAGCAGATATATTCACTAAAGCTTTACCTAGAGAAGCTCATGAGTATTTGAGAAGTCAATTAGGGGTCCTTCCCCTAACTGTGGCTACCTAGTCAAGCTAGGAGCACTGCATTAAATATGCTACAACAGAATATTTGATAACTTGATGTAGAAGATTGTCACACTTTAGGGCTGGCCTAGAGTTGTGAAAAAGAGAAAAGACAAGGAATCGGTCATAAGCAAGATGACAGAGGGAGAAACACTAAGCTGCACAAATATTATCTAAATTTGATGGATGTATGTTTTAGTTAGTTTTTTGGCATTTTTGTCAAAGAGGGAGATGAACTGATATGATAACACATGACACTAAAAAGTAAGGGTGATGAACTGAAATGAAGGATCAGGATAGAGGGAGATCTGAATACTTATGATGGTCACAGAAGTGAGGCTTATAGGATTTTGAATCAGAATGAAGCTAAGGATATTATAAATAATTCTCTGATGAATAGATAAGTTTTTGGATTAGTTGGTAATCCATGTGTTATTCAGGTGATATCATATGGTGTTGCCATCAATGCTAAAGATGGAGATTGTTGGAAACTACAATTGAAACAATTGTTGTATTGTCATTGATTTCAAACCTTAATTGGTAAGACTGTTGCTACTTAGGAAAGTACTATATCTATTATATTGTTGTAAAGGATTGGGGCAAGGTTGGTAACAATAGCACCTAGGGAAAGGTTGAGTTATCTTGATATTACAAAGTGTACTTGACTATGTTGTACAATGATGAGACAATGTATTGTTTATGCTAGTAAGACTGAAGACTAAACTGGTAGGCTTGACCAAGCAAAAATGGAGAAATCATGTTTAAGCTGAGTAATGTCAGTGTCGACCAAGTCAGTGTATGCCGAGAAAAATTCTAGTGTCGACCGAACAACAGTTAATTACTGAGGAAGATAGTATAAGCCGAGGGAACATTTTTAGTAATGACTAAGCTTTCTACATGAAGACCGAGTAGTTGATCACAGTATTGATCAAGCATCAACATTTTTATATTTGAAGAGAATTTAGTTTTGGAGATGACATTGTTGAATTCTTGGATTATGTAAAACATGTTGACTTTATTTATTGATTGTTTGAAAGCATTAAATGCACTGTAAAATATTTTATTGTAAATCTTTAAGAGATTTGAGATGATTTTAGAAATGAAGCCGAAGAACATAAAGCGGGTAGATTCAATGAATCTGACCTAACCCTAAGATCTATGAATGAGATTGAGCCGCATAAGATGATTTAACCTAATTGAGGAAAGTATTAAGGGAACCTAAGTATTGGATATGCATGTACATGGGTGAAAAAGAGAATGCTGGAAGATCAGTAAAGTTTTATTGACTGTATAAGCAGAAAAGGCTGAAGGAGAATTGTGGTGGTTGCTTGAAGAAAAGTTCCAAGAAGATTAGAGATGGAGATGGAAAGTTTCAAAGTTAGTAAACCAACATTAGTGTATGGAATCAAATCTGATATTTGCAAAGTGAGTTGTATGTTTTTCAGATCAATACTGCTTCTACTTTCTAACCATTGTAATAGTCAAAATCCTTTTAATAGAGGTTGACCTAATAGTCATATGTTAAATCCTTTGAACAAGGTTGCATTCTAATGGAGTTTATGTAAGTCCTATAACAAGGCTCACTTTTAACAAGGTGATTGAAATCCTTTAACCGGGTCACACCTAACAGTGTGTATTGTAACCTTTGACAGGGTTGGCTTTTAACCGAGCTCACTTCAAAAAGAGTGAAAATAATAGTAGGATGTTACAAATTGGTTTTTACCACATTGGGTTTCCACTATAAATCTTGGTGTTAATACTTGTGTGAATGTTTTGGTTTGAACATTTCTATGTTTTACAAGTTAAGTTACAACTGGGTAGTGGACTGCATTGTTATATGTTTCTATTATTGAATCAGTGATGACCAAGATTGTTTTGGTTATTGGATTTGATTTAAGGAAAAGTTTTAAATTTATCTTATACATCAGGACCTAAGAACAATTGATTCACCCCCCCTCTCTATTGTTCTAAATCATATTAACAATATATATTGCCTTGAGGTTGCTATTTCAACATTCCTTTTAAGTCTTTTTGGCATCTCTTGGGTCACTCTCCCTTTTTGTTGAACCTTCTTCTTCTTTTGGTATCTCGCTTGCTATTGAGGTCTAGGTCTTATCCTCTCTTGTTTGTGGTTTCTCTGTCCTCCTCTTAGTTTCTCATGATTTTTGCTGACATGATTTCATGGTTGGGGTTTTAGTTTAATTATATAGTAATATTCGGCTTAGCAAGACACATTCATATTATGTCTAGAATACTTGTGTTTATTGGAAGAATTAGAATTAGCTTATTTGGTCTTCAAATTTGAACATAAAAGTGGTATAATGGGAAATTTCCATAACTTTTCTAACGATGGATCTCCAATAATATTATGGGCTAGAGTTCCTTTTATATTCAGTATATTTATAGATGGTTTCAATTTTTAAACTTCAGCTTTATTTATTATTAAGTGGACCTATCTAGGACTACAACTTTTTTAGATAGGAATAATGATTATAGACAGTATAATCTACTTCTCATATTGGATACAAATGATAGAGGGTGCAAAGTATGCAAGATAATCAAATTATCAAGAAGGATGGCTACCATAGAAATTTTAATTATCTATATTAAAGAAAAATGACAATAAGGGCTTCCTAATTTTAGCTTGATGAACTAAATATTAATTATATTTGATAGCTAACTATGAGAGGAATTTGGAATTGAGGAAGTTTGATGTATATGCCTAGAGATAGATTCTATTTTTTGAAGGATGGTTTATTATTAGAAAACTATTTCCCACAAAATAGATATTCTAAATTTATATCTAGGGATATCCTTTTTTTCATGAGCAAGCTAATATCAATCTTGACCAAGAAACAAGTGTGTGTAGGTTTTAGAGTACAACGCCTACTCAGTAAAGATGAACATCAATCAAGGATTGGAAGACATGTATTTTTCTATAAAAGGTTGAGGAATTCCTCTAAATGTAAATTTTCAATAGTGTAAAATGAGGGTATGCTCTCATACTTAAATTTTTGTAAATAGGGGAATGCCCCTATATCTTAATCTATGTAATTATGTTTGGACTTTACGTCATGGGAAATACTGGAGGTTTTCTTTCTCTATTCTTTCCTACCAGTGCCCATTTTGAATGAAGATCATTGTATTCAATTTTTTTAAAAATAATTTAATATAAATCTATGACTTAGGCCTTTTACCAAAATAAAAAGTAACTAAATATATTAATCATTTAATATGCTTTAAAAAACACACATCTTAATCACTTAACAATAATAAAAAGATATAAATATTTAAATCAATATAAATATCAGTTAAATAATAACTAATTATTAATTAATAATAATTAAAAATTAAAAATAAAACCTATTAATGTTTAAATTTAAATATTAGTTAAATTAAATATAATATCCAAGTATAAAATATTTAGCAAAATTAATTATGCCGAAGGCGTTTCTTATATAAAACACATTGGTTTGGGTTAGCATGATCGACAACCATCTAGCATGTCATACACATGCAAGATGATTGAAATCATTGGGATCGTCCGCGGCTTTTAAAAAAACCTAAAATTGTAAAATTTCCATTGTGTGAAGCGACACAGAACACCATAAATTAACTCGCCTACAACCGTAGTTAGATTCATGATTTACAAGACATGTATTTTACTTTCTACAGGGCTAAAAAATTTGTCAAAAGTGAGAGAAGTACAAGGAAGTGGTAGTAGATTATTATATTTTGCCAGAAGTTGGTGAGATGAGAAGGAAAGAGTTGGCAACGTGGCACCAGGTCACCTGTGTGGTAGATGAACAAAGCGGTGAAGGAAAAATTTAGAGATCTGGAGATGAGTTTAGTCAGTGATTCTCGAAATAGTCTGGTGATTAGAGAACAGATTTGGAAATGCAATGGAGAGGTTGCCTGTAACCTATAGTTGTTACGTCTCCAAATGTAAGAAAACATCTTTATTTTCCAATATTCACAAAATCTCCTAGAAATATCAAATTCAAGATTTAATTCAGAGATTAAGAAATTTCATATAAACCATCACGTCAAAATTATAAAGGTACTTGGTACAATGTCAGATTTAGTAGTTAGTGGCATATAAATCAGATGCATGAAAACCTTGTATTGAAAAATAATCATTAACATGTTACATATCAGATTTAGCTGTTCATGCCTACTAAATTCGCAATTAATTATTTTGAGTTATCGGTAGGGTTTTTTTTTAAAAAAACTGTTAGCTATGTTGTATAAACATTTATGAGATCCAGTGACTTTAATGTTCTTTTCCATAAATATAACTATAGTCGGCTAATCTCTTGATCCATTATACCCTCACTTGGGGTAATTCTGACTAGAAGCATTTTAGTAATCTGGATTTATTCCACTACAAAGTATTTGTAGGCGTACTCTCACAAAATGATTTACAATGCAGAAAAGAAAAATGAAAACTGATGACATGATATTTTACAAATAGAAAATTAGATAGTTTTTATATCTCTGAATAATTACTTTTTTCAATATGTATGGTGATATTTGTTATGTTTAAATATAAAAGACTTTTGGATATCGACATAAATAGCAGTTTGATAATTCAAACCGACTATTTATTACTTATCAATTAATACTTGTCCTCACTATTTTTGTAGTTTTTCCTTGTATAGCTAATAGTTGTTGAATATGCATTAAAATGCAATCAATGTTAAATGGTTTGGTTGGTAACAGTTTTTGATTTTCCTCTTGAACATGACCGGCTTACTTACCACCATCATAGCCTATATAACAACTGTTCTACTAATAATTTACAGAACCAACAACATATTTTACAGAACTATTTATATAGATTTCAATTTATGCATTCTCGTGAGCATCAAGACATTTCAAGTTCATCATTATGAAGGCATTCTTAACACATGTTGTTTTAAGTTCTTTATTTATAATTGTGCATTTTCTTGAATTCTTAGATTCTATCAATTTACATTTTAAAAGTTTGCATATATTTCCCTTAAATTTTCACATTTTCTTACAGTTTAGATATTATTTTACAAAATTACAATTTTAAAAATAAACACTAAGCATTTTATATGATTTCAACATTGGACAATTTATTTGTCTCATAAAATGATCTTTACATATTTTTTTGAAGAATGCATAACTAAGAAACATAGAGTTTATGTTTATGATATAGTTTTGATTACTGCTATCATACTATCTGCCATTAAATAGGTAACAAAAATGGCCTTACTAACAATAGGAGAAATTAGTCATATAATGGATGGTATTTCCATCAAGGAACCATGTTTTCAAATTCTATCATTACATTCTATTGAACAATGACATACTACAAGTACAAAATATCATCTGGAACTTTCTGATGGTTTGCATACACACTTTGCCCTTTTGTAGGAACAATTTAACACACTTGTAGTGGAGAAGGCTTTAGTTAAAGGTTCCATTGTTTACATCAAAGAATACTCTTGCAAGAAACTCCACAATTACATGTATGCCAATTATCTTACTATATTTTATTATACTTATTTAAATTCCATTATAAAACTTGATTAAATATGTATTTTCTTTCTACTTGTAGGGCTATCCTAATTGATAATTTGCATATAGTGTCAAATAATGGAGACATTATTGGATCTCCAATACCTATAGTACAAGGTACTAAATAGATAGCATCATCTAGCAATCTTGATGTTTTAGATGCTTCTTCATGTAACATAATTCCCATAAAACTCCTGAACCTATACCACAAGTTATGGACTATTGAGGGTCGTGCCTTAGAAAAAACACATGTCCATTGTTTCAAAAAAGTCTCTAAAGAGGGTAAAGTATTCTGATTTGAATTTAGTAGTTCTACCAATCCATATGAAATAGTTCTTCAACAATCATACCTTCAACATGTGTTCCATCTGCAGTTCCTGAACATGATTACCATATCAAAAGAATTGAATCTCTTGAAACTTTTCCTATTAATTCACTAGTAGATGTGTTTGGAATTGTTGTTTCTATCAGTACCTCAAGTACCATTAGGAAAAAAAATGGTACAAAAATTTAAAAAAATGTAATACACATATCAAAGATATCTCTGGCTACTCTATTGAAGTAATTATGTGGGGACATCATTGTGAGAATGAAGGACAAAAAATTCTTAATTTGTTCAGGGAAACAAAAATAATTGTTCTTTTAATTAAATCTGGTCATTTGCTTTCATGGTCTAGTAAGTTGTTGGATATTGTTTTTTCAACTAGTATTGTTATCAATCCAAATTTAACTGAGGCTACTGCTCTGTTGACATGGTGTACAGAAATAGGAGAATATCAATCTTATATTTCTTTGACTAAAGAGCCAACAATACTTGCTAGATTTACAAATCCATATAAAATCTCTTCCATTTGTAAAAAAAGACTTCCATTCCATGATTCCTATTTGCGTAACAACACAAATATCTAGACTTGATTTGGATAACTTTTATTATCTCTCATGTCCACAAATTGTGAATGGAAAAAAATGTAAACAAAATGTTATTCAGAATCATATTGGGACATATGAATGTCCAAAATGTTATCTTCATATTCCAATATGTGATTTCACCTACATGCTTAATATGGATTTGCAAAATCCATTAGGTGAACTCCACAATGTTACTGCCTTTGAAGTCCCTACAAATTCTTTGTTGGATGTGGATGCAAAAGATTTTCAGTTACTGCTTGTTGAACCTGGTGCAAATAAACAACTTTTGGATAATTTGTATGATTCTGAGTTGGTATTTGATTTAAGTATCAAAACAACTTCTTTTTCTGGTCAAGAAACTCAAAGCATAATTCTTCTTTCTTTGAAGCTTGCTTAAGACAGTAGTTTACTTGTAATATTGAACATATCTAATCACATGTTTATGTATATATGTATATTTGACAATAAATTATGTTATGTTGTTTTACTTTTAGTGAAATATATAAATGTTTTTAGATCTTTTAAAACTATATAGTACTTGTATAGTGAATTTGTTTAAATATTTATATTATTTACTTTAATATTAGTATATCTTGACATTTTAAATTATTGTTCTATCTTGTCTAATAATTTGGCATTTACTTTATGTGAATACATAATGGATAGATCTTATAAAGAATAAATATTTTCAAATTTACCATGATTCTTTATAGATTACATTTCCTTATCTCAATATTGTTTTTAACTTTACGATTTTCAATTATTACAGATATAAAAGATAATTATATATGCAGTGTATAGATGTTATAAAGAACAAATATTCCTAATTTACCATGAATCTTTTTACATTACATTTCCATGTGTCAATATTGTTTTTAACTTCATGATTTTCAATTATTACAGATATAAAAGACAATTAAGTCATGGATAATGCAAATAACAAAAGAGAAGCTAAGCACAACCACAAAAATCACATGCAGAGAGCTAGATATAATGCCAAAAAGATAGTTATTAACAAAAGAAGACGAGAAACCTCTCAAAATATTGAACTTCAATTTTTGCATCAAATGTACTTTGTTCCAACACATCAGCTCAATTAGAACCAATTGAACTTCCAAGTTCATATCCTCTACCAAATTCTACTATTCAAAATCCTTCCTTGCAAGAGATTGAAATATCTGATTGTATTGAAGATCATACAACATCCATGAATACAATTGATCATATTTTTAGTTCACCCTTCTCTGAAAATTATTACAATGCTAGAAAAGAATTCTGTAGAAAGATAGATGGAATTTGAAACTGTAGAAAGTGTTCTATTTGTATGGAAAGATATCCTGGAATTAAAATGTGCATGTTAGATGAAAATTCAATATGCTACAGATGCAATTCTAAAAAAGATGGCCATCGGTTCTCAAAATGGAACAATATGGATCCAGGTGAACAACCATTGTGTTTGAAAATATTAACACAAATTGAACAAATGCTGATAGCGAAAATAAGTCCTATTTTGCAAGTTACATATGCAAAAGGTGGTCAACTCAAATATCATGGTTAACAAAGATAGTATAGGAAATCAAAAATATAGTTTTTATGTTAGCAGATCCCATGTTTATGAAGCATTGAAATATAAAACATTGAATGATTCATGATGTACAAATAGATGAAAATCCATTAGCATCATTGCCTTTACAATCTACTGATATTTCAGACCTAATTTGTAATGCAGTGGAAAATACTCATCCTATTGAAGAAAACTCATCCATGTTAGATGAGATAGAAGAAAATGCGTTTGATGAGAGTCTAGAATTTAACAGCTCATTTGTTTGTAATCTACTTGCTCCACATAGAGAAATAGAAGAAATACATTCTTTATTGCACTTAGGTGAAGGTCGAACAACATAATCTATTGCCTGGCCTCCTATCACACTTTCTCCTATAAATGAATACACAACTGAAGGTTTATTTGTAATGGCATTTCCAACTTTATTTCCTAATGGAATGGTTGCATTCAAACAACCACGTATCAAAGAATTCAAACTCCATGATTATGCTCTTCACCTTTTATGGTACTATGATAACAGATTTGGGCAGCATTCAAGATGCTGGTACTTTATATTGAATATTATCATGCGTCATCAAAGCTAGGCCACCGCATCTGTGTTTTTCACAAACAATTGGATGGATCTTTACCTGTAACAATTGTAGATCTTCATCAAAAGTTACAAGATGTACCTGATGATAAATTGGCAGATTAGCTAATGAGATTTGGGTCTTCTGTATGTGGAACTAGATCTTTTTGGAATCAATGAAGATCAGAACTAATAGACATGGTTATTCAAGTTAGTTGTCCTACACTTTTCTTTACCCTAAGTGTTGCAGATACCAAATGGCCTGATTTACATAATGTCATGCCATCTAGCACACCAAGAAATCCATTTATGGCTACAAGATGGTGAATACAAAATATGACTCAAAATCCTCATCTGATAGCTGTATATATGCATCATAGATTCACTGCATTTCAAGAGGAAGTGTTGGAAAAACTACTTGGAGCAACTGACTATTGGTACACGTAAACAATCTATTTAAAATGTTATTAATTCCTACAAAATTCCATCTTTATTTACTAACTTAAATTTATATCAAGTCTGAATGGAAAAATAGAGGTTCTCCACATATTCATGGGTTTATCTGGTTGCCAAATGCACTAGATATTAAAAATTTATAATGGAATAATGATATATCAGTGCATAAATCTTTAGATTACATAGACCAATATGTATCTACATGGAATCCAGAAAGCATACAACAAAGAAATCAAGGGATCTTTTCCAAATCTCTTCAAGATCCTTGTCTAATGACTACATAAATGATATATGCAACAGATGTGGCTATTGATTACTGTGATTTGGTTAATCATGTTCAACGTCACACAAAATGTTCTTTGTAGACATGTTTAAGAAGGAAAGGTGATGCTATTTCATGTCATTATAAAGCTCCATGAGCCACACAAGAAAAATCTGAATTCTCACTTACAGATAAAGCCGAACCTAAACATATAGCAGCACGTAATGATGATTGACTACATTTACAAACATTCAAATGCTTTCCATTTGGAGAGGTAATATATATTTTCAACCTGTTCTTTCAATAGATGCAGTTATCAAGTACATAACAAAATATGCAGCAAAAGAAGAACAAAAATCAGAAACATATCATACAATGTTAACTAGAATATCTTCAACTTTCAATGGTACAATGCCCGCACCAGCTGCACTTCAAAGAATGCTTCTTGAAAATCTTGTTGACCGTGATATAGGTGCCCAAGAAACCTGCTATCTTCTACAAAAGCTTCCCTTATCCCTTTGTAGTAGACAATTTGTATCATTGAATGTGAAGCAAAAAAATCTTCAATGTCTACCTATATTAGACATGCCAACAAGCTTATGCCATAACCAAATTGATAATTATATGGCATGTCCAACAAATTTAGAAATGTTTTCTCTTATTGACATAACCCAAAGATGGACATTTCAAGGTAACTGAATGTAGAACAAATGGAAAGAAAGAAGATTAGCTTGTATAGTTAGAGTCTCTCCTAGATTTATCAGTATTCCTTCCAGAGAGGACATTTCTTATCCAAATTTTTGCTAGAGTGAACTTTTATTATACAAACCATTCCGCAATATTGAAGTAGAATTTGCAGCATCAGATGAAGGAATAATAGATCAATGGGAATCTTTTTCAAGATCATATGAAGCATGGCATGTATGTAGAACACATTCAGATGTAGAAGAAGAAGAAGATCCTACAAGCCCTACAACAAATCCAAATACATTGCAAGATAGTATACCAGATGAATGGCAAGTTTTATCTCATTTATATCTAGGCATGCCTATACATTTAAATGATTTAGATATGCTTGGATACCAAGATTTTGATTAAAGAAATAATTGGTTGCAAAATAATATTACTCCTTTACAAAAAGCTATAGCTACAAATTTCATTCAATCAAATCAAGAAATCATACAACAGAATCCAGTTATGCATCAGCAATCTTGTTATAAATTTTTTGTCCAACAACAAAAAGCATATGATATGATTATTTCACATAGCCATACAAGTTCTGTACAAAAACCATTATAGCTAATTGTACAAGGCACTGCTGGCACTAGAAAATCTCATCTGATTGCTCAAATCAAAGCTAGTCTCACTGAATAAAAAACCAATGGACAGTCACCTGTTCTACTTCTTGCACCAACAGGAGTTGAAAAATTTAACATCAAGGCATCTACAATTCATTCAGCTCTATGCATTCCTATCGAAGAGATGGTACAATTACATGGTCAACAACTGGCAAAGTTACAGGAAAATCTGTATTATGTTCAATATATTATTATAGATGAAATGAGTTTTATTGTTCCTAAATTATTTGAAATAATTGATATGAGATTGAGAGAAGCATTTCCAAATAGAAACCATATTCCTTTTGGAGGTCATTGAATGATTCTCTTTGGTGATTTGGGTCAGCTTGCTCTAGTTAAAGATATTCCAATGTATGCTTCAAATTCATATGGTGGACAATTATGGCACTCATTTAGAAAAGTAATCACTTTAGAGGATAACTTTTGTCAAATTGGTAACACAGATGTTCAGGTACAATTCTTTTCTCTTCTTACAAATCTCTAAAATGTAGAACTAACAATTGCATATTGGAATCTACTCATGTCACAGAGGAGTACTACTCTTAGCAAAGAGGAACAAAAATTTTCATTCTAAAGTACACCTTTTTGCAACTAATGAAATGGTATCTCTTCATAATAAGTGTATGTTATTATCTCTACATCAACATGTGGCTCTTTCAATAGCAGAACAACAAAAAGATTTTGAGAGCTCAAATGCAGATGAAGAACAACTTCAATCACACATTCTTTTATGTATAGGGAAAAAAATTATGCTATGTACTAATTTATGTGTCCAGATAGGGCTAGTTAATGGCGCTATAGGAGAAATCAAAGATATTGTATATAACGATGGTAGAAAGCCTCCTCAATTGCCATTGATAGTTGAGGTTCAATTTATTAACTACATTGGTCCAGCTTGGGATGATACTAATCCAATGAATATTCCTATCACACCAATTAAAAGGGGTTGCCACTGTCAAATACCTCTGCAAATGTCATAGGCTTTAACAATACACAAATCACAAGGTTTGTTGCTTGTAAAAGAAACAATTGACATTGGAAGCACAAAACAGTAAGGATTAACCTTTACAACACTTTCAAGAGTTCATGAACTTTCAGGACTTCGTATTCATCCAAATTTTAGTTTTGAAAGATATTCATGCATGCAACAAAATCCAAATATTACAAGATGAAAAGAAGAAGAAAGATGCTGAAATGCATTGACAGAATGTTAACACATTTTAGTATCATTATTGTATATTCTTCATTGCAATCACAAATATGTATATATGATTCTCAGATTATGAACTCTGAAATTACCAAAGATACAGTCCTTTTAAAACAAGTATAAACTTAGTAATAAAAACCATTTAATGGGAAAGTGTATTGTCTACTGAGACTAAGCAAGTATAGTCTATTTTTTTGTCGTTGTAAGATTTATTGTGTGCTGATTTCATTCAAATGGGAATAAAATAAAAATTGTTGTTATCAAAATCCTAATAATTATGTTTACCCTCTAAAATAGAGAGTATACTTTATTAACATGTCAAGCATATTTTATTTAAATTTCAAGCATACATTCGAATGTCTTTAACTCTACAAAGATGATCTAAATCAGCACATAGAATCATTGACTGACCAATTCTCTCAATCTCATATCAATTCTTTTCAATAATATAGGATCGATGAAAGAAAAAAAATCAAATGGACACAAGCTCAATTATGTTTGCACCACTTTTCAACACCTTTATTCCTTCAATGAAAAAGAACTTCAATCTGACATTCTTTTATGTATAAGACAACAAATTTTTCTATGTACACATTTATGGGTCCACACAACACTAATGAAAGATGCTATAGAAAAAATACAACAAACCAAAATTTCAATGAACATATACTAACTCAAAGAAATCAATCTTTTCAACCAAATATAACATGTTATCAAAATATTGTACCAAAATTTAGAAGTTCAGCTCAACAAATAGAAAGACCTACAATAGTATTTTTGCAAACCATCTATTCTTGCAAATCATCTATCTACCTTAGGATTTCTACAAACCCCATCTTCAATGCAACTTGAATCAAAATTCCTGTCAAACATAACATACTTAGCATCAGTTCTCTCCCAAGACAACTCTGTAATCCATAAATCAAGTAATAAAATTTGTAATTTTTCTCTTTGATTATCTCCATTGTGTCCTTCCAAAAATTAACACCCTTGTACAACATGTACAATTTTTTTTTTTCTCTAATTTATCTTAAAAAAGAATTACAAATTATATGACTCTGTATCACAACTACTCACATTAACCTTGAAGTAATATTCTTGTCAACCATAACATACCTGCCATTACTTGTGTCCAAAGACAACTCTGTAATTCATAATTGGACTTATAAAACTTCACTATGTCTCTCTCTCATTATCTCCATTAACCCAGTCAAAACTTTAACACCATTGTACAGGAACATGTCCATTAACATTGAACAACAACCAAATAGTTTATCTAACTTCATATTTTATATTCATATCAAATAAAAAATATTATAGAAAAAATCAAAAATCATTGTAAGATGACAATATAATCATACTTAAAAACACCTGGTCACTAACCATGACCTAAAGAATGGTACAAAAAATTAGTCATAACAATTCCTCAATCAGTTTTTCAAAAAAAAACCTATAAGAAACCCTTGTAACCATAATTAAGATCGTAACCATAACTACAGTTAGTTAAGAAATACCTCCTTCAGGTTTAGGATTCATTATGTCTATCATTGAAAAATGTTAATTTAAAACTTGTTTGTTTTTTCTCTATAAGAACTTTCTCTTCAACATATTACAAGACTTTTTTACCTTGTGAGTTTACTATCTAGTTTTTTCAAACTACCTCTAACAATTATAAATTTAGTGTATGAGATAAAAGCAACATAACCATAAAATAATTATTGCAAATGTACAAGTTCTTACAAACATAAGATGATAATTTATAGGATGAAAAATAAATAAGGTTCAAATACTAGATATACAACCTTCCATTTCTTTAACAAACATAAATTATCACTGTCCAACCCGTCACAACAAAGATAAACAATTGGAATTTGAACATGGTTGAAATTTTTTTTCCAATTTTTATGGCTTGCAGTTCGGTCAATTTGTTATGATCAAATACATAGCTAAGTCTTATTTCAACATTTAGATATTTGGAAAAATTGGTGTGTGAAAAATACCAGTGCAGAAAATAAACATTGGTTAGATGAGAGACACCCTTGTACCAAAATGTGCAGTTTGAATCAACCTGTTAGGCCTTTTTCTGTCATAGCAAAATCTTTTGAAAATGGCCTCCTCCCTACAAATGTTTCATGGTGTGCATGTCTTGCCCTGTGTGTTTCATGTGTCACCTTGCTTCAGCCCAAGTTGCGTCTGCTTATTTGCAAAACCCAGAAAGTTATTCAAATTTCAAGGTCTGCAGGAAATTATCAAAATCTGCCACAGTGTCGAAAACCCACAGTGTTTTCAAAAATCCATGATGTTTTCGATCTTTTACCGATAACCTATGTTGTTTTTGACCCTTTTTCTTCCAGCTTTGTGCGCTTATCTGTTGACATGTCAAAAACTTTGTGTGTTTTTTATCATCTTTCATCAAAAACATTGTGTGTTTTCGACCTCGCACTAGTTCCCTATTTGCTGGCATTCCCTCAACTGCGCAAGTGCGACGATGTGGGGCCAGTTTCTTTAAAGCAGCAAAGGGAGGAGATCAACGGTTAGTGTGTGATCACATGGAATATTCTTTCCCCATGTGATCATGCGCCTGCCGTTGATCTTGTTTGTTTCCAGTGTTGCTTATGTGAGGTGGGCCCAGTGTCAGAGGGGTGACAGATGGCATGTCCTTATTGGCTGTCGCATGGCTGCATGTCAAACTTTTCTAACATTCGATCATGCGACCACTTGCCATCTATCTGTGTGGGTCCCAGCTCTTTGCAGTTGGTGGTTACTATTCTGTGGTCTCGAAGGTGGTGATGTGGCAGCTTTGGGTTGGCTATCGCATGATCGCATAGCCTAATTTTTGGCTATGCGATCATGCCACCGGTTGACACATGTCCATGGTAGTGTGGTGGCATTTTGTTGGTGGGCCCAGGAGATACAGAGAAGTAGGTGATGTGGCAGTCCCATGGCCTTGTCGCATGATCGCAAGGGCCATTTCCATGGCTTGCGATCATGCAACAAACCCCTTGCGGTGATAGTTGCGGTGGCGGTTACGGTGGCTGAGGTTGGCAGGTTGTCCCATGTTCGTATAGCCCATTTCTGGGCTATGCGATCATGCGACAGGGTGCCACATGTGCTGGGGCCTTTCTGTAGTTGTGTGGTGGTCCCGTTGGTAGGTGAGGTTGTGGCAATCTCTGGTTGGTCCGTGTTGGCAGGATGTTAAGGTTTGAATGTGGGCCTAGGTGGGGTCTAGGGTTTTGGTAGTCTGGACAAAAAGAAGTTAACGGTGCTGACAAATTTAATATGTTTGCACATTCACGAGAAGAAAAGAGGATTCGCTAGTTTGTTTGGCGATTGCGTGAATGATGGTCGGGAAGTTGCTAAGTTGTTTAGCGAAAGTGCAAAATGTTTAGCAAATTGGCGAAGGTCCTTTGTCACCAATTCGCTAAGTCTAGTGGGGCCACTTTTAGAGGAAGATCATAAAGTCACAAAGGAGGTTTGATTGGATGGCTGTGTTTTAAAGTTGGTCTTAGTTTGAATGTGGGTCATCGTTCTCTGCAGGTGCCATGGATTTAGCTGTTGTGGTTCAAATTCAAATTTTTCTGAGAGCTTCCAGCACCAGAAAGCACCAAATTTATGGAATTCATTGCAGAAATGACCCTGTTTGGTGAGAAATGACTAGTTTGTTGTTTGCGGTGTGGTCCAGGGTGTGGTTGGATCATTTGCAGAGCTTGTACCATTGTAGTTGTGTGCTCAAGGCATGTTGCAGGGTGTCCTTTTGAGCCCAATTTTGTGATCCCTTGTACTTGCAGAGAAGATTTTCATGATTGTGGATCAGTTCAAGAATTTCCTCTTTCTTGATTGACTGTGTTTCCCACCCCTGTAATAACTTTTTAGACCATTTCCAACAAGTTGGGTGGTTGAGACCCTAACCCTAGCTGTCTGAAGCTTGTTACATCTGATCTTGAGGATCCCAAGGTAGGTAGTGGTATAAGTTGCAGAATTTTGGATTTTGCAAGGGTTCCAAAATCTTGTTGCTTTTGGTCCCTGGTTTTTTATTGTAATATACTGATAGAAGTCTGATTTTGTGACTTTTTAGATCTAGGTGTCATTCTGATTGTATGTTGATCCTGATTGTGTTAATGAGAACATTTTGAATCCCAATCTTGTATCTTGTGTATGTCTTCTTGCTTGTCTCTGAGCTCATATATGTTAGTTTTACAAAGTGTGCTAACATATGGTAAACAAAGAGTATTGTGAATTTATCTTTGAGTTCTTAACAAAGTTAGGATTAAAGTCTTCTAGGTGAATTCAGTGAGTTTGCAGTCAGGTGTAGAATTTGATGTCCTTATGCTTGAGGGAAAGGGGTAATAGGCAAAGCACTTACCTCAGATTCCATTGTGTTTGATTTGAGTTATTCAGTTGAGGTATACAGTTAGGTGACTCTGAGCCCTGGGATAAGGCACTGGTCCTTCCTCTTGAGGTATTCATGGTTAACAACCACAAACACAAACATTAGTTTATAAATCTTTAACAATCTTATATGAGATATAGTGAAATATTGTTTTAGACTCCTTTAGAGAAGTGAGTCAAGGGTACACATGCCTGAGCATTGAAGCTCAAAGAGTAGAAGGATCCTTTGATCCTTGTCATTTGGCCCTCTTCCTTGTGGACTTTGGAGTGGTGATAGAGTCAAAGTTTTATTTAAATTATCCATCAAAGTGTAAATCTGCAAGTTGAAGATCAAAGGGAATAATCCACAACCAACAAAATAGCGACTGTACTAGGGAGAATCTAAAGAGAAAGGTATAAGTGTGTTCTTGTTTTCCTATTGTTTTGAAGATTTTCCATCTAGGTGGGTGGCGACTCAAAGGTTTGAACTAGTGCAACATATTGAAGAAGCATGGATAAAAGAAGAAATACTAGGTCATATGTTAGAAAGAATCCAAAGGTCACTCTAGAGCAATTACCTAGACAGGGAAACAAGAGCTGGATTAGAAGGAATGGTGAGTCTACCAGTGCTCCCAAGAGAGAATAGAGAAATGCAAGAGCCAAAAGATCACATGTATCCTCAAGTGAGGATGGTTCACAAAATAGAGTTTCTAGATTAGAAGGTGGTCACTCTGAAGAGAGATTCTATGATACCCCTGAGGCTGCATTTCAGGACAAAGGTCCATTGCCTGCAGGTCAAAATGAAGAAAATAGAGATGTGGGTTTAGAGGTTTACTTGGATCTTGATGAAGATCAATTCAGAAGAGAACCCATGAGACATAGGCAAGTCCATTTCTCATATCAAAATCTTCCTGATATGGATGTGTCATCTGGTTTTGATGACATTATGGTAGATCCTGATGACTTGAATGCACTGAGGTTGTAGTTGGTAGAGCAGGATGCCATGCATAAAAGATTATAGGAGGAGAGAGAGCCTAAAAAGGTAAATGCTTTGATAGAGAGGCAGTCTCTTCTGAGAAAAATAAATGAAATGAAGGAGAGAAACAAGATTCTTGCTTCTACTCCTAAAACATTGCAGCAGGATGTGTTTGGAGATCTTGATACCTTGAGGAGTGAGCAAGAGCACTTGCTTCAGGATCATGAATTTGAAAATGAGGGCCCTGTGATTAGACAAGTGCAAAGATATGTCCCTTTGCCTAAAGATAAGGATGGGCATAGGATCACTAGACCTACTGTTATCATTAATGAGAAAAGAAAGCAGAAGATGGTGGGTGACCAAGCAAGCAAACCAGTGACAATACTAGGGATCCCACCACCTGATTCAAATAAGGACACTAAAATGGAGAGAAGGAGAAAAGAAGATGAGGACCTTGCAAGAGAACTAGAGAGAGCTGAGGTTGACGCTGCCATTACAGAAAAGAAAAGGAAGATCCAATTTTTGCGGGCTTCTTCAGCTAATGCTCTTGGCCCATCTGCTACTGAACTAGGTATGCCATCTATGACTACTACTTTTCCACTTAGTAATGCTACTAGTTCTATTCCTTCTTCATCTGCTAGGATAGGTGCAGATCCTAGGCAGTAGTCAAATGCACAGATAAATGTAGATGCTAATGTTGATCCTAGGGTTAACACTAGTTTGAGCTTTCAAAGGAGACCTATGCAATTAGAAGGCTATAGGAAAATATGTTTTGATAGAATTCTTGGCTATCCAAATGCTTTTCCAAGTGATATTAGAGATAAGGTACCTAAGTTTGCTGGTGATAATGCTATTAGTTGTGAGGAGCATCTTAGGTTATTTGTTGATATGCTTAATGATTATGAGGTAGAGCATGAGGATGTAGTCATGAAATTTTTTGTTCAATCTCTAATGGAGGATGCTAGAGATTGGTTTAAGAGGCTTCCTGATAAGTGTATTGATACTTGGGACTCTTTTGAGAAATGTTTCAAAGAGCAGTATGGTGATAGGCCTAATTCTAGCTTCATGTTGAATGAATTCAATACCATAAGGAAAAATTAGAATGAGTCTGCAGCTGAATTGAACATGAGATTTCAGAAGGGTATGCATAAGTTGTTCCAAGTCATGTGGTTGGATGACAATGTCTGTCTAACTACATACTTCAATGCATTTGATGGGAAGATGGGATATTTATTGAGGGATAAAGAACCAAGAACTCTTAGGGATGCTTTTAGGATTGCTATCAATATTGAGAACAACATGAAAATATCAGGAAAGTTGGGTGGAAAGAGAGATGACCCAAAGTTGTTTGGGGATAGGAAATACAAAAAAGAAAATGACAAGAGCGTTGGATCTAGGAGGCAGGAAGAAGATAAGTTGGATAAGGTGCTTAATGCATTGAAGAATTTGAAGGAACCTGCAAATAGGAACATCAGTGCTCCTACCAATGAGAGGCCCCAGTTCAACAACAATTTCAGTAAGCAGAATAGACTGTAGAATTACCCCTACAACACCCAATGGAAGGATGGCAAGCCTATTATCCCTGCTGCAAGAGGAAACAATGACAGAGGTGTCCCTGACCCTCTAAATAAAGCTTCAATAAATGTCATGGAGAATGTACCATGGTGTGTTGCATGCCAGTCCCCTCATTCTGCAGAGCATTGTGTGGTTGCACAATCTATGGCTGCAAATCAAGATTGTAGCAATGAGGAGATAGAACAAGAAAAAGAACAAGATGATGTTGGTTGCAACATGGCTTCTTCATGTCTAGGATATGAAGATGATTCTGATTTTGATGAAGAGGCAGATGTGAATGTGAAGAGACATAATCAGGCCCTTTTTCATCAAGAGGTTTTTTCTAATAGTGAATGCATTGATCAGAAAACATGTAACATGAACTCTTCTCCCAAGTCAGTAAATTTGAGAAGACCTTCCAGAGAAGAGATGGAGAGGATTACTATAGAAATGATTGCCTAGGTGCAAACCAGAGGCATGGTGGCAAGGAACATAAATGAGAAAGCTGCAGGAATTTTTATAAAGGGTACCAACTCCGGAGAACCTAATGAGAAGAAATCAAAGGTTGATCACATGGTAAAATTCAAGAATGTAAAAAGTAAGCATTGTGAGCCTAGGGGAGTTGGAATTGAAAAGGTCTCTAGTGAGATTGAGAAGCCAGTTAAAACAATGGCTAAGGTTGAAAAAGTGAAGGTGGTCAGTACACCTAATGTGTTAGACAAGAAAAAGGATGTTAAGGTAGTGTAGATTAAGATTCCTACTTCTACCCCTATTGACATGCTATCTGTATTGTGACAAATTACAGTTAAGGTTCCATTGTCAGAATTGTTGAGGATCCCTGGACATAAAGATAAAGCTATTGCATGGGTTGGTAATATTCACAAAAATGATACTTCATGCAATGGATCTCATGATAAAGCTTTGAAGGATGTTGCTGCTCAGGGAATTGTGTCTCAAATTCCTCCAATATATTTGGATAGTTCTGTCAATGCCAGCCTTGAAAATATTGACCCATTCTTCTTAAGTGTTCTTGTGCATGGGATGAAGTTAAGAAATTGTATGATTGATAGAGGTGCCTCTAATACTATCATGCCTTTCAAAATCATGGAGAGGTTGGGCCTTAAAGTTGATACAATGCAGGGCAGGTGTTGTGCAATGGATTAGAGGGAGGTACCAGTTATTGGGACTATTAATGCAATGCCATATAGGTTGGCAGCATATCTAGAGAAAGAGCTAACAATGAGTGTTTTAGAGGTGGATATTATCCATCATTATGGGATGTTGCTATCGAGAAGATGGAGTGCTTCCATGGATGGAAGTTTATAGTGTGATTTGTCCTATGCAACTTTCAAGATTGATGATCAATTTGTCAAGATTGAACGAGAGCCAAGAGTATGCCACATGATTGAGAGAAACATAGATAATGAAACTACATGTTTTGTGGATACTGATGTAAATGCTTTTAGGGAAAAGATCCCTATATTTGAAAATGAGCTTGTTTTGTAACCTATTTCTACTAAGGTAGGTGCTGACTTTGTGAAGGGTGATTTGTGGGTCATGTACTTTGATGGTGCAAATTGCAAAGATGGTGCAGGAGTAGGTATTTTACTTATTTCTCCTGATGGAAACACCTACAAGTTCTCTTTCACATTGAATTTCTTTTGTACCAACAATATAGCAGAATATGAGGCCTTGTTGTTAGGATTGAGGTTGGCACAAAAGCATGGTATTAAATGCCTAAGTGCTATTGGTGATTCTGAGTTGGTGGTGTCCCAGGTCAAGTCAGTGTATGCCTCCAAGAATAGAAGGTTGAAACAATATAGGAATGCAGTGTGGGATTTGATTGAACATTTTGATGCCTTCAATATTGAGTGGAAGGATAGGAGTAACAACAAGATGGCTGACATGTTAGCCAATATTGCAATCAATCCTAATGATGTTACATTCTCTGGTATTTCTAAAGTTGAAATTCAGGCTAGGCCTAGTATACTAGACAATATTGAGAATTGGCAAGTTTTTGATGATGATAATGATATTTTGAAGTTTATGGATTGTAAGGATCAGTATCATGGTTAGGAACTTGATTGTTCAGCCTTGGTTGAGTCAATAGAAGGAAGGGAGGTTGTCTTAGGCAATGAGGTCATTCACCTTAGGACTAACAAGGTGTCCAAGGGGCTTTTTGTTTTGAAGACTGTCTTTGACAACTAAGATAGAGTTCAAAAGAATATCAAAGGAGAAGATCATGCTGATCTTGAGGAGATAAATCTTGGATCACATGAGGTACCTAAGAAAGTATACATTGGTAGAGATATATCTCAAAAGGTAAGGAGACCTTTGATTGAATTATTGAGGAAATTCAGGCATGTTTTTGTATGGTCATATGATGACCTAAAGGTTTATAGGGAGCATTTATTTCAGCATGTTATTCTGTTGAAAGAAGATGCTAAATCTTTACGGCAAAAGCAAAGGCCTATTAATCCTACTTTGGCACCCAAGATGCAAGAAGAATTAATGAAGTTGAGAGATGCTGGCATTATCAAGCCTATAAGGTATTCTTCTTGGGTGTCAAACCTTGTTCCTGTAAGAAAAAAGAATGGTGACATCAGGCTTTGTGTGGACTTCAAAAATTTGAACATCAGCTCATTGAAAGATAATTATTGTTTGCCCAATATGGAAGCTATGTTGCAGAGAGTAACTGGGTCAAAATTGATGTCAATGATGGATGGTTTCTCTGGCTACAATCAGGTCATTTTTAAGGAATCAGAATAATTCAAGACAGCCTTTACAACACCTTGGGGAACATACGTTTATGTGAGAATGCCTTTTGGTCTCACAAATGTTGGTGCTACTTTTCAGAGGGTAATGGATGTTGCCTTTTCAGATTTCATTAATGATTTCCTTGTTGTGTATCAGGATGATTTAACTGCCTACTCCAAGAAGGAAGAGGACCATTGTGCTCATTTAGAAAAAATATTTGTGAGGGCCTTGGAATTTGGCATTTCTTTGAACCCAAGGAAATGTGCTTTTGGTGTCACAGAAGGTAAGTTGCTTGGCCACTTAGTTGGGAAGCAAGGAGTGAGAATTGACCCAGAGAGGGTAGCAGCAATTGATAAAATTCAGAGGCCAAAGAATGTTAAAGGGATTCAGTCCTTCTTTGGTCAGGTCAATTTTCTAAGGAGGTTTGTGACAAACTTTGCAGAGGTTACTAGACCTATTTCCAAGATGTTAAAGAAGGGATCTGTAGTCAATTGGGAGGTTGAGCCTGATGAGGCTTTCAAGAATATCAAGTAGGCTATCAAAGATGCACTAGTGCTAAAGGCACTTGATTACAATGTCCCAATGCATATCTTTTCTTTTGCATCCTTCCACACTATTGCTATAGTTTTGTTACAAAAGAATAAGGATGGTTTTGGGCAGCCTATTGCATTTTTCAGTAAATCTTTGCAAGCTATAGAATTAAAGTATGACATAAATGAGAAACAGGCTTATGCACTTGTGAAAGCAATCAAGGCTTTTAGATGTTACTTGATGGGAGAAGTTGTGATTGCTTTTGTGCCAAGTGCAGCTGTGAAGGACATTTTCTCACAGCAAGAGGTGTCTGGAAGAAGATGCAGATGGATCAATAGGATCCAGGAATTAAATGTTGAGATCTAGATCACTAAATTGGTTAGAGGATAGGGATTGGCAAAGCTGATGGCCCAATCCAATCTAGATGCAAACCAGGTAAATCATTCTAAAATTGATTATACATGTGATATGGATGATTGCATTTGGTATCAAGATATTATTTACTATTTGAGAAACATGAGGTGTCTGGATAGTATGAATGATAATCAATAGAGGACATTGAAGTTACAGGCCATCAAGTATGTAATTGTGAAATGTAAGTTGTATAGAAAAAATCTACATTGCATACTATTGAAATGTGTAGATGAGGATCAAGCTAATGTTTTGTTGAAGGAGATGCATGAGGGAGTTTGTGGTGGACATTATATGGGTAAAACAACTACTCATAAGATCTTGAGAGTAGGATTTTGGTGGCCCACAATCTTCAAGGATGTAGAATAGTTGGTAAGGAGATGTGATGCTTGTCAAAGGTTCTCTGGTAAGCTTAAGTTTTTAGGTAATGTACCATTAAAACCAGTACAAGTCCAGGCTCCTTTCTAGCAGTGGGGAATTGATTTCATAGGGGAGATACCAAACAAGTCAAGTGGAGGACATTCATGGATCTTAGTTGGCACTGATTACTTTACAAAGTCGGTAGAAGCTGTACCTACAAGGAATGCAACTAGCAGAGTGGTAATTGACTTTCTGATGAATAATATTATTACAAGGTTTGGGTGCCCTAAGAGGATAATGAGTGACAATTCTATGTTCTTCAGGTCTACTGAATATAAGGACTTTTGCAAAGGTTTGGGAATTCAGATTTCTAATTCCTCACCTTATCATCCGCAAGGAAATGGTCAAGTAGAATCTATTAATAAGAGCTTGATTAAAATCTTGACGAGAATTATAGAGAAGAATAAGAGGGCATGGAATTCAAAGCTACCATTAGCTTTATGGGCTGATAGGGTAACTATGAAGAGGGCAATTGGTTGTGCACCATTTGACCTAGTGTATGGAATTCATGCTAGGATACCTCAGAATAATTTATTGGAGATGTACAAGTTTGTGCAGTTATATGATGATGACATTGATGATGAAATGCAGTTGAGAATGAAGGACCTCATTAGGTTGGATGAAACTAGAAGAGAATCAGTTGCAAGGAATGTCAAATTGTAGTTACAAGTTAAAAATTTATATGATAAAAAGACTGTTGATAGAAAGTTTGAACCTGGTGATTTGGTGTTAGTTTGGAATGCCAGATTAGAGGATAAGGGGAAGCATGCTAAATTTGATCCCATCTGGTTAGGGCCATATCTGATTCATGAGAAATGGGGCCAAGATTCTTACATCATCAAGGATTTTAATGGTGATATTCAAGAGTTGCCAGTTCATGGACAATTCTTGAAGCAGTACTTCATTTGAGGTACTCTATTTTCCATGAACAGTAGTTAGGGTTGTACATCTTGTAAATTCTTGTATATAAGTTGCTTTCCCCTACCTTGTTTTGCCTTGCTCTGTCGATTTTTGGTCTTGTTGCTTGTCTTTCCCTGCTTGTTCCTTGCTCTCTGCAATTTTGTCCTGTGGGATGGTCTACTTTAACCAGTGATTCTAAGTCCTTGCCTTGCCTGCAAGAGACATGCATCCCCAACTAGAGCCACTGTTAGGCCTTTTTCTGTTATAGCAAAATCCTTTGAAAATGGCCTCCTCCCTAAAAATGTTTCATGGTGTGCATGTCTTGCCCTGTGTGTTTCATGTGTCACCTTACTTCTGCCCAAGTGGCATCTACTTATTTGCAAAACCCGTAAAGTTATTCAAATTTCAAGGTCTGTAGGAAATTGTCAAAATCTGCCACAGTGTCAAAAACCCACAGTATTTTAAAAAATCCATGATGTTTTCAATCTTTTACCGATAACCTACGTTGTTTTCAACCCTTTGTCTTCTAGCTTTGTGTGCTTATCTGTTGACATGTCAGAAACTTTGTGTGTTTTCGATCCTCTTTCATCGAAAACATTACGTGTTTTCAACCTCTCACCAGTTCCCTGTTTGCTGGCATTCCCTCAACTACGCAAGTGTGACAATGTGGGGCCAGTTTGTTCAAAGCGACAGAGGGAGGAGATCAACGGTCGATGTGTGATCGCATGGAATATTATTTCCCCATGTGATCATCCGCCTACCGTTGATCTTGTTTATTTCCAGCATTGCTTCTGTGAGGTGGGCCCAGTGTCAGAGGGGTGACAGATGGCATGTCCTTATTGGCTATCGCATGGCTGCATGTCAAAATTTTCTGACATGTGATCATGTGACTACTTGCCATCTATTTGCGTGGGTCCCGGCTCTTCGCAGTTGGTGGTTGCTGTTCCATGGTCCCAGAGGTGGTGATGTGGTAGCTTTTGGTTGGCTATCGCATGATCGCATAGCCTAATTTTTGGCTATATGATCATGCGACTGGTTGACACGTGTCCATGGCAGTGTGGTAGCATTTCGTCGGTGGGCTCGGGAGATGCAGAGAAGTGGGTGATGTAGTGGTCCCATGGCCTTGTCACATGATCGCAAGGGCCATTTCCATGGCTTTTGATCATGTGACAAACCCCTTGTAGCGATGGTTGCGGTGGTGGTTACGGTGGCTGAGGTTGGCAGGTTGTCGCATGTTTGCATAGCCCATTTCTAGGCTATACAATCATGTGATAGGGCACCACGTGTGCTAGGGCCCGTCGGTAGTTGTGTGGTGGTCTCGTTGGTAGGTGAGGTCATGACGATCTCCGATTGGTCCATGTTGGCGGGATGTTAAGGTTTGAACGCGGGCCCAGGTGGGGTCTAGGGTTTTGGTGGTCTGGACAAAAAGAAGTTAACGGTGCCGACAAATTTAATGTGTTCGTGCATTCATGAGAAGAAAAGAGGATTCACTAGTTTGTTTGGCAATTGCGCGAATGATGGTCAGGAAGTCGCTAAGTTGTTTAGCGAAAGTGTGAAATGTTTAGCGAATTGGCGAAGGTCCTTTGTTGCCAATTCGCTAAGTTTGGTGGGGCCACTTTTAGAGGAAGATCATAAAGCCGCGAAGGAGGTTTGATCGGATGACTATGTTTTAAAGCTGGTCTCAGTTTGAACGTGGGTCATCGTTCTCTGCAGGTGCCATGGATTTAGCCGTTGTGGTTCAAATTCAAATTTTTCTGAGAGCTTCCAGTGCCAGAAAGTACCAAATTTATGGAATTCATTGTAGAAATGACCCTGTTCGGTGAGAAATGACTGTTTTGCTGTTTGCGGTGTGGTCTAGGGTGTGGTTGGATCATTTGCAAAGCTTGTACCATTGTAGTTGTGTGCTGAAGGCATGTTGCAGGGTGTCCTTTTGAGCCTAGTTTTGTGATCCCTTGTACTTGCAGAGAAGATTTTCATGATTGTGGATCAGTTCAAGAATTTCCTCTTTCCTGATTGACTATGTTTCCCACTGCTGTAATAACTTTTTAGACCGTTTCCAGCAGGTTGGGTGGTTGAGAACCTAACCCTAGTTGTCTGAAGCTTGTTGCATCCGATCTTGAGGATCCCAAGGCAGCTAGTGGTATAAGTTGCAGACTTTTGGATTTTGCAAGGGTTCCAAAATCTTGTTGCTTTTGGTCCCTGGTTTTTGACTGTAATATACTGATAGAAGTATGATTTTGTGAATTTTCTAATCTAGGTGTCATTCTAATTGTATGTTGATCTTGATTGTGTTAATGAGAACATTTTGAATCCCAATCTTGTATCTTGTGTATGTCTTCTTGCTTGTCTCTGAGCTCATATATGTTAGTTTCACAAAGTGTGCTAACATATGGTAAACAAAGAGTATTTTGAATTTATCTTTGAGTTCCTAACAAAGTTAGGATTAAAGTCTTCTAGGTGAATTCAGTGAGTTTGTAGTCAAGTGTAGAATTTGATGTCCTTGTGCTTGAGGGAAAGGGGTAATAGGAAAAGCACTTACCTCGGATTTCATTGTGCTTGATTTGAGGTATTCAGTTGAGGTATATAGTTAGGTGACTCTGAGCCCTGGGATAAGGCACTGGTCCTTCCTCTTGAGGTATGCATGGTTAACAACCACAAACACAAACATTAGTTGATAAATCTTTAACAATTTTATATGAGATATAATGGAATATTGTTTTAGACTCCTTTAGAGAAGTGAGTCAAGGGTACACTCGCCTGAGCATTGAAGCTCAAAGAGTAGAAGGATCCTTTGATCCTTGTCAGTTGGCCCTCTTCCTTGTGGACTTTGGAGTGGTGATAGAGTCAAAGTTTTATTTAAATTATCCATCAAAGTGTAAATCTGCAAGTTGAAGATCAAAGGGAATAATCCACAACCAACACAACCAATAAGCAATAACTTAATAACTAGACAACAAAACTTGGTTTCTTTAATAAAAAAAGGATTTGTCCAACAAAATTTACTATATTTGATTTGACACTTACATAGATTCAAGATATTGCTCATTGCTTGATAGAAACAACATATTTTTGTACAAGAATGTCTCTCATTTAACCAAACTTTGTTTTCTACACTGATAACTTTCAAATAAAATATTTTTCTAATAAATGAACCTTGAAATAAAACTTATCTATGTATTTGATCATCACAAAATCACTTAATTGGCAGCCATAGAAATTAATATATATTCCTCAACCATGCCCAAATTCCAGTTTTTCATCAACACCCAATAATTCCACTTCCCATTGTTGCCAATTTCGGCCTTGAAACACCATATGTTCTTGTTGCTCTGTTATAAACAGTGAAAAAAATGAGATATTCCCTGCATTCATGGTTGTCACAAGATCCCAATGAATACATGTTTGCTTTGCAGATTAACAACAACCGTCCGATAAAAAGCAAACTGTCAACCTTTTCCAAAAAATTAACTGACAAAAATTAGCACAATTAAAGTATATCCGTGACAAATCTAAGAAAGATTTTGTTAATTAAATCTCTTCCAAATTGTATACAAGTCAAATATTTTTATTCAATGTAAGCCCTTATTAAATAACCAAGAATGAAAAAACCCTAAGTGCCTTTCCTTTTCAAAGAAAACCCTAGGTTGCTCTTTTAAAATCTATTTGAGCGTTACTTTTACAAAATCACTTAACTTCCTAGAAAGGCACATGTTTTAATTTATCATCAGCCGGATTCATATTTCTAATATTTGTTTACCTAGCCCGGGCCTCTTTTTAATTTTCCTGAGTCTAAAACCCTTAGAGATTTTATTATTTCGTAAGGACCTTAATACTTTATACCCTAATGTTTCAGCATTATATTTGAGTTTTGAATCTAATGCAAGATCTAATGGTTGTCACAAGACTACAAGGAATAATTTAGGCCTTTGCGATCATATGACAGTCATTGATTTTTTATACAACTTAGCACAACTGTCAGGTAGGTCTTGGTTATTCTTTTAAAATCATGACCTTTCATTAAACAAAATCTAACGGTGTGTAAGTACATGGGCCCAGTTTCTAAAGGAACTACAAAACTGGCAATTTGTAGAGGATCGAATAGTTGTCGCATGTTCGCAAGAAATCATTTTCATTTTTGCGTTCATGTGACAACCGCTGATTTTTTGCGGTTAAAAGTTTCATTCAGACATCAGGAGAAAAGAGTGCAGTCACCCATTAAATGGTTTTTTGGGGTATATCAAATTTAGTTGTTCATGCCTACTAAATTTGAAACTAATAATTTTTAGTTCTTGACAGCATTTTTGTTTTTAAAAATCTGTTAATTATGTTGTATAAATAACTTATCGGAATGCCTCTAGTCGGAAAATGTGCAAATAGGTCTTACTAATTTATGAGATCTAGTGACTATAATGATTATTTTTCTAAATATAACTATAGTCACCTAATCTCTTGATCCATTATACCCTCGCTTGGACAAACTCTAGACAAAATGGATATATAAGAAAACATTAAGCAAGTATGATATAACTATAGTCGTGAAGTCTCCAAATGTAAGAAAATATCTTTTTTTTTCCAATGGTCGCAAAATCTCCTGAATAAAAAAAATTCAACATTTAATATAGAGAGTAAGAGATTTCATATAAACCATCACCTCAAATTTATACAGGTACTCGGTACAATGTGGGATTTAGTAGTTGCTGGGATATAAATCTGATGCACGAAAACCTTGTATTGAATAGCAATATTTGACTTTGTATATGATTTGGAAGATTATTAATTAACAAAATCTTTCTTAGATTTATCACGGATGTCCATTCAATGTTCTAACTGTTCTGAAGTAATTTTATATATAATATCAATGTCATCTAATGGGAATATTATTGCAAATATTTATAATTGTTCAACTTTATATTATTGTAAATATTATAGTACAATGCTTTTATTTGACATAACGGATTTAGTTGTCACTTAACTCAAAATCCATAATGAAATTGGTCAATCTCCCAATGAAACTTCTAACTACCAAGAATTTGTGAGAATGTGTGAGTAAAACTTTGGACAAGTTAGCTAATGTCCAAATCTCTAAATTTGTCATTAACCATTGTGGGTTTGCATTGTTGACAACTAAACGAAAGCAAGATTAGAAGGTACTAATTACTAAATCCGATAGTTTTTAATAATGTATTTTGAGGTCATTAACATCTAAACCTGATATGTCAACTAAAAGTATATTACTATCATATTGGCAATCATATAAAGTTGAACAATAATGTAACATTTTTATGATTATTCGATAAAATACATTCTGTATATATATATATATATATATATATATATATATATATATATATATATATATATATATATATATATATATATATATATATATATATATATTAAAACAAAATTGAAAAGTTTTGATTAATTTAAAATCTTATAATGCCTTACTCAGGCATTCTCCCAATTTTTTTGCGGTTAGAAGTTTCATTCGGAGATAATGAGAAAAGGGTACAATTGCCTATTAAATGTTTTTTTTGGCATATCGGATTTAGCTGTTCATCACTACTAAATTCAAAATTAATTATTTTCAGTTCTCGGTAGGGTTTTTATTTTTAAATATCTGTTAACTATGTTGTATAAAGGACTTACCCAAATGCTTCTAGTCCGAAAGTGTGCAAAGGATCGAATGGATGTCGCATGTTCGCATGGAATCTTGTCTAAACTTGCGATCATGTGACAACCGTTGATTTTTCTTTATTGCTAGGCATTTGAAAATAGTGAGTCCGCTACTAGGTGTACACATGTGACAGTTTTTGGTTGGTTGAAGGTATTTTTTGATGTGGAAAATGTCATTGGGACTGGTGCTTGGTAATTAAAAAACCATGTCCGCTTGCCAGATATTGTGACGTTGATGCTTCTGATTGATCGAGCTAGGTGCGGATGCTTACTTAAGGAATCAACAACAGATGAATGATCTAATGGTCATCATATGTACAAATGGAAGATTTCCAAACCTTATGATCATGTGATAGCTGTTGATCTACTATGCAGGCCATGATGCCTTACTTTATGTCTAATCATAAAGGAAAATTAATACTGACTCTTGAGTGATGCGATTAAGGGTTTACCGTCGATGCACCATGATCGAATAGTGGTGGTATGTTCACATGGAAACTTTTGAAACATTACAAGCATGCGACAGCCATCAGATTATATTCTAAGGAGAATCGATAATCCAGATTCAAACTTGAAACAGTACTGGTGCGAAATTGAATTTTCTCCTTCGGTGATGATAGTTCAATTTCTTAGAGAAGTAATGACCAAATCGTGTGGAGTAAACTATTGAAATGACTATCTTTGATTGCTAATATATTGAAGGTTCACGCATTCTTAGAAGCACAAAGAGATTAAATTTGCAGACGCCTACACAAGGAAATTTGCAAAGCTGGTTATCGTTTCCTAAAGGATTCTCTAAAAAGGTTGGTCAATATCTGCGCATTTCTTCTTCAAAATTTTATAAATGCTTGTGACAATTCTCTTGCACAAACCATAAAAAAATCCATACCCTAAAATGCCCCCAAGAAAGGACTTATCCGATAAAATTGAGTACAATGAGAGGGGTTTGCATGACGATCTATTAGAATTACTAGATCACTCAACCACGGATTTAGTGAAGGCCAAGCAATTGACACCAAAAGAACCTAGGCTACAAATTGCAGATGGTCTGTATGATAACGATAACTACATAAGGGATGCCAAGATTGGCATGATTAATGCAAGTGGCTCTACTGATATCACTGGTCTAGGGTCGTTCAAAGTAGGGTTTAGCCAGAGAAATGCCCTCCCTCCTACCAACAATGTATGGCAATTTGACCTAGGAAAGTTTGTGGTACCCAGTGTTTTCATGGATGCAGTTTTGATGACTCAAATTGCTAAGAATTATGACTTGATTACTAGGGTAATTACAAATCTAAATGGAAATCTACTGATAAGCATCTCAGCTGAAGAAATCAGGAGGGTTTTTAGATAAGTGAACCCTCAAATGACCTAGAAAGAATTGATTTTGAGAAATTAAAGCAAGTGTACAATGCTGAGAGAGATTACCTCAGGAGTGGCCCCTTGAAGAAGTTCTGTGACAAAATTGGAGGAATGATTATCATAGGACCAAGTACACATGAACCTTTCAAAGCAAAATATTTTAACTTTAGAGCAAGGAGTGCATATTGGTCACTATGTCAGATCTTTGGAGAATATTTTTAAGAGAGAATGCTAGTATGTTTAATGTACATGATGATCTAGATCTTACATCCTATCCTAGCTATTACTTTTGACTTTGCCTCCTTCATTGCGGATTTAATTCATAATGGATTGGTAAGAATGCAGAAGAGCAAAGTAGACAAGCCTTTCTGCTGGTACTCTTTTATGATGTATATGTTTTTGTTTAAAGGTGTAATTTATTTTGAGAAGGAGATGGTTTTGATGAAACAAAAGGATGGTGAGGATATGCCAGTCCAATTGTAGAACCTTAGTATGACATGGGATATACATGATAATAGTTTTATAAGTTTTGATAGATGTTTTGCAGCTAGGCTCAGGCTATTATTTGTTCATGAAAACCCAAGAATCCCAATGACCTTGGCTGAACTTGTCAGACCAAAACAATTTTCCAAGACCCTTAAAATTGTGCATAATTGGGGGGATTTCATTTTTTATCCTGTTTCTACTGTTATCAAAATATATGGTTTTAGGGGGGCTCCGTTCATATTGCCATATCAAGTACCCCTTAATATTGGTGTTGCAGAGTTCATTAGACAATTATGGGACATTGAAAAGAACACTCTCTTAGGTAAAGCCAGAGGAACTCTGTTCCCAAATGTTACAATTTCCCACCAGTTTATAATTACAAAGGGAGGATGGCTCCATATTGATAAATTCCTGGCACCATATCACATGGCTACATTAATTGCTAGGACAATAGACCCAGAGGGTTTTTATAATGAAATGTTCAAAAAGAGGGCTAGGTGCTCTTTGATAGATCACATTTTTAATTTCCCTAAGGATATCATCAGAAATATCCCTAATATACAAGAACAAGAAATAAGAAAGGAAAAGTGGTTATTATACAAGAAGACATTAGACTTTGTCCAATAGTTTGAGAAGGGATATGATCCTCTAAAGAGCATCAATCTAGTTGGAAAGAAAATAGATACTCTTATGGATAATTTTTAGGGTATTTTTCAAACCTTAAATGAGAAAAAGGAGAAAGCCATGAAAGTTGAACCAAAGAAGGCTCAATCAATATTGAGCAAGCCTACATTTGCAAAAGTATTTCCCCCAAGCAAATACATGGTACAAATGAAATCTAGTTATAATGTGGTGGTACCAGGACTTGACACATAGGAACAACTAAAAATAAAAGAGGATGTCCCTTCCACATCATAGAAGGTGGAAAAACACAAGGAGATTGTACACATTCTAGATTTATCTCAGGATCAACCACCTGAAGATATTCCTAATTCCCCACCTCCCTCAAATAAAAAAAAATTAGAAGAAAGGCTTGTAAATGTTGAAGGTGATTACTATCCATCCAAATCATCTCTGAACATAATGGATGATCAAGAGGTCACAGAGAAAATGCAACAATTGGGAGCCTTAGGAAAAAAAATTATGACCTACGAAGAGAATAATGAGGGGGTTCCTGAAGCACCAAAAGAGCCTGAATTAGATTTGACAATGGGAGAGATGGAAGGTACATATCTAGACCTGATAATAAAATAATCATATGATGAGTTCTTAGCCGATGATGTCTTTGTAAAGGTTAGGGCCTTCATGCAATTTTTATGGAAATTAAATATAAGTCAATTTCAAGAAACTTGTGAAAAGAGGCATGAGGAGAATCCAAATAAAGATCTAAAGATCATAGAAAGTGAGGTGAGGAAGGAGATGACTCAGAGGTTTGAGAGGATTGCACTAGAATAGGGGAAATGCTTGATAAGAAATTCAGGAGTGCTTATCCTCCCAAAGTGGGATATAGCTGATGTAGTGGTCTTCGATGCAGTTAGAAAATAGACCACACCAATTCACAAGACCAGGGATGAGGTAGAGTAGGCAATTAAGGGAGTCACTTTTAGTGATGATCATCAAGCCTTGGTCATGTGGTCTTTAAAGAAAAATGACAATAACAAAGGAAAGAAAATCACTAAGGTTGATGTCACAGGTAGCCTCATTGTCAAAAGAGTCACTGATACTACTATACTTGAAGCATTAGACATGCTAGTAGCATCAGCCCAACTTATAGCAAGGGTGGAAGAAAAGGAGGCCAAGGAAAAAGAGGACCTCGCAATAAGGCTGGAAACAATGTTGAAGGCTTATGGAGAGTTGAAACATGGATTATATGAAAAGGATATATTAATTGTAGACTTGAAGAAAAGGAAAGGTGAACAAGGCCCAATTCAAGCATCAGGGCAATTGCAAATTTCTTCTTCACCTGCTGGACCTTCTTCTTCAAGCCCTATTATTGAGTACCCCCCTCTCCCCTCTCCCACCTTCCATGGTTGATGAAGACAAAGAGAAAAGAGAGAAGCTAAGGTATGAAAAAATAATAAAAGATACCATTTTACAATTTTTTGCAAATATAAAACCAAGAGAGGTTTATAGAACTTCTTAACAGTTGTCTGACATTTTGATCTCTTTTAAGAAAGAGGTAGCCACTGTAGGCCCAATTTTAGAATGCTGGATTGCTAGAAAGAATAGGTTGAAATCAATCTTTTATTTGATTAGTGATCAATGTATTGTGGATATACAACTAAAAAATACATATAAATTTGTTAAAGACCTTTTTGAATTTGAAGTCAATAGGGAAACTTTAAAGAGGAAGGCATAAATCTTAAGGGTAAGATACTTTTAGGACAATTTTAAAATGTTTCCTGGTCTTATCAAAGCAGATGGAACTATAAAGGATAGAGATCAATGGTTACAACAAATTGAAGGTGAAGTGTCAAGTAGAATAGAAACCATTCTAAATACAGAAGACAATACCCCCTTTGTACAATTAATTGAAATTTTGCAATATGTCAGAATACATTTCTCTAATATAAGAAATGAGGTACACCAGGTAGTTGTGGACTGGCACAAATTGCTACCTAAAAGGGATGAAGTTTTGGCCTTTCATTGGCCAAGTGAAGATACGTATGCATCATGGGAAGCATCATATCCTTCAAAGAGTGCCAAAGAAGAAGAGACATTCATTGAAGAAGCAACAAGTGGCAGTGCCCCAATGCCTTGAAAGCAAAGCAAACAGTGTAGGGAACCTTAAACAGTTAGAGCAAGAACAGATGATACACCTGCCATGTTTTGAACTAACCTTGGGAGTTGTTAAAATTTTGGCCACTCATATGAGTGATCAATTTTGTCAAATTGCAACAGAAAGTTGTTATATTTACCAGGATCATTTTGTAGGCACCAAAACTTAGACATTCGAAACTGACAAGTTTTTAGCCTAGGATACTATACACTGTATTAGACAAATTTTTGTAAAGAGCAATATTGCTGGTTCAAGTTAAATATCCAGAGAATTGCATTTTAAAGCATTTTGTATACATGATATTGATATAGCATTTGAATAACATAATAACTTTATATCTCTCCTTTGTGCGTGTCTCTTTGAGTTATGAATTGATAAAATTCATTGCATGCATAATCTTTGTTTATGTGTTTATAATCTTCAGCTCAAATACAAGATCAGATTAAACAAGCTTTACATATGACATAAATCCTTTAAAGTTTTACATAACTTAGATATAAGTAAGTAGTGTAAATTTCGGATTCCTTTCATAAAATCCACCACAGGGTTCTAGCATTTTCAGAGGATAAGGCCATCAAAGGTCAATATATTTGTTTATGTATCACAATTATGTAGTGAAGGTGTTTCCCTATGGATAAAGCACTGACCAACATTGAGGCTTTTTTATAGAGATCGATGTTTGAAAAGGTTCTATTTCTTTGAAGTTGAATTATAAATTTAGATATTTTATATATTAATTTATGATGATAGTTACAAATAAATATTATTATGGCTATATTTAATTAGTAATAATTAAATATATATCACCTTTAATATTAATGACTATATTTCATATTTTAATATAATGATAATTACTATATAGTAATATTATTTAAATTATATTAAATAATTATTTAATATGTAATTTAAAATATTATTATTAATTTTCATATATCATATATCATTATATAAATATAATAATAATTAATATTTGTTAAATAAAATTAATATTATATAATAAATTTATTAATTATTTACTATTATTTAATATTTTATACTATCACTAAAATTAAATAAATAAAATAAAATTAATATTAATTATCAATTAGCATTTTATAATACAAATTAAATAAAAGCTTAATTATAAATTTAGATATTCTAAATATTAAGTAGTGGTGACAGTTACAAATTAATATCATTATTTACTATTATAGTTATGAATTAATATAATAATTAGGTTACCTAATTAGAATTATTTTTGCAAAAGGTGATGACTGCAAACGCAGTTGGATTGACAATACACCAGTGATGGGTAGAGTATGTATCACTTTTCCCAAAACCCTACAATGATTTTTTTGGATTTAGTAGTTGTTGGCATATAATTCTGATGCATTAAAACATTGTATTGAATACCAATATTTCAGTTTGTATAAGATTTGGAAGAGTATTGAGTACCAAAATCTTTCTTAGATTTATTACGGATGTGCATTCAATGTTTTGACTGTTGTGAGGTAATTTTATATATAATATCGATGTCGTCTAGTACAAAATCTGCCATTCTTAATTTTTGTCATATATCTTGAGATTTACCAAGTGTGTTATATGGAATATCTTGGAATGCTTTTTAGAATAAGAATGTAACAAACCTCGAATTCGTTTAGCCCTAAACCTAAAAATAAAAAAAAATAAAAAACAATTGAGGCTCTCAGGCGATGGAAAGACCAAAAACTTTTGGACTCATCTGATTGTCCTTAATTGATAATTGACACCTTTGTCTATAGATATTCTTGATAACTTCATTGAGTTATTACGAGATATGGTGACCACCATTTAGGCTAACCTACACCATTCTTCATAAATAGTTGCCATCCCTATGCTCATAGGTCATGTGTCATATTTCCAGCTGATTTCTTCATTCTTCATCAAGAATGTCAAGCTCATCTGCTAGAGGCCTTTTCTTATTGAACTTTGTTACTGTTATATTATTCTATTGCTCTAATTACATCAAGCATTTCTTATTCATGTGGTATGATAATATTATCATTTCTTACAATCGAGTATTCATAATTCCTTTTAATTGTTTTGATTTGTTCAAAAATGATTCTCGTGTCTTCATTTACAGTTGTTAATAAGTCTCCAATTACACTCAATTTGTATATATCTCCTTTGTCATATGTTTCTTTCCTGATAATACTTTGAAGATGCAATTCATAATTTTTCTTCATCATTTCTATATCTAAAGCATCTTCAACATTGACTACATCAATATTGCAACCCATATCCTTAAACATCTTTTCCATATGTGTAATGCCCGTATTGACTATTTCAATAAGATTTTTTAGTTCTTCAATTACATCTGTGCTCATCTCTGTTTTGAATTTCATTGAAAAAATCCACTTTTGTAGAGGTGTGTTAGTGGATTTGATTATTCTTACATTCAGAGCTTCTTCACTGTCCATATTTATTACAGATTGCAATACCTTTTCTTGTCTACTATATATTGTTTTATATTCTTCGAGCATCTACAAATCTGTAAAGAAAATACCTTTTAGATCTATATATACTTTGTAATAACTGCCTACGCAGACAATGAGACGCACACTCTTGAATTGAGATATTATACCCATTCTCATGAGAGTTGTGCCATTTGTTTGTCTTCATGCATCTGATTGATAATTTGTTCACTCGAATGAAGTGATGGATCAAAAATATCTTCTCTCTCACTTGTTGTTTGAGAAGAGATATGACCTAACATTTTTTGGATATAATCAGATAGATGTTTGATAGTAGATTTCAGAATGTTCTTTTCATCTTTCAATTGCTCCAATCTCTCTCTTACCTCTTGATGTGTAAACTCCCACATATCAAATGTACGATCATGGAATGCGGGTCCTATGTGAATTTGATTTACATTGAAATCTATTGCATTTAGATCAGAAAAATTACTGTCTTGTTTTGGTTCTGCAACTTCTATTATTACATGCCCTGTTTCTTGTTATTTTTGAAGAGAAGCTAGTTTGCCTATTTCCTTTTTTTTCCTTGAACCGGTACTTTCACTTATGATTTGAGAAACTAAATCTTCACTAGGAATTCTATCGTCTTTTCTTTTTCTTTTTTTTTGCATTGTTTCTTCTAACCATGAAGGAGTGCCTAGAATTTTTGAGGTAGAGGCTAAACTTTCAATATCAAACAATTTCATGACTATTGTAGGGCTTTGTATTTCTTGACCCAAACTTTTAAATTTGGGTACTATATTTTGAGTACATGTTACACTACCTTGAATTAAATCTCTTATTTGATTTAGTGGTTTTTCTTCAAAAGATTGCATTGTTGCATTCTATTCTGATTGATCTAATTCATCTTCTTGTTCTATTTTTTGTGCTTCCTTTAAACTGTATATATTAATTAGTGCAAGTGAACCACTACCACAAATTTGGCTTATAGCTTTATCTTTATCCGGTGGTTGATCATCCCCTCTCGTGATTTGTTGAATGGACTGAACTACTGCCTTCATTATTGATAAAGGTACTTGAACTAAAACTATTGTTTGACCTTCTCTTGTTGATTGTCCTTCTGTGTTTGATATATCCTTTGTTGTTTGCCTGTATTGAACCCATTTTTTGGTTCTTTTCATTATCTGTTCCATTCTCTCTTCAATATTGCCTAATTCAGGTTCTTGAAATTATACAGGTTGCAAAGGAGTCCCTTTTATTTTGGCCAAATAATGATCGGAAAACAATTTAGATTGATCATCATATAATCCTTTCACATCTATATCAATATTATAAATTTGAATCTGTTCAGCTATGAGTTGGGACCATGATATTTCTCTCATTTCAAATTCATCTTTACAATTAGCCCAGAAATCTTCTAATGAAGGAACGTGATTAAAACTAGGGCCTAGTTGCAGGTTTTGTTTTACATAATTTGAAGGGTCAAAATGATGTCTAATAACATTATATTCATCAAATTTATATCTTTTTCCAGATGATTTGATGAGATTCATTGCAGAAGAGATAAAAAAGCATGTATAATCTCCTATCGAAATTGGAAAATGAATACTTACTTTATGTCATTCACTACATCTGTTGTTGACCTCGATGATTTATCTGCATAACTCTGTCAAAGCCATTTTATCATCTAGATATTGAGACAATTTGTATGGAAGCCCATCGAAATCTCCAATCCTAATATATATAAATGTAGGATATTATGTATAATAGTTACCAAATTGCATAATTTTTTGTGCAACTGTATCTGATAATTTGCATTCTAGACAACCTTGAATTTCATGGCATAACTTCATTGAAAAAAAATAATTAACCCTTTTGAAATTTCCATAGTTGTTTTCAAGTTGTATCCATGGATAGAAATCATAAACCTGAATATTTTTATCACATTCAACAACACTAGGTAGGTCATTCCCTATATGTTCACATGCTAGGGCATAGATGAGGTAAGATGGCATTGCAAATTTGTATGAATGCTTTGCTGAGACAAGCATTTTAGTAAGTCTATCACTTATAAGTTGTGCCCAATCTATATAAATATTATTGTAGCCTATAGATTGCACAAGGAAAAACCACCATTCTTCAAAATTTAGGGCTTGTTCACTCCCTCTAATTCTATGCAAAAGTACTAGTATATCAACAATCTCTTTTTTTAAATCTCTTTCGTAAAGGGTTTTCGGTAACTTTGAACTAGCTGCTTTGATGGTTTCAAACCATCTATTTGAAATTACAGCTCGCCATCATGACCTTTCTAAGTTAAAATTTGAAGCTGACAAAGAGAAATTTCATTGTGAATATTGTTCTCTTGAAGGTAAAACAAAGAACTTTTGTATTGAATCTATGTTCAAACAAATGACTACTTCATTGTTTTCTTTCTTTATTTCTCTAGTATGTAGGTAATATCTTTGAATGCATTCCATAATGATTTCTAGTACCTGAATAGCAACTGGAAATCCTACAGCTTGTATTAATCCACTGTCAATGAGCCTTTGAGTAATGGGATGAACTGCTTCTGATTTAATCCTTCTGTGTAGATCATTTAAATTGTAAAAATACGGGTTTGTATTCGTGATTTCTCTCCATGCATTTTCTATTCCATCTAGATGATCATAAAAATTAATTTTTCTAGCCATAATGTAAAGGGTTATAGATTGGTAGCCATTTTCTCTTCAAGATATACGCAATTCAAACAATCAAATGATAGATAGTGCAAGTTTATTAATTTTAAATTATAATTTAATAGACATAAAAGATATAAAAGGTAAAAGAAATTAATGTTCTTGTTGGTTTCTACAAAAAAATTTCACCTGCAGTTATGATCAGTATATGTATTAAATATAGGAAATATTAGTAAAGATGGTGCATAGAACGACGTATGGCTTTAATTTCTTTTTTATCGATTAGTGTGTTTTTCCAAGTACTATCAGAGCAATAAATTTTTTGAGAATCGTTAATCGATTGTGATGTCATGCCCACTAAATATTATGTCAGAGACAAATAACTTTTTTTAAAAATTGCATTTAGAAGTCAGTAACAACTAAATCCGACAATCGAAAGTGTTATGTTTGTTTAAAAAATTGAGTCATGTGTATAATAATTATCAGATTTAGTTGTTCTACCTTTATCTATGAGAGTGTTCTTTTCAATTTCCCCCAATTGAAATGCAAATTTTAACACAGATAACTTATCTGATATCTCATATAGTTCAAAATTTGGTAAGATAATTATAAAATTTCAATATTATTTTAATTTTAAAATTGTTCATGACTACTAAATCCAGAATTAGTAGTTATTGCCATATAAATCTGATTATAAAAAACTGTGCATTGAATACAAATATTTTACTTTCTATACCATTTCAAAGAGTATTAATTAACAAAATATTTCCTAAATTTGTCACAGATGTACATTAAATGTTCTGACTCTCCTCAACTAATATTATCTATAATATCGATGTCGTCTAATGTGAAACTTGCCATTCTTAATTTTTGTGATATATGGTACACTTATTAATTTAGTAATTTAATTATAAGATTTAAAAAACATTACAACTTTTCAATTTTGTTTTAATTTAAATAAATATATACAATGTATTTTATCAAATAATCATTAACATGTTGCATCATTGTACAAATGTATATTCTTACAAATATTATAGTATAATGCACTTAGTTCACATATCGGATGTACATGTTCATGACCTCAAAATCCATAATTTAATACAATCGGATCTAGTAATTACTACCTTCAAAACCTGCTTTCACCCATTAACTATTTTTTGGGCATATCGGATTAAGCTGTTAACGACTACTAAATCCAAAATTTATTATTTTCAGTTCTCGATAGGGTTTTTGTTTTTAAATATCTGTTAACTATGTTGTATAAACAACTCACCAGAATGCTTCTAGTGGGAAATTGTGCAAATAGGTTTTACTAATTTAAGAATGGATATATAAGAAAACATTAACTGACTATGATATAACTATAGTTGTTAAGTCTCCAAATATAAGAAAACATCTTTATTTTCCAATAGTCGCAAAATCTCTTGAAAAGATCACATTCAAGATTTAATTCGGAGATTAAGCGATTTCATATAAACTGTAACGTCAAAATTATAAAGGTACTCAATACAATGTTGGATTTAGTTGCTACTGGCACATAAATCTGATGCATTAGTATTGTATTGAAAACCAATATTTTATTTTATATACAATTTAGAAGAGTATTAATTAACAAATTTTTTTTTAGATTTATCATGAATGTGCATTCAATGTTCTGACTATTGTGAGTTAATTTTATATATAATATCTATTTCGTCTAATGTGGGATCTGTCATTCTTAATTTCCGTTATATATGGTACACTTATTAATTTGGTAACTTAATTATAAGATTTAAAATTAATTATAACTTTTCAATTTTATGTTAATTTAATTTTTTTTAAATTTTATTTGATTTTCCACATCACCAAATAACTTTGACCAATCAAAAGCTGTCACGCGTGTACACCTGGTAGCAGACCCACCGTTTTCAAATGCCTGCCAACAAAGTAAAATCAACGGTTGCTGCATGATCGCAAGTCTTCACAAGATTCCTTCCAAACATACAACATCCATTCGATCCTTTCCACACATTTTGACTAGAAGCATTCTGGGAAGTCGTTTATACAACATAGTTAAATATATTTTATCTACCATATTATTATAATTATTTAAATATATTTACATGTCTCACATTGGATTATTATATTTTGAAGGAAGCACGCGAGATGACAATGATAGAATTCGACACGTAAATATAAATTTTCAATTCAATTTAACATTAAATAACAATTGATTATTAGAAAATATACTATAGTTAAATTTAAAATTTATGAAAGTAATATATATATATATATATATATATATATATATATATATATATATATATATATATATATATATATATATATATATATATATATATATATATTTAATTTATACTTTTAAATTAATATAAAAATTTAATTATTATTATTATTTTTAAAAATATATTATATATATTTTGAGATTATAAATTTATGTCACTTATATTCATTAATTATTTTAATAAAATCATATATTATAAATATTTATTAAATATTATTTTTTCTTTATATTATTAAATTATTATAAATCAAATAAAAAAATTAATTAATTAAAATATTGTATTCAATACATTCAATTTTTTTGTAATTTTTATAATGTTATAAATTTATCAATATTTAAAATTAAAATGTAAATTTTCAATTCAAATTAAAATTAACTAACAATTTATTATTCCAAAATATACTATAGTTAAATTAAAAATTTATGAAAGTAATTTATATATAAATATAAATATTTATAATGATTATAATATAAATAATAATTTACACTTTAAAATTAAATAAATCTACTTAAATTAATATCAACATATAATTAACTTTTATTTTATAATTAATCATAAACAATCGTATCTAGGAAAAAAAGACAAAAATGAATTAAAAAATGTTAAACAACATAACATCTATTCGACGTGACAATTGCATACCGAGATGCAATTACTAGTATAAATTAATTTACAATGTAAATTAATCTATATTTAAAAATTACCAAGTGTTAATTACTAAATATTAAATATATATTAAACTAAAATCATTAATTAAATTAAACTTTATTTAAAATCTATAATAACCATAAATAAAATACTAACTATATGGGGGAGGGGAAGGTACGTGACCCCACCCCTTCTCATATCTTTATGGCTCCCAAATATAAGTGGGGAGCTATTAATAAAGGCTGTTAGAATTAATAAATAGTGGGGAGCTATTAATAAAGGCATGAGATCGCTGACCCCATTTTAGGATTTTGCATCGTAATGGGGGTTTCCTTTTAGGGGCGTCCTCCCATGTTTTTTGAAATTTTATTTTATTTTATTTTTTTCTGATGCAATAATTCCTTTTTTTAGCCAACATTATTATTTTTTTATTAATTTTATTTTATAATTTCTTTCATAATCTTTTTACTAGTACATTTACTATAGCAAAACCAGCAACATCTCTTTTTCATTTTTATTATTTATTTATTTATTTTTTCAATAGATTTATAATAAAATCTAAAATGATATATATATATATATATATATATATATATATATATATATATTCATTTTCTCACATATAATTTTTTCACAATTAGATATTCTGAATAATACATATATAAACTCCAAAAATGATTTCTTTTCACAAACATGCAAGCAAATTTTTATCTACGTATGTACAAATACTATATTTATATTTTCCCTATTTTTTTAAGACATAGGTGAGTATATATTATTTAGTGCCAAATAAAATATCATAAGTTCAAGCCCTCAATTATATATATAAGCCCCTAATTTCAATGCAACTATATATCAAATAGAAAAATATGTAATTTACTAAAGGAAAAACAAACGATCCTTCTTGGAAAAATCATAATCATTGAATAGTGGTAAAATGGAATCACCACTATTGAATGTAATGTATGGGAGAAATATGAGATCCACTTCTAAATCCAAATTCTCAAGGGAGAGATCTAGTTTGATCAACCACAAGGTTAATGCGCAATCGAATCAATCTATGGAGAATATGAAAAAGGAAGAAAACTTTATATTTCCCTATAAAGGAATTGTGCTTGAAATCTGAAATAATTAAAATACAAATACTAACTTCAAAATAGGGCAAATCTGGAAAATGCCAATTTTTTATGTTTGTGTGTACTTTCGGGTAATTCTGCAACCTGTTTCGGACTAGAAATGTCGAGACAAAGAAAACCCAAAAATCTTTTATCTTTCTAATAGCAGGTAGTCTTTGACCCTCATAAAAGGTCAAAGACTACATTCTTATTCTGAAGGTCGATTTTGACTTTGTTTGTAGATCGTGGAAGTTCACCGAAAAGGGTATCCAAATCTGATCTTAGATCTGAAATTTTGCACCTGCACCTGCAAGAAAAAGGGGGTTTTGTTGTTTGTATGGAGGTTTTGCCTTGGTCAAACCCCAATTTAAGAATTAACCTTGAAATTGAATTGAAATATAATATGCATAAACAAAGCAAATGAAACAATTCACCTTGCTTATGTTCAAGTCCTTGTAGAGGATTCAAATCCTCAAATCCACAAGTAGGGATGCTCCAATGGATGTTTTGAATGAATGTAGGATGTCTCAAATCAATGACATTTGATCTTCAACACCAATCTTGAATAGATCTTTGCATATGAGGAGGCTTGGATGAACGTAGAAGGATGGATCTTCAAGGGGGCTCCAAAAAGATTGAATCCTTTAATGGCTAACAATGGATCTCCTTGATGAATGCTTAAATGAATGCTAGGCTTGAAGATGAATGAATGCTTTCTTTCTTTCCTTGTCCTTCTTGCTTGCTTGATTGCACTTGAGAGCTTGAGAGATTGCTTGGTGAGAGTGGATGTGAAAATGAGAGAGGAAGGCCTCCTTTTATAGTGAACTAGGGCACAAACCTGTAGAGAAGGCCGACATTGGGGAATTAAATCCCAATTAACCTTAACCATTAGAAATGGACCCATATTAAATGCAATTAAGGATTTACCATTCTGAAACCCGAAATGGCCGAGTCGGAGGTGGGAAAAAAATCTTTCTGAAACCCGATGCCCAGAAATCAAAAAATCTTTAAATTTGAACTAGGGGTCAGGAATGAGGTCCACTCTGCCCTAGGTCAGGGTCGAGGTCAACTTTGATCCTCTAGGTCGACCTTGACCTTGAGGTTAGAAACCTTAGGACCCCAGCCCAGAATGCTAGGAAATGGAGATATGAAGTGAAAAATGGGTGCAGAGGGAAGCAGAACAGGGGGGAAGAGCTAGATACAGGCAAAGACCCAGTCAAGGCACTTAACATGACCCTAGACCACTTACTCAGAGGGAGAAATGCTCTTATCATGGAAGTGCTTCCATTTTAAGATGATATATTAGGCCCCCACTTTAGCAAGAGTATGGACTCGATGCAAACTCTTGGTAAAGGAGATCAGAATGAAAATATAATCTTATTGTAATCCAAGGGACAAAGAGAAACCTCAAGCCCCCAGAGACTCAAGTCTTCGTCGACTCCCAAATCACAATAAGAGAGACATCTCTAGAGAGAGAAAGAGGGTGTGATTACCTTGCCCAATGAGAACTTATGTCCCATTGTGAACCACACAAGGAAACAACGCTACTGGAAAGATGGAATTGAACCACCTAGTGAATGTGGCTACTCACTAGTCAACCCATCAAGGATTTACCCTTACGAATATTCTATTCCATAAGAATAAAACTAAAAACAAAAGAGATCCAATTTTAAGGACACCTTCGACCTTAAGGGATCAAAATATATGTATATATGAAACTGGAGGGATCAAGAGATCCTAAAATATAAATCCATGCTTTAAGGATTAGTTACTAATCCAAAAAGGGAGAAAAGTATCTTGAAAAATAATATGTGCATATCAAAAAGTGCATCTGTGCAATAGGTGAGCAGAGCGTATGCCCCCACGTTAAAGTCATTGCTGACACTTTAACAGGAGCAATGGCTTTAACGAAAACATAAACAAGTCCACTGATTACGTTTCCACACCGAGATGCCCCCAGACGAAGACAAATCAAGGGAAATATCACAAAAATATCTAGAGAACACATAAGGGATCTACCTACCATGGGGTCAGTATGATCATAATATTATATATATATATATATATATATATATATATATATATATATATATATATGATATTATTGCAAATGAATTGACATCATTCCTCAAATAAAGTAGAACTACAATCACAAAGGAGGAAAGATCACATAATATATACGAAGGAGAATCTTTTTAGACCATGACATGGAGACCAAAAATATTTAGTGCTACCACATCTCAAATCCAAGTAGATTACACAAGGAAACATTTACGAACAATAGCACAATTACAACATAACATTGAACAACACAAAAGAATAGAGATACATATAGAGGAATTGGAACAACAATTTTGATTCCTTTATCACCTTGTACCAACTGAGTAACAAGGATCATATACAATAATCTAACAACATTTAGTAAACACATTACGGGAGAAGCATAGTACAGCAAACAAACACACAACAAAGCTACCACAAAGGAAAAGCTGATCAAGCATGCCGCCTATTCTCCCCATCTCATTGTATATCATTTATGGAAGGTGGGTAACTTTCAAGAGGGACTATATCCAACACAGTAGGAATGATAGCTAGTTCCAAACAAGGATCCTCTTGAGAATCACAATGTTCGACACTAGGTGTAAGAGTTAATTTTGATGAAAGTATATTAGGTAAATCAATGTCAATGTCAATAGTTTCATATTCATCATTAACATCATTAGTATCATCAAGAGTATCTTCTTCATCCAAATTAATCAAAATAGGATCTAAGATACAAATAGAATCATCATAATCATGCATCTTAACATCATTATTAGGAACAACTTCTTCTAACACATGATGCATAGATTTATCCGAAGAAGGTAGAGATCTTTGAAGAATAGAATTATGAGCTTTAGCATGAGCATGACACTTTTTACAACGTTCATTGGCAGATCGATTACATTTTGATTTATTTGAAATAGGTTGAGAACTAGGAGGAACAATCATAGGATCCTTCACAGGTTCTTTAGGAAGATCAATAGGATTATCAACAATAGGAGGAACAATCACAGGACCTTTCATAGGTTCTTTAGGAAGAGTGATAGAAGGAACTTGGTTAAAAGAACTAGAATCCATAGTTAAAGGAGGCATAGAAGGTGTAGGAAAAAGACCATGATTAAGTTCCATAGGAGGTATTCTTAATTCAAGAATCTTATGATATTTATAAGCTTGATATGAATGGAAAAGATTATCAAGTTGAGGAGGACATGAATTAGGTAATGAAGGCCAAAAGAAATCAAGAGAAGCATAATCTATAGGCCTAGAAGGTTGATATAAACTATGATTAACCATCTTCACTTCATCATGAATGAATTTAAGACACTTTTGGATAGGTGGAGCAACAACATGCATGAAATTCAACCAAGGAAAACCTAGCTTAACTTGAAATTGATCAGAAGTAGGAACAACAACAAAGGTAGTGTTCACAATTTTTCCATAGAGTTCAACCGGTAAAGTAATAGAACCAAATGATGGATAAAGAAAACCATTGCAAGTTTGAATCCACACATCCAATGTATCATAAGAATCACATTGTAATATTTTCATAAAAATATTTTCTTCTGTAATAACATTGACTAAGGATGTAGGATCAACAAGACAACCATGAGTAGGTTTCTGAGAAATCCTAGCATAGATGTAAATAGGACCATCAGGAGCTTTAATAGTCTCAAAGTCATCAAAGGTAATCAAAAGTTCTTGAAGTCTTTTATTCTTAGGTTGTTGTCGAGGTTTAGGTTTTGGTCAAGGTTGAGATTGAACTTGAGGTTGAGGTTGAATCTAAGGTTGAGGTTGAGGTTGAGGTGGAGATACAGATTGACCTACATGCTCCACTTGATTAAAAACATGATTGAGATCATCCATCTTTGAATCGTATATAATTTACATAGCAGATGGATGAGAAATGGTATTAGTATCATGCATAGGTAAAGGATTCGTATAGATTTGAAGGTTTTGATTAGGAGGAGAGACAGATTTGTTTCCACTACCATCAAGATTGTCGATAGATAAGGTATTAGAGTCAATTAAGTCTTGAACCTTATGTTTTAAAGAATAACACTTCTTAGTATCATGACCATTCTGACAATGATATTGACAAAAAGCATTTTGATCAAAAGATTTAGATGCAATCGTAGTAGGTAAAAGAGGTCGAATATGAGGTAAAGTAATCATATTAGTAGTTAACAACCTATTCATAATAGCATGTAAAGATTCAAAAAGAGGAGTAAATGTATGATTTAATTGAAAAGCAGTGGATGCAGAAGTGACATTGTGAGATGAAACAACAACTTGATTAGCAACTGCATTTTCTTGTTTGTTTATCTTGACATAGTTGTTAAATTTTTTAAATTTGTTTGGATTAGGAGCATCATCACTCTTATCAACTGGAACAGGAGCCATTGGAGTGTTTCTCTCAAATTGACTTACTTGTAATTGATAATGATGAAGCATTGTACAAAGTTGTTGAAAAGAGGTAAATTCAGTAAGTAGAATCTTATCTCTAATATCCTTTTGTAAATTTGAAATAAACATATGTTGAATATCAATATCAGGAATAGGATAGGAAATCTGAGCATGCACATGCTTAAATCTACCAATAAATTCAGTTAATTTATCTTTAGCACTTTATTTACAGTGCATCAAATCAGTCAAAGACACTTGCAAGCCAATGTTGTTTTGAAATTGTTGAATAAATGCATTAGCAAGTTTTGGAAAGGAATCAATAGAATAAGGAGGCAAGGAACAATACCATTGTAAGGCCTTGTCACAAAAATTTCTAGCAAATGGTTTGGCTAAAATCCTATGGTCATGAGCATAATCACTACAAAGGATTTGGAATGTTTTAACATGATGAACATGATCTCCTTTTCCATTATAATTCTCAAGATGAGGCATATCGACTTGCTGAGGAACAGGAGTACGAATAATATCCAAGAAGAAAGGACTTCCCATGTCACATGTAGGAATACTAAACTTATTTTGAGTTAATGAAGCAAGTTGTTGTTGTAGGGATGACATAGTTTGAGCCAAACTGATAATTGTTGAATCATTAGAGGAAATAGGAGGAATAGCAACATTAGACACACTAGGTAAGGTGTAAGAAGCTGTAGGAATAGAAGACACAATTGGAGGAACACTAGGAACTACAGTTGGAAGAAGATTGGAATAAGTAAAAGGAACATTATGATATGAAGATTGTGATGTAGGAAGGGACACAAGAGGAACACTCATAGGAATAGAGGGAACTGTCACAGTCACCAAAGAAGGAGTATAGGTAGGAATACTAGGTAAAGTATTAGAAGGAGGTTCAACACTAGTGATAGGAGGAATCAACCCTAAATCTTGAGCTTCTTGAGCTAAAGGTTTAACATTTGAATGCACAAGGTGAGTAATACTACACAAGAGGTTAACACCTTGATCACTATCATGAAGAACTTTCTTAAGAGTCTCTATAGCTTGAATTTTATCTTGATTATGGTTCTCTTGAATAAGCCAATTATCCATTTTATCAAGTTCAGTTGAAAGTTTTTGAACTTGTTCAGGAGGAACTCTTAAAGCATCATCCTCATCATGAGATGAGTGAGAAGATTTTTTCTCCATGGTAGGATTGGAATCATGAAGAATCAAATTATCATCCAGGATCCTAAGGAAAGGAGAGGAAGATTCAGGATCAAAGGCACCCATGAGTCTATGACTTCTTCTAATCAGAATTTTATAAGTAAGACTAGTAGTAGTAAGGCTCATAAACCAATGCAACGCAAATGAACTAAACTAAGAACACATAAAGCATGAATTTTTTTCTATTTTTGAAATCTAATTAGCATGCAAGATTTAACACACACAATAAGACAAAGGGAAATCTAACACCAAAAAGAAAGAGAGTAAGCTAGTCAGGTTCACCAAAATGAATATTGGTAAAATAGAATCACCACTATTGAATGTAATGTATGGGGGAAATATGAGATCCACTTCTAAATCCAAATTCTCAAGGGAGAGATCTAATTTGATCAACCAAAAGGTTAATGCACAATCGAATCAATCTATGGAGAATATGAAAAAGGAAGAAAACCTTATATTTCCCTATAAAGGAATTGTGCTTGAAATCTGAAATAATTGAAATACAAATACTAACCTCAAAATAGGGCAAATCTGGAAAATGCCAATTTCTGATGTCTGTGTGTACTTCGAGTGATTCTGCAACCTATTTCATACTGGAAATGCTGAGATGAAGAAAACCTAAAAATCTTTTATCTTTCTGACATCTGGTAGTCTTTGACCCTCATAAAAGATCAAAGGATACATTCTTATTTTGAAGGTTAATTTTGACTTTGTTCACAGATCTCGAAAGTTCACTAAAAAGGGTATCCAAATCTGATCTCAAATCTAAAATTTCACACCTGCACCTATGAGAAAAGGGGGGTTTTTTCATTTTTATGGGGGGTTTTCCTTGGTCAAACCCCAATTTAAGAATTAACCTTGAAATTGAATTGAAATATAATATGCATAAACAAAGAAAATGAAACAATTCACCTTGCTTATGTTCAAGTCCTTGTAGAGGATTCAAATCCTCAAATCCACAAGTGGGGATGCTCCAATGGATGTTTTGAATGAATGTAGGATGTCTCAAATCAATGGAATTTGATCTTCAACACCAATCTTGAATAGATCTTTGCATATGAGGAGGCTTGGATGAATGTAGAAGGATGGATCTTCAAGGGGGCTCCAAAGAGATTGAATCCTTTAATGGCTAACAATGGATCTCCTTGATGAATGCTTAAATGGATGCTAGGCTTGAAGATGAATGAATGCTTTCTTTCTTTCCTTGTCCTTCTTGCTTGCTTGATTGCACTTGTGAGCTTGAGAGATTTCTTGGTGAGAGTGGATGTGAAAATGAGAGAGGAAGGCCTCCTTTTGTAGTGAACTAGGGCACAAACCTGTAGAGAAGGCCGACATTGGGGAATTAAATCCCAATTAACCTTAACCTTTATAAATAAACCCATATTAAATTAAATTTAAGGATTTACCATTCTGAAACCTGAAATAGCTGACTCGGAGGTGGGAAAAGAATCTTTCTGAAACCCGATGCCTAGAAATTAGAAAAACTTGAAATTTAAACTGGGGGTCAGGGATGAGGTCGACTTTGCCCTAGGTCAGGGTTGAGGTCAACCCTCACCTAGGTCAAGGTTGAGGTTGAATTTGACCCTCAAGGTCAACCTTGACCTTGAGGTTAGAAACCTCAAGACCCCAGCCCAAAATGTTAGGAAATGCAGATATGAAGTGAAAAATGGGTGCAGAGGGAAGCAGAATAGGGGGAAAAGCCAAATACATGCAAATACCTGATCAAGGCACTTAACATGACCCCAGACCACTTACTCAGAGGGCTAAACACTCTTATCATGGAAATGATTTTATTTTAAGATGATACAATCATATTCTCTCCAAATTTACAAGACATACCAAATTCAACATTCAATTTTACATACAAATGGCAAGCACGAGGAAGACAATCTTTCCAAATAGAGAAATTGAAAAATAGGAATTGGAACCCTATCTCAACCACTGATGCTATGAAGCCACATAGTCCAAATGCAAACAAAAAATCAAAGCTTCACAAGAATTCCTTCAATTACAACCTATGAGCCAAAATCCCTATATTTCCTCTAATCTATATGAATTCTTCCCCCAAAACCTATATCCCCTAAAAATGACCAAAATAGTTCTAATATAGGAAAACTTATTAAACCTAGGTTTTCAAAATCATGAAAACCTAAGAATAAGAACTCAACTCTTAACCTCATGTTTTTATCAAATTATGTTGCATGATTAATTACAATTTTAATAATAAAATATGCACTTTTCAATTATCAATTCTTAACTCAACTTTAAACTTAAATTCTAAATTCAATTTTATTAAACTGAATGTGCAACTTTAATTGCATATTAATAATTTATTAACTATTATTATTTTCCAACATATTAATAATTATGAAATTGATAATTAAATATCAATTCATTAATTATGCTTTTAATTTCAACTTTAGATTTAATAATTAATTTAATCATTTATTTCCACAATTAGACTTTTAAAATTAAGTCTTTTTAATTAAGCAAATCTATTTAATTAATTCTCATTAACTAAATAAACTCATATTAATATTTCTATCTTTAATAGGATTTAATTATTTATTCACATAATCAAACCCACAATTCACTTAATCATAATAACATAAAATCACATAAAACCACTCAACAAGAGAACATGAGAAATAAATGACTAAACCAAAAATACCAAATTCATACTGAGGAAAAGGGTTCATGAATTCACATCACCTTGAAAAATTCATATAGGAAACTCAATAAGAAACTTGTCCTTTATTTTAGGACAATAAATGGCTTGGATTGGTATTGGACCTATATCTTATCTCCCCTATCCTACCATTGAGATATTGTGATAGGGGGTGCTCATCCTAACAATTCAGGGAAGTCGATGCTCGGTACCTAAAATTTTGCATAAAAGATGAACATCTACACACATGTATAAATATATAATAGACAATGGCGGGGATCAATTGATCATGTGGATCTCTCAAGAAAGTAACTAGGACTTTGTCCCTCAACCACATCAGTCATGTCAAACATAAATATAGAACATACAAACCAACCATACACATGCAAGTAGGGGGTTAGTAAAACCATTAATGTAAATAATATCAAATCTATCTGAGGATCTAATAAACACATGAAAAGTGGACTAAAAGAGTCTCTCCAATTAAACTAAAAAGTAAACTATGGGAGGGGTATTACAACTATTACATGTCGCAATCCCAAGAATATTTTTATCTCTTTGTCAACTCAGATCATGGGAACATGGAATTTTGATATTTGTCACCTCGAGCTTGAAATCCACTTACCTCCTACATTATTTGATGGACAATGAAGCATCCTTTCATAATTTCAATATTTCCCTTACTTTTCTTCCAATCCTGATCATTAGCACTTGGCCGCACCTTTCAAAATTTATGGATTTCCACTACTTTGCTTCCAATATCGATCATTAGCACTAGGTTTCCTTTAAACAATTTGGGATTTCCACTACTTTTATTCTAATCTTGATCATTAGCACTAGGCTTCCTTTCATAAATTTAGGATTTCCACTACTTTGCTTTCAACCCCGATCATTAGCATTGGGTTGCCTTTTAGAAATTTAGGATTTCTAGTACTTTTCTTCCAATCTCGATCATTTTATTTCTCAATCTTTCTTTTCCTTCAAATAAATTATGCATCATTTTTCTATAGGTTGGGTTACTCAACTTGATATTTTATTTGATGCATCAAGTGAAGTGGCTCCACCATATTTCAAAAAACCTCATCCATTTTTATTCAGCTATATTCACTTATTAGATACTTGATTTTTCTCGATACTTGATACTGGACCCCACAAATTTTTGGTTAGCCTTCTGCCAAGTACAAGATGTCCCCATGCTCAAGCTCCACCAAAAGGCTGGGTTCCTTTTTGGCACTTCTTATGTGTGTGTTGATCGATAAAAACAACAAGTTGTTTCTTGACATAGCAAATGTGGGACAACTTCCCTAAAATAGTTTTCTTTTATATAAAAACTATCCTTTCTACCTTAGACTATAAATCAGCCAAGGAAAATCTACCACAAAAAAAACCTATAGATCAAATAAGGAAAAACCAGCTCAGACTTATGCACTTTTTTTACTTCCACCCTGAGTACAAACCCTAAACAACACACAAAAACTAAAAAGATAGAGAACTTTCAACCAACCTTGCAAGAAAATTATCACATACTTAGCCAAATTTTAATAGTTCTAATAGTGACTATAATTGGGGACACTTATTCTCTTGGGATAAGATGAGAATATCAGAATCTCATGGATTAAGAAGACCAACCAAACTATAGAGCACGAAACCTAAACCTAAAACACACACACAAACCTAAAACAACAAAAAAACCTACCTACTGTTCATGGATATATTTCATTATTTTAACAAGTATGAATCTTCAGCCCATTTTCTATCAATAATGTATGGGCCTAACTAGATAGGGTCAAATTTTCCATGCCTACCCTTTTCTTCCAGTCTAGCATTCTACATGAGGACCATATCATCCACCTCAAACTTTTTGATAGTGGTCTTTCTATTATATAAATTCTTAACCTACAACCTGTTGGTTCTTTTCCTTGTAGGACCAAACTTGAATCAAATGGTTGGGCTTAAAACACAGGTTAGGCACTCAAGCTTGACAAGAAAAACAATTCAATTGATGAGGATAGAGAGAAATCCTCCTTCTTCTTTGAGCTCCACATTCACTCAGGCGGGTATTGCCTTATCTGCACATTCAAGACACCTCATGACAAACCAAAGGCCTGTAGATAGATTAATGTGGAATAGAAATCAATCTCCTATAGGTATCCTGTACCCCGATGATAGAAAGTCTCATGCAATATCCCTACTTGCATGGAATGAGACTGAAAGCTAGAGACCTATCCTAACAACAAGGAAGGGAAAGGGTGGAGCTGAAGGGAAATGATTTAAATGGAGTTTGAAGGGACCCCTGAGATACCCTAAGTCTCTGATAGACCAGTGCCTTATCCAATGGGCCACATAGTCAAATACAATATTGCAAGGGACAGCTATGAAACAAGAAAATAATATACCCAATGTGTTGATACTTGACATCAATCACACACCATGACCAAACCTCAACTTAACACCCACCTGTGTATTCAAATATGTTATTACCCATCAAAGGATTTTGACCCTCCCCTTAGAAGAGACCTATGAATAGACAATACATTAACCAGCATCCACTGGAAGACAAGCATGAAATATCTTTGACACCTCAGCTCATACATACATAAACACTAACCCTGAACTAGTTATCTTTGCGAAGACAACTCCACTTGCAAACACATAGGCAATACAAGAAGACAAATCAAACACCCTTAATGTATGACTAATGGACTTAGAATTCAAATGGAGATAGCTTGGTAACAGTAAGAGTATATTAAATTCTCATGCATAAAACAAGTATGTTATAATATGTATTATGTTCTCTAAACCAGGAAGACAAAGAGGAACACTCTATATGTAGAGAGAAGGAGAAAATCTACAGGACAAAACCCTTCACTGGAACCAGAAAGGAACTCTAAGCTGGAACCAATGGAATTGACAAAATTTAGAACCCTGGTGAAGTAAAAAATTTGACACTTTATACAATTAGCTACCTTGGAATCCTAAGAGTAGGATGCAACAAGCTTGGGACAGCTAGGGTATAGCTTTCACCCACTAAACCAACTAGAGACAACCAAGAATTCAATGTAGGGGCAGGAAACACAGGAAACCTAGAGAAAATAAATCTCAGGCAGATCTAAAGCAAAAAATAGTCCTTCATATGGCACAAAAGTCTCTACAATCAAGTAATAGGCCTCTGGACCACTTTGCAATCACCAAACAAATCCAATCAGGCTGCTAAAACATTTAAAACTAGTCCTTCCTGTCGCAAAAAATCTCTATAAGTTTGAATTCAAATCCCAACAGTCACCTTGCACTTCACAGGCTTGTGTTTTAACCCATCCAAAAACATTAGGTTAACTCTACAATGGCGACAGACAATAGTTTGTTGCATGATCGCATAGCATGAAGATGGGCTATGTGATCATGCGACAACCCGCTAACACTATAACCACTTCCCACCCTTAAGTATTAGACCCACCACGTGTATCCACCTCAGCACCTGTCAGCCAATGAAAATCATGCACATCAGCACCTCTTGGCAAATGGACCCACCACCCGCAAAAGCCTTGCCCCTTTGGGAAGATCGAACGATGGTCACATGATTGCAAAGGGGAGGAATATTCCTCACGATCATGCGGCCACTGTAGATCTCCCCTGCAATGTCATTCCACCTAAGAAAACTGGGCCCACCATCACGCGACTTTGTGACTAAAGTAGAACAAATGGCCAGCCAAGTCGCCAAATGCTGAGGCCTTAACCGCCAGAATCAAGTGACAAGGAGATAACTGTTAGTTGCCAGGTCACGGAATGAAAACTTAACCACCAAGTAACTGAACACTGCAGAAGACTGGGACCCATGCGGACACATGGAAAACAGTGACATGATTGCATGTCAGGAAACTCTGACATGTGGCCATGCGACAACCAATCAGGAGGAGCCCACTTCACGCCCACATAGGAAAATCCAACGGTCGTCGCAAAAGCACAAAGGCTAAACATTGTGCATCTTTTCTACGTGATCATACGACAACCACCGATCCTGTCTTAGCTTTAACCGCACCAAGAAATGAAAAGAGTTGGGCCCACTAACCAACCACCAAACATTCAGCAACAAGGAGATAACCATTCGCCAGGTCATTGAATGTTAGCCGATAACTGCCAAACACTCAGAGATCACGTGACTAACATTCATTGAGTTGCTGAAGGCTAGGCACCTAACTGCCAGAAACAAGAGATTGCACGACAACACAGTAGCCAGGTCGTCAAATAGAAGATGTAACCACTAGAAAATTTGGAGAATGAGCGACAAGAAACCCTGCAAGGACTGGGCCCCACCATCCATCGCACTTGCGTAGTTAGGACAAAGGTCGAAGACACACAAAGTATTCGACACAGAGAATGACTGAAAACACATAGAGTTTTCGACGCCAAAGGATAAGCACACAAAAGTAGGAAGCACAGGGTCAAAAACAACACACAGGTCGAAAACATCATGGATTTTCAAAAATATTGTGGGTTTTTGACACTGAGGCAGATTTTTTGAAATTGTTTCCTGACAACCTTAAAACTTGAACAACTTTCTGGATTTTTTGATTCAGCGCATGTGATTTGGGCTAGAGCAAGGTGACACATTGAAGAACACATGGTTAAGGGCACCTCAAGAAAATTTGCAAGAAAATATGCCATTTTCATAAGATTTTGCAATGACAGGAAAATGGACTAACACAACCATAGCTTTGTATTTCTTGCATGTGCTTCTCTTCTTGTCTTATCTATCTGCAACAGGTCATTTATCCTCATCCTCATTTCATCATCTAAGTCATCATCATAAATTTTAACAAATTTATACATCTAAATTAAATTATTATGTGGCAACCTAGCCTAAATTCCATATACAAGATCAAAAGGTGCACATCCAGTTGCCTTTTTTTATAGTTATCCTATTAGCTCATAATGCAAACCTTAACTTGTAATCCCAAGGCTTCTTATTTTCTTATAGGATTCTCTTGATGATTTTGATCAATCTTTATTACTTGATTCAGCTTGGTCATTTCCCTTTGGGTGGTATGGAGAAGAGCAAGATATCTGAATTTGATATTTTTGGAAAAAAGTATCAAATTTATTAGATGTGAAATACATTGCATTATCAACTACTATTTTTTGAGGGCACCCAAATATTGTAATAATATTCTCCATAAGAAAGTATATCACCACCTTGCTTGTATATCTTCTAGTAGGTATAGCCTTTACCCACTTGGTGAAGTAATCAGTAGCCACTAAAATCCATGAGTGACCACCACAAGTGACTTTCCTGCAATTTCTCTAATAAAGTATAATACCCACTACTGAAATGGCACTTGAACACTTACAAGATTAAGAGGTAATTTACCAAAACCAGTTAACTTACTTGCAAACCTTTGGTAGGCATCACATTTATTTACTATCTAATGTGCATCTTTAAAGATAGTGGGCCACTAGATACTAGACTACAACACCTTATAAGTATTATTTTTAGCCATTTAATGGAAACCACACACTCCACTATTCATTTCTTCTAGAAGCTTCTTTTCCTGATTCTTATCCACACATTTAAGCAACACACCTTCATTTCTTCTCCACCACAATCTTCCATTGATTATAGCATATTTGATAGCATGCAATTTCATGGTTCTTTTCTTGTTCTCATCCATATGAGGAGGATAATTTTTTTTTTGGAGGTATACAATAATATCCTTATACCATTCACATTGGTCAAGGTCATATATGAATGGCCTTTGATCTTCCTTTAAAACATTAATATGGTTGGCATCAAAATTTTCTTGAGCCATTAGTTTTGCTAACCCCTGGCCTCTTACCATCTTGGTAACTTGAATGTCTATATTAAATTCCTAAATCCTATTGATCCATCTACATCTCCTCCTAGAGGCCTCTTGTTGAGTGAATATGTCTTTAACATCTGCATTGGGTATATAAGGAACAACAATTTATCCCATTAGATAACACCTAAAATCTTTGATAGCTTTTACCAATGCATATGCATATTTTTTATTAATCTCATATTTCAATTTTGCATCTTCCAGGGACTTACTAAAGAAAGCTACATGTTGTTCAAAACCCTCTGAGTTCTTCTGCAAGAGCACTGTGTGTACACCGAGATGTGGTACACTTTTGTGAATCCTTATATGCAAGGAGACTCAATAATAAGCCCTCACAAATTGACTCACAGCTCTCTATCCAAGTATGTGCAGGGATTGATTATAAGGCCCTCAGATCGACCTAGTCAACCCATGCAAGTACACCCTAGAACGAGAGATTCAAAGATGAATAGCAAACATGCTAATCTTTGTGAATCTTGTTCATGCATGCAAATGAAAACTAGTCTATATGATTGCAAATGCAAGAAAATAAACTAATTTATTGAAATTAATCTATATGCAATACAAGAAATAAACTACTTCACTAATTAATCTATATGAAAATTAAACTAAATGTGCAATCTAAAATGATGATTTCTAAAGCTCTAATGTTGTCAAAAAAATCTTCAGCATAATGATAATATGAAAATTCTAGATTTTTAATTGAGAAGGAGAGGGCTCCTTATATAAGAAGTTGTGGAAGATATTGCATCTCCAAGATCAATGTGGGATTAATCCAAAAAGAGGAAATAAAGCTCATTTTTTAGAAAATGTGGAGAGAAAAGAGATTTTATTTATTTTTAATTATTTGTTTCCCTTTTTTCATCACAAAGAGCTTTAAGAGGATTTTTTATTTATTTAAAAGAATGATTCTCTATTAATTAAATAAGATAACATTATTTAATTAAAAGAGAGATATTATTTTAAATAAGATAAAATCATTTAATTAAAAAAGATTTTATTTCATTTAAAAGATATTTCTTTTTTTAATTAAATAATATTTTTTAATTTATTTAAGAGAGAATATTTCTTTTTAATTAAATAAAATTTATTGATGAAATTAGTGAAAGAATCAGGAAAAGAATTTTTGTTTTATTTTTATTTGATTTATTTTCTTTTCCATCACAGATTTTGCTTTAAGTGGGGATTTTATTTATTTAAAAGAGGAATTATCTTTTAAATAAATAAGATAAGTTTATTTAATAAAAAGAGGAATATTTAATTAAATAAGATAAAATCATTCAATTAAAAGGGGTTTTAATTAAATAAGATTATTTTATTTAAGATATTTCTTTTAATTAAATAAGCCTATTTTATTTATTTAAAAGAGAATATTTCTTTTAATTAAATAAAATTATTGATGAAATGATCAAACCTTAGAAATATTTGAATTATTGATTTAATTGCGATTTAATCAAGGAATTGATTTGAAAATTGCAAAGCATTGATTCAGGAAATTGATAAATTAATAAATGGGGCCCAAAGTCTAGGTGACCATTTTAAGGTGCATACATTTTCCCCTCTTTGACTAATGTGAGATCGATTTGGGATCACATGTGGTCAAAGAATGGAATTGAAATGTGAGATCGATTTGGGATCACAAAACAACCCAGATGTGTGTTTGACGAATGGGAACACATCAGGACATAGATAAGCTAATTGAAAAAGATAAGGCCAACACCTATGAATAGGTAATTGTCAAGTCTCAAATAAGAGATAAGAATCTCAAGCAAGGTTGCCCCAAGAGAAGCAATTGATAAAATTGATAAAGTTGAATCAAGGATTGAAGTTTGATAGGTACTACCCCTTCGTGATCAAAATCAAAATGAGATAGAGGAGAAACATTCATTGATAAATTTGATCAAATCGAACTAAAGATAAGGTTCTTGACGTAAGATGAAAAATATAAGAATCACAGAACCAAGGTAGATCAACAAGAAAGATTATGCCCCAAGGTTGAATTAGAAGAAAAGAAGTGGGGTGAAAGTGAATGGAAGATAGAAGTTTGGAAGAAAAGGAAAAAAATGGAGAGAAGAAAGAGAATTTGCCTCCAGAAAGAAGATGCCCCAAAATCAATCAACTATTTAAGATAGGGAATTTTGATTGAGATCACGAAAGAAGGTAAGGAAATGAAGATCAAAACATGACCACAATTGACTAGAAGTCCACAAGAAAGATGAAGGAAACCCTCTCAAACTCATAATGCAGCCTAAAAGTGAAAATTTAACATGACGTCTAAATAATGCAAGCTACATGAAAATGCAAAGGTGTACTTGTAGTAGGGTAACAGAGGATTTTTGTGTTCATCATTCATTAGAGAATGTAAAAGAACTTATTTTCATCATAGGGCCATTATTACTGGACATCAGACAATCACACAATCATCACTAGTCACAAATGCAACTATGAAGATATGAATGTGATTAATATCAGATTGGAATGTAGAAAGATTCTAACATGAGCATCAAAGACATAAAGGTCAAGATGACTGCAATTTTAGCTTACCCAATTTAATGTAGCAAAACAATGCTCGCAGCAAGGCATAAATGCCAGGATGACCATGAGAAAGGTTGTGCAAAAATGGTCAAGGATGATGCCTTAAATCTCCTAAGTGTGTCAAGGAGACAACAAGAGACATTGAAGTGGTTCAAGACAACACCCACAAGTAGAAAGAAAATAAAAACATGCCCCATGCCCCAAGTCTTCTAGCGATGCATCATGGAGAGACTTATTAGACAAGGACATTCAACGAAAATCAATAACAGTCAGCACACAAAGAAAAGATCATGACATATCTCAAGCATTAAGTGTTGCATTTTAAAATTTTAAGTGTGTAAACTGATACTGAGTTTCGAGGGTAAGGATCGAATGCTTGCAAGTAGGTAAGATCACATGACCAAACTAATAAGTGTTGAAAAACACTCGATGTCAGGGGTTATGTTGAAAAACACAGTTGGGTTGGTGTTGAAAAACACCATTTGCGAGGTGTCCTAAAGACAAGCATATCCAAGAGACCAAAGCTAACATAGTGATGCCCCCTAGACAAAGACAAAGACCAATTCCAAACCAAGGCGACAAGGATAAGGCATGATGGAGAAAGGCTAAGTGTCGAGGATGCATGCTAAGAAATAGGGGGGTGAAGGCCTCAAGTAGCACCCGTTTCCAGTTTTTCACCACTTGGAAGAATTTTTTCATGACTTTTTATATTTTTTGCTACCAAGGCGCCTGTTTCCAAGTTTTCACCAAGGCACTTTTTCTTTTTTAAAATTTTTTTTATTTTTTGTTATTTTTTGATTTTTTAAAATATTTTTTTAGCATTATATATATGAGCTTTTTTGGAATTTTTTGAGAATATATCAATTTTTTTTTGGATTTTTTTCAGGATCAATAATTATATACAAAGGATGCCCCCAAACAGAATGAGCATCAAACTCCCAAGTAAGATCACATCGTGTAGTCCCAATGTCTAGCAAGGTGGAGAACAAGAGGGATTAGCAAGCTGGTGGGAGAGATGGAAGACAACAGAATGAAGGAGAATGAATGGAAGAAATCCTCAAAGGCAAAATCCTCAAGAGTACCCAAGATAGGGAAAAATTATCATGTAAAGTACATCTGAATGAGCGATGGAAGGTTAGCATAGGATAAGTCAGAAAGGCGTAATGTAAAAGAAGGAAAAAGATGCAGTCCAAAGGAGTAGACATGTCAAGAGGCTTCATAGCATCATGTTTTACTCTTTTTTATTAGATCAAGACCAAAGGGGAAAAGGATAGAGAAAGGCTCGAATGAATGGAGGAAAACAAATATGAAGGCTAAACAGAAAGGGAATGAAAGCAAGATCATTGTAAGATAACTCACAAGATAGCCAAATGTTCGTTTATAGATCAACATTGTCAAGATCAAAGAGAGAAGATGGAATGGATGAAATATGTAGAAGAACTACGCATGATGCTTGATTGCTAGGTTTTCATCATGGTACTTATCCAAGGTGCCACAAGGGAGTGGTTTTCACCATAGGATGAATTTATTTCTCTTTACTTTTGCTACCAAGGCACCTATTTCCAAGTTTTCGCCAAGGCACATTTTCAATTTTTTCATTTTTTTCTTTTTTTTCCTTTTTTTTTTGAATTTTATAATTTTTGGAAGAAGACAAGCTTTTAGATAATGCTCCTTGAAAGGATAAACCATGATATGCCAAGGATTCAAAATTATATGCTCAAAGATGCTGATAGGGAAAGGAAGATGGAAGAGACAAATGGAAGATACGGTTTTATGTAAAGTGAGTGGAGTTGGAAGATAGGAGGAATATGCAAATGAGGAAAAATGATAGAAGGCAAGAGAATAATGAATGGAAGGATTATGAAAGAGTAGATGGAAAGGAAGGCAAGATCAACATCAACGCACACCTTGGAGGGTGGTGAGAGGATGAAGGAAACTTGAATGAAGGAATATGTGAAGGAATATGGTGAATGTTTAGTAGAGGTTGTGGTTCAAGTGCATGGAATGGAAGAATGTTTTTGGAAGAATATGAGGTGGAAGTCTTGGAAATCTTGAATGTCAAATTCACTTTTTATTCAACATGAGACTCTCTTACGAGAGACTTTGGAATCCATATAGCCTTAGGATTTTTATTTCCTTTTGATGACTTAGAGAGAATATCTTGAATGATGGATTTTGGAAGCCATACTTGTCTTGTAGTTTTCTTCTTAGATATCTCTTTTGACTTTATGCCCCCATGTCGATTAGAGGAGACATGGTGATCTTCTTTCTTTGATGGATTCTTATATTGTTTCTTTTTCTTATATTGAGCATTCAAGTTACTTCCAAAAGACTTGGGATGTGTGGAAGAAGAAGGATAATATGACTAGTGTAGATGGGTGGATGGATGAAAAGGATTCAAAGGTATGCATCTATGTTGATCTTGAGGAAAGATAGGAGATGGAGGGACATAAGGACCCAATATGGAAGGAAGATGTGAAGTCCTTAGTAGTGGTGGAAGAGGTCCAAGGATGGAAGTGGAAGATGCAAAAGGATAATCAATAAGTTCATCAGCATCTATATGACAACCAAGGATATCAGCGTCTTCAGAGTGAGCATTAGAATTTTTAATAAGATTCTGGACATCTTGAATAAGAGAATTTCTTTTGATAGGATCATTCAAAGCTTGCGAAGACTTAGGAAGAGTAGAAAGCGGAAGTGAACATGGAATGGTAGAACAAGAAGATAGAAGAATTTGATCTTGACAAAGATCTTTGGATAGCACAAGTGTAGAATTTGTCTCTTGAATAGGCTTAACATCATAAGTAACAACACCATTTTTAATAACCTTAAAGGAAGCATCATCTTTGGAAAGTGTAAGCGTGGTAAGGTTATTTTCATTATCAATAAGCTCAATGGTGTGGGTAGTAGCTTGATCTTGCTTCGGAGAAGACTTAAGACATGGTGGAATAAATGAGGAAGGGCGTAAAGGATCAAAAGAACCATGATGCAGATAGAGAACATCATGAAATGGAGTGGATGAAATGGAGGGTTCTTGATCTTGATCTTTCTTTATATTCTTTTCTGTATCAGTTTTAGAGTCCTCTTGACATGAAGCCACTTCTAAGGACAAGGAAGCGGGTTGGAGTTGTATGGAAGACTTTGGCTGAGATGGTGAAGGAATGGCTGAAGTAGGCATTATAGTGCATAAATGCTTAGGCTCTTTAGATTTAGCATTATCAAAAGTATTTGCAGCCAAGTGAAGGTTAGCTTGATTATTTTTAAGAGATGGCCCTTGAGGATAACTATAGGGAACTGCATGGAAAGCATTATAATTTATGTCAGATGCAAGATTTGTGAAAGATTTGGAAGACTTGGAAACTTTAGGAGATGTAGGAGTATTGGAAGAAGTAGGGGATGGAATGGAACCATCACAAGACAAAGGTCTAGCATTAACATGATCTTGCTTGAGAGTAAAATCTTTATTTTCAGCAGGAGAATTTTTAGAGGAGACATGCTAATAGTATCTATGTTTATAATCAGCACGAAAAAATTTCTCTTCCTCAATAGAAGTAGATGTATCATATTGGTCACAACAAATATAATAATTTCTCTCAAAATCAAATTCATGTGGATCACCATCCCGATCTATCCAATGGGATGACCCATTTCTAGTAAGCACAAGCACACAGCTAGGAGGACTCTTATGAATAGAAGCATCATAGGTATGACTATAGGATTCATCATCATAGCCATCATAATAGTCATCATAGTTGTCATATGTGGGTGTGGCACTCTTCATGGAAGAGGTATCACAAGTATTATCCTGTTGCTCATTATGGTATGTCTTGTGAAGAGAAGTAAGACTCTTGGGAGAAGTAGAAGAGGAACGAGATCATGAAGAAGAGGAAGGTGAAGACCTAGTGGAAGAAGAAGACTTAGATAATGAGGAATTTGAATAATGTTTAGAATAGTCGTGATAAGATTTGGGAGATGAAGAATGATGAGAAGACTTAGAATATGAAGAATGTTTAGAAGAATCATGGTATGACTTGGAAGATTTAGAAAATGAAAGACTTTTGGAAGAAGGAGGCCGTGATAGGATCATGTTGATAATTCTAGCAAAGGTGTCTGATTCCTTCAATCTTTTTTCTATTTTTATCTTAAGTTTATCACCTTTTCCATATCTAGAAGGACTATTAGAGGAACAAAATGCTTCAAATTCAGCAATGAGTTCAAGATCATCCATTTTTAAGAGGTTCCATAGCAAGATATTTGTAATTCATGGTTCTGGAAGAAGAAGAATCAAGCATGGAAGCGACAAAAGAGATGAAATAGAAGAAAATGGACTAGATAGTAAGAGGAAAAGAATTAGGAAGAAGAGAAGAATATCCCATGTGAAGAGAAGACTTTAGAAGAAAAACATGGGAAGGGAAGAAGAAAAAAGAAGACCAAGAGTCATCTTGTGTAATTGATACCATGAACATTTGTTTGGATGTTGAGCAACATGACAGCACCTAGGATCTAACCTAGACTGACCAAGGAAGATTGAGAATTGAAGACACTTGGTGATAAGATGGTCTCACAAAATGTCAACACCAAACTAGGATAATCAAAGTTCTTTAATGTCCAAAGGGAGATGGTAAGATAAAAATTACAAAAGGCGTTACCAACACTGTCAAAGAGGTGCCTCAAATCAAAGGGTGACTACCCTTGCACTTTTGAATCAGGAGGTTGGAGTAGGCCAAAATATAATTGAAATTGAATTTGATGAAAATGGTTTGGACAAAAAGAGTACTAAAATTCTCCAAGAATGTGGCTAACAATTCTAGAGATAAACTCTCACCAAGAATAGTCTTTCAACTTGATAATTATTTCCAAGGTGACTTTGTAAACCAAATGATGCTATCCCTAGAGGACAAAGAGAAGTCTCTAATGATAGGATAGAAAATCAAGCAAGCTGTAAAAAGGTTGGTGCTTCAACTCAGGAATTTAGTTTTTGTGTTCATTTTAAAAGATCAAGTACATCAATAGATTTTTATCATTGATCAAGCACATAAGATAGCAATCAAGGAGTTCAAGCAAGCAATTGTCTTCAAACAATGAACAAGGGGCAAAGCAACCTTGCACACGAACAATCAAGTGACTTAGTATGCTACTCCTTAAAGATTCTACTTGTGTATGTTCTTGAAAATGTTTTAGTAGGCACGTAGAACACAACAACATCTTAGCAAGCTATCTACAAGGATATACATGGCTTTTCTAAAGGCATCCTCATATATGCAAGGTACGTGAGGCACAAATCCATAGATGAGAAGAATCATAAATCACATAGCCAGGGGGAGACGGTAACCCAAATCTCCTCCTTCACTTCTCAAAGGTATAAAGTTCTTTGAGGCTTAGCCAAGAGTGAAATCTAACTCATTCCCAAGAGAGGTGTTTTTGGATTCACCTCCTAATATTTATACTCTGCCGGAACATGGGAGTTAAGGTCATCCCTTGAGGTGATGAAATCCCCAAGCAGGCCTTCTAAAAAATGAAAAGGTAAGTAATTCACTATCAAAAAGTATTGGAAAGCACTAAAGGTGGTGCATTTAACTCCTCACAGAAACTCAAAGTGAATCCACACCCTAGAAAACTAGTGAGTTCTAAAAAGCACAAAAGGGTTGCCTGGTGGAACAATTAATGCTTCTTTCTATGTAGACCCCTCCCCTTTAATGTGGCACTGACCTTGCAACCACGGGGTGGAACGAGGGGCTGAAAGATGAGCGAGTACAATAACCCAAGATATCAATCTAGATCAATCACAAGTAATCTAAGACTGCTAATCAATACTACTCATAAGTGCAAGAGGGTTTGAATCATGGAATATTTAACTTTTCAAGTAAACATGAAGTGAGTCCATAAAGTGGTGCATTTAACTCTTCATGTAAACAAGGAATGAATCCATGCCCTAGATTACTTAATGAGATTTTTTTGATATTGGAACCAAGAATTACTTAATGTTTAAACACAAAAATTCACTTAAACATAATTTTTTATAAAAGCAAATCTATGTTCATTCATTTCCCATTAAGAGCATAAAAAATGTGCTCTATGAAAGTGTGTAACACTCAAGCCAAACACATGAGAGATTAATTTTATGCCCAAACCAAGTGTTATAGAGATTTTAAGAACTCACCTTAGGTCCAAAAATCTACACTCCAGCATTTAGCACACATCCGAAAAAAAAACCCTAAGATGGTTAGATATGATAATCAATTGTTAGAAGTTTAATTTAACATTGCTGTCTTCAAGATAGTCTTTAAAGATTGATTTATTTGACCCATAAAATCACAATATTAAAATTTTTAGAAAGAATGAAGTTTTTAACCAACATCAAGAACTACCATTTTCAAAAATTACGAGGTCTTATGATTTCATTTGGTTCCTCAACCAATAACCTTTTCAGACTATAATTTTTCTGTCATAAATCAGATTTAAAACACCAAACGTTGCCTAGGGAATCACATATCTTTCTCAAAAAGAATCCAAATGAAACCAAACCAATTTTAAAAAAACTATTAATGAATCTAGTTTCCAAATATGTAAGCCATTTATTTTTCACATTCATAAATTATTTTCTAAGAGCAAATCATTGCCTGCAACTCCAATGCAAATTGTCAAAAACCAATTTTCACTCAAATGCCCGTAACTTTCACAAATCTGCATAACAATGACTCAAACTAAAAGGAAATGAAATATAATTCATGTATCTTTCCAATGAATATTATTATAGGTCCTGATTCTTCATAATTTGTTTGTACCATACGTTTCAATCTGATTGTATTCAGAGAATCTCAAATCTGCAAATACCCACTTTCACCAAAATGATCATAACTTATTCATTTCTTTATAAAAATAAACCAAACCAAAAGCATGAGAAAGAGGATTCATCAATATATCCATCCATTACTATATTATATAGTTTTCAGTCTGTATATGGCCGTACAAGGGCTGGAACCAACACTAAAACTGAAAAACCAATAAAAAATGAGGCCAGAAATTAATCTTTTCTGCCCCATGGTGGGTGCCAAAAATGTGTACACTGAGATGTGGTACACTTCTATGAATCCTTATATGCAAGGAGACTCAATAATGAGCCCTCACAAATTGACTCACAACTCTCTATCCAAGTATGTGCAGGGATTGATTATAAGGCCCTCAGATCGACCTAGTCAACCCATGCAAGTACACCCTGGAACGAGAGATTCAAAGATGAATAGAAAACATGCTAATCTCCATGAATCTTGTCCATGCATGCAAATAAAAACTAGTCTATATGATTGCAAATGCAAGAAAATAAACTAATTTATTGAAATTAATCTATATGCAATACAAGAAATAAATTACTTAACTAATTAATCTATATGAAAATTAAACTAAATGTGCAATCTAAAATGATGATTTCTAAAGCTCTAATGTTGTCAAAAAAATCTTCAGCATAATGATAATATGAAAATTCTAGATTTTTAATTGAGAAGGAGAGGGCTCCTTATATAAGAAATTGTGGAAGATATTGCATCTCCAAGATCAATGTGAGATTAATCCAAAAAGAGGAAATAAAGCTCATTTTTTAGAAAATGTGGAGAGAAAAAGGATTTTATTTATTTATAATTATTTGTTTCCCTTTTTTCATCACAAAGAGCTTTAAGAGAATTTTTTATTTATTTAAAAGAATGATTCTCTATTAATTAAATAAGATAACATTATTTAATTAAAAGAGAGATATTATTCTAAATAAGATAAAATCATTTAATTAAAAAAGATTTTATTTCATTTAAAAGATATTTCTTTTTTTAATTAAATAATATTTTTTTATTTATTTAAGAGAGAATATTTCTTTTTAATTAAATAAAATTTATTGATGAAATTAGTGAAAGAATCAGGAAAAGGATTTTTGTTTTATTTTTATTTGATTTATTTCCTTTTCCATCACATATTTTGCTTTAAGTGGGGATTTTATTTATTTAAAAGAGGAATTATCTTTTAAATAAATAAGATAAGTTTATTTAATAAAAAGAGGAATATTTAATTAAATAAGATAAAATCATTCAATTAAAAGGGGTTTTAATTAAATAAGATTATTTTATTTAAGATATTTCTTTTAATTAAATAAGTCTATTTTATTTATTTAAAAGAGAATATTTCTTTTAATTAAATAAAATTATTGATGAAATGATCAAACCTTAGAAATATTTGAATTATTGATTTAATTGCGATTTAATCAAGCAATTGATTTGAAAATTGCAAAGCATTGATTGAGGAAATTGATAAATTAATAAATGGGGCCCAAAGTCTAGGCGACCATTTTAAGGTGCATACACACTACAGCAATAGTATGGAAAGATGCAAATGAGAATATTTGAATAGTCTTATTTTAATCAAGAGCCCTCAAAATAGGAGCATTCGTGATAGCTTTCTTAATATCTTGAAAAGATTTGGAAGGTTCATCATCCCATTTAACTTGGGCCCTTTTCTTCAACATCTTGGAAATAGCGAGCTTCTAATCTTAGAAAAAATAGTAAAACCTCTTTAATAAATTTACCTTTCCAAAGAATGAGTTTATTCCCTTCATATTCTTGGGATGTGGTACTTTATCTATTTCAAGCACCCTTTCATGATCAATCTTGACTCCATCCATTGAAACAATTTGACTAGGCAACTTGCCTTTAGTCACCCCAAAAGAACACTTTTTTGGATTTAAGGACACACCATATTCAAGTGCTCTAGAAAAAAAAATTCCAAGTGTCCACAATGTTGGCTTTCCTCCTTTGAGAAAATTGTCAAATCATCTTGATATAACACCAAGAACTTATCAAAAAAATCTGCAAAAGAAACATTAATGGCTCTTAGGAATGTAGCTAGACTGCATTTGTTAAGACAAATAGAATCCTAACATAAGCATAGGTGCCCCATGGTGTTGCAAATGCAATTTTGTACTTCTCTTATTCTTTTACCATTACTTGGTTGTATGCAGAGAAACCATCCATCATAAACATGATCTCACATCCAATCACCTTCTATAAGATTGCTTCCATGTTAGGAAAACCATAGTTATCTTTTAATGAAGCTATATTTGGATTTCTAAAATCTACACATAATCTTATGTCTCCATTTTTATTTCTCACAGGTACAAGGTTTGACACCCATTAAGAATATTTGATGGACTTAATGATACCAACACCTGTCATTTTTATCAATTCTTCTTTCATTTTGGGAGCAAGAGTGGGATTAATGGGCCTTTGCTTCTGCCTGAATGGCTTAGCAACATTATTCAAGGGAATCACATGCTGGAATAAATCTTTTCTGTAGGATTTTAAATCATCATATGACCAAGAAAACATATGCCTACATTTCTTAAAAGATCTATTAATGATTTCCTTACCTCTAGAGACAACTTCTTACTAATGTATACATTAATTGGAGCTTCTATTTTTCCAAGGTTTATTTCCTCCAAGTCCTCAGGACTTTGGATAATCTTCATAGTCATTTTTTTATCTTGATTATCAAAATCCCTTTCAAGGCCTAGCAAGCCTTTGGGAACCCTATTTGTCTTCAACTATAATATATCCTTCCCAAGCACTATATCTTTACCTTTTGACCTTTCTACATATCCACTAAAATCAATCTCTTGATTGCAATACTCACCTTCAAAATTCAAAAATATAAGAATGTCAATATTATCATCAAATACTTGCCAATTCTCAATATTATTAGGGATTGAGGGCTTGGTTTGTATCTCAACCCTTGAAATTCCTACAAATGTGATATCATCTAGCTTGAGATAAATGTTAGCCAAGAGATCTATCATTTTATTGTGACTTCTATCCATCTAGTCAATCCTGAAAGCATCAAAAATCTCAATTTCATCGCAAACAACATTCCTATATTGTTTTAATCTCTTATTCTTGGAATCGTATTTGGATCTAACCTGGGATATGACCAATTCAGAATCTCCAATTACATTGAGATCCTTGACTCCGTGTTTAGAAAGTAATCTCATCCCAATCAATAATGCTTTACTCTACAAAATTATTTGTACAATCAATCAACAAAATGAATGAAAAATTATAAGTCTTACCACTAGGAGATATTAGTAGAACACTTGCACTTAAATCCTCTCTTGAACTAGCACCATCAAAGTACACAATCCAAAGACCATTGTCATCAAATATATTTTCTTTATTCTCAAATAAAGATACAGGATCCTTCTTCTTATCTACTATCAGATCTTCAACTTTGAATGTGTCCATGTCAGTGTCAAGGAAATATGTCATATTCTCATCTTTGTTGACCTTAATCATGTGTGGAACCATTGACTCATAGTCAACCTTTTGATTCTCACCATCAATATTAAAAGTAGTAAAAGAAATATCACATTGCTAACTACCTCCCATAGATACACTCTATTTGTTGGATAACAACATGCCATAATGAGGAGGAATATCAACAAAAAGAACACTCATTTTTAGATCCTTATCAGGGTATGCAACCAATTTATATGGTAGGTCTTTGATAGTACCAATGACAAGCACTTCTCTTGAATCCATAGCTTGACATGTCCCATAAGGAGTATCAACCTTCAACCCCATAGACTCCATAATTTGGACTGTCATTATCATATTTGATTCCCTTGAGCCTATCATGTAGTTCTTAAATATTTTCCCATTAATTATCACAGTAAAAAAGAAAGGGTCCACACTTCTTAGACAAGCATTCATAGAAATATCTAAATAAATTTGACAAATTTGAGAAACTAATCCCTTAGGCTCTATTTCTTTCTTTTCCCTTTTACTTTCCCCATCCTTTTCTATATCAACTTCATCTAATTGTTCAATTTTTATTGAGGATACACCTTTAACCCATGCTAGAGATTTTTGTTTTTGTTTTATCCTCATCATTTCAAGAAAATGAACTTTGACTATAATTTGGGAAATTAATTGCAACATATCTTTAGGAATATACTGAGGGACCAAAAATTATTTACCTAAAGTATCTTCATCTTGAATTTCTTGGCTACATTCAATTTTCCTTTTCTTCTTAGTGTCCTCTTTAACCAGAATAGCAAGATTTTTAGTAAATTTTATTTTAATTTAGATGCAGAAGCTGCATCAATATGTTTAGGGACTTCACCCTTTTAAACCCAAACCTTTGCTTTCACTTCTTTGATCTTAAAAGTGTCTTAATCCTTCTTTAGTATTTATGAAATCTTACCCTTTTGATCTGTAATGAACATACCAACAGGGTTACCATCCTCACCTGCAATAATTTTGTTTTCCAAATGGTGATTACCCCTTTCTTGGATAAACATGTTGGTTGTAATTTTTGTTATTTCCTCATCAGAATGTCTTCACAATGAAGAGAGAACAAAAACATGTTCAACATTGCATTGGTTATTATTAAATTCTCTATCATCTTCAAAAAAGACTTGCTACTAATACTCGTCCTTTCTCCTTGATTCAATGACATCTTGATCTTCAAATTCATCACCATAATCAAATTCATCCCATAAATGTGTCAATGTCATGAGACAACCTACCTCATCATAAGTTTTGTTAACTTTCTCTTCTTTCTCCCCATTAGAAGACATGTGTTGTGCAACATCATAATATTCAGGATTATGAGGTGATAGGCATGCCATACACTACGGAGCATATTCATTCACATTTATGGTATTCTTTTTAAAGGATCAGGGGTCACTAAATTTGATTTCCCTTTTTGTTCTGGTTGCACATGTTTCCCATCCTCCCACTGAGTATTTTAAGGATAATTCTGCAATCTGGACTACCTATTAAAATTATTATAAGAAGTCTTATAACCACTAGCAGCCCTATCATTCTTGTTTCCACCAAAATTTAGGTCATTAAATACATTTAGAACCTTATCTAATTTAACATCCTTATCAGGTTTTACATTAGAGAACTTATCAATTTCTTTCTTGTTAGATCTAGAAATTTTAGGATCATCTCTTCTCCCAAATTTTATATATGCCCTTCTATTGCTTTCAATGTTTATAGCTAAATTAAATGCTTCCCTAATAGTTCTAGGATCTTTATCTCTATGCAAGTAATCCCTTTTTATATCATAAGAATTCAATTAGGTAGCCAAATATACCTTATCATCCAACCTCATGACCTAGAACAATTTGTGCATAGCTTTCTGAAACCTTATGTTAAATTCAATGAACTCTTCATTCTAATTTTTCTTGATTTTATTAAACTCATTCAACATAAAACATTCATGAGTATTATCACCATATTTTCCTTTAAATCATTTTTCAAATTCATCCCATGAACCTACAATTTCATCTAACAAACCCTTGAACCAATTGTTGGCATCCTCAACTAAATACTGCTCAAATAGCTTCATTACTACATCTTCATGCTCAATCTCATAGTCATTTAACATATCAGTAAAATTATTTAGATGTTACTAATAAGTAATAGCATTATTTCTAGAAAATTTTGTCAATTTGTCCCTTATCTCATTTGAAATAGGGTTGGGGTAACCATGAATACCAATAAAGAATAATTGTTTGTACCTTTCAATGTTATCAAGGTCTTGTTTGGAACTGGCCTGTAGAAAGTTGGCCACTTGTACTAGCTCACATTTATTGTCCAGTAACATGACTATTTGAATTGAAATGTGGTGGGACATTATATGTAATGGAATTAGATGATGTAGTTGCAGAAGAGGAAGCACCATCAAGGAAAGGTCTGGTATATTGTTTCAAGAAATCAATATTCTTCTTTGTTTTTAAAGTTGTTTCTTCCATCTCTACTTTCTGCAATTATTTTGTAAGAATTTCACTTTCCTTCCTTTATTTCTCCAACTCAATATCTAATTGAGACATACCACCACCAAAAGGGCCCTTACCAAAAGGTTCATTGATAACTACACTAGTAAATTTATACTTTCCTTTATCTTTATCACCCTCATTATTTTGAGATACTCATTTAATCTAAGGGGAAAAAATATTCTTAGGCTTTACAGTATTGTAAATCTGGTAGACAATAGGACCTTCAACATTTTTCTTTGGTTCTTCATAATTGATGTCTTTAAGGTCATCCAAGTTCTTCATCATCCTAGTAGTTTCAACTAAGTAATCTCTAACTTGATTTTATTTCTCTTTATTCTTTCTACTTCGGATGACAATCTATTCCAAATGTTTCTTTCTAAAGGCCTCAAGATCATCAAAGACTTCTTCTGAATCAGGAAAAGTACTTTCTGACTTAGAAGAAGTAGTTGGGATCATGGTTTCTTCTTCATCTCTATCCAACAAGTTCCTAAAAAGAGAAAATATATGCACATGAGATGCATTATTAGATGTTCTATTTAGGACATCTCTACTTTTTCTTCTTGATCTCCTACTACTATTTTGATAAGTAATATGAATTACTTCCTTGTATGTTGAGGATATCCCTCTTGATCAACTGGAATACAAAATAAGTTCTCATAAATTACAAACCCTATAGGTTCAGAATCTTTATGGAAAGTTTCACTATCCTCAAGAATAGTATTGAAAAAAATTCAGACATGTGCATCTTTACTTTTGGGTCTCCATGATGAGGGAACACTTCTTGTTCCTTGATCTTTCATTGGGAGTCCATTCCTTGAAATATTATGAAACTCACCATCTAAATTTTCCTTGGGATGTTGCTTCACCCATGATCTTGTGCCTCTTTTTCTCATCTTGTATATTTTGAAAAATATAGAAAATTTTACTCACCACTAGTGTAGAGACTCAAGCCACCACCAATTATAAATTGGAAATTTTTTTATGAAAATTTGCAAGAAACTCTTTCAATATCTCAAATTACAAGACAAACCTAAATCCTCATAAGATATCAACCTTGGATGACAAAAATGTATATCTCTAACACATAACAATATCCTTCTACCCCAAATCATGAAAATACAATATCAACTCTATGCACTCTTAATGGACTGACTAACTAGTTTGAAATCAACAAGGCAAAGAGAAAGCTCAACTATAAATGTTGAAAATAGTATCTTTGGTCAGATAATTGTGAATAACTATAAGATCAATATAATGATATAATTCCATGTATGTACATATATATTAATATACTTTGTATATTTATATATATACATACACATTTAATATTCAAAAAATTATATCATCATATTAATCTTATTGCTAAATTGAATTACCATTTACAAATCGGATTGAAACAATTATGTTTTTGCTCCAATTATATCGATCTACATTACTAAATCAATGTAATTATTATTTGATGAATATCGATCTAATCAATATTAGGAATCTCATACTTGTCACCGATAATATGTGTATATTGCAGCGATCAGATTTACATCTGATTAAGGAACATTAAGTTAATTGAAGATAACAAAAAAATCATGATTATATTTAACATATGAGTTTATATAAGCGTTGATATGAGTTTTTTATTGGGTTGATTAGCATGAGTTGTGAAGAGGCACGATGATGGATAGACATATCTCCACTTTTGTGGAGACATCCCTATCCACCATTTTATCCCTTTAAATTATATATATACTCAAACTTGATTAATATGATAAGAACCTAAATATATTAGTGCAAAGAAATATGGAAATCGATCTCTATCATTCATATTCAAAAATCAGTATTAAAATTTGAAACATCATATATATCCCACTATATTTGAGAGAGATTATTGTCTTGTTCATGTTACAACCTACAAGTAAGATACAAAGATTAGTAAGAATTACATTATGAAATGAAAATGACATATATTGTCTAGATGTGAGATAAATCTAATCATCATCAACATGGTACCTAATGTAGCCCAAACCCTTCAAGAACAATAATTCAGAAAATGCACAACACAGAATTTCAGAACTCCAAATTCTTCATTAATCTTCTTCAACTTACTCTCCCTCTACAATGAAAGAAAAACTGCTACTTATTACAATTCCAAAAAATGACCATATTTGGCAAATTTTTAGGAAAATCATATTTTTCCATTTTTGGTAATTTTTAAAACCCATCCTATGAATCCTGATTTTTCCCAAGAAAAGCCCCCAAATAAGGCAAGATGAATTGCCAACTAACCTATGAAATCAGAAACCTGATTTCAAATTTATTACAAAGGACAAGTCTCTAAAAATTGGAAAAAAACATGAAAAGCCAGATTCGAAGGCCAAGATGATATTTTTGGCTCTTGAAAAAAAGTCAAAATGGCCACCTATTGATTTTTGCTCCATTGACAATCCAAATAACTCCTCACGCAATTGCTTGTAAAATTTTAGCCTAAACCCACATCCGAGTCAAAAGTTATGACCCTCAGAAGTAACTTTCGACCAAAACCCACATATGAGTCAACAACCTTGATCCTCAGATGCTCCTACATCAGTATCAGAGCCTTGCTAAGGAAGATCCAATTAGATTTCATAATTCAGATTACTCAAAAACAAAAATATTTATTCTCTCTTGAAATTGTAATCACATTCTATTCTTCATAATGTCGAGTGTAATCAGATTTGAGGATCAACTTGAAGGTGCAACCAAATTTGTATCATGGAAATTTAGAATCATGATGATATTGAAAGAAAATAAATTAGACTCATTTGTAAAGGAAATCAAAATAGAACCAGAAAATAATCTTGAGAAAACTCAATTAATCGAGAACAATGAAAAGGCTATGAAACTTATAATAGATGTAGTTAGGGATCATATAGTACTTATCTTATCAAAATATGATACTGCATACCTAATGTTTAAATCTCTTGAAAGAACATTTGAAATAAACAACACTAGTAGAATCCTTGCTCTAAAAAGGAAACTTCGTCATGTAAAAATGAATATGGGAGAATCCATCACCACATATTTTATGAGAATCATTGAGCTAAGATATCAAATCTCAACAGTTGAAATCAAATTGATAATAAAGAGTTAACATTAATAGCTCTAGGTGGCCTACCAACTTCATGGGAGTCATTTATTCAAGAAATAAGTGCAAGGTCAAAACTCCCTAAATTTGATAGGTTGAAAACCGATTGCTTACAAGAAGAATCCAGGCTGATGACCAAAGGAAAAAAATCAAAAGCCCATAGATGAGGATATTCATGTATTAAACACAAATTCTCATAAGAAAGGAAAGAAGAAAAATTTCAAATGAAAGAAGAATACTTATGGAAAGGGATCATCCAAGAAGAGGAGTGACATATGGGTGGTCCCACAATAGTGAGTCCCACTTTTTGGCCAACTTTGACACAGAGTTCAACATTCTGAGAAAAAACTTCACTTTTGAACATTTGTTGCCGCAAAACTATTAGGAATTTGAAGATGATGTAAACTAGAGTCTTTTAAAATTTTCTTTCTAGTTTCTAAATATATATTTTTTTAAAAATCATTTAAATTCATTTTTCCTTCTCTTTCGAAAAGTGGTTTGCATGAAAAAACTATGTTTTTAAGGAGTTACTATCACTTGGATCAGCATAACTTTTTTTTTAAATATGATAATGATGTAATTATTTCGAGATTATATTTTTAACTTCAATATCTAAAGGATGCAATTGGTTTTATTCATTTTGGATCAATATTTCATAGTTTATTAAGTTTTAAAGTCACAGTAATTGTAATTTAGACATAAGGTCACTTGGATCGCTCTAACTTGATCTCTGTATATCGAAATTTATTTTTTCTTTTTTTCATAGAAAGGTAACACAAATACACTTTTCCTACATATTTATTATAATTTACTATTTTTTCCGAAGTCTTGAAGAGATAGGTTGTTGAATGACCAAACAACCTATGTTTAGTTAAAGTAATATTCAAAAGTGATAATGAGCTCAATATGTATTAAAATTATATTCATTAGAAAGCTTGTTCTGAATAGCATCGTTTGACATCATCTGTTTGAAAAAATATCATCTTGTTTAGTCCTTGTTTCAGGCCTCCAAAGACCAATTTTTTGAAGTTTAGTTATTTTTTGAGGGCAAAATTTCAATTTTGGGGTCTTCGTGTGAAGACCCCCAAGTGAAAATCCCAGCAAGAAACACATCGACCGAAATTTTTTTTTGGGTACTTCGCATGAAGTATGTACTTCGAGCATAGTCGGCTAGTAAAATTAATTTGTAAAAAAAAATTAAAATGGTATAAAAGTAAAACATTTTGTTTCTATTTTACATCGAATTGCAATTAATAAATTCACATTTTCTATTATTGAAGGCATTTTTTGAAGGAGGGTTGTTATTTCTATTTTTTCAAAGGCATAATTTTGGAGAGGAAAAATATTAGATTAAAGTATTTTTTGAAGAAGAAAATTTTTGTTGATGATCTTGTGGAAGACATTTTTTGGAGCTCGAAGAAATGGGGAACAAGAAGGGAAGACAAAGTAAATCTTCTAGAAAAAGGTCACCTGGTACTAAACAAAGAAATCGTGAAGCTGCATTGACATATTATCATAAAACTAAAGAAGCTAAAAGACAAGCTGAAGTAGGAGGGTCAAGCCAAGTCGAAGAATTGCACATTGAAGAAGGGTCAGGATTACTCCCTACGGAAGCTCAAACAATTGATGTTGGAGAAGGATCAACATCACATGCTCCTACTAGTATGGATGAACTTTTAAATTTAGCTCAAACTGTACAAAAGAAAAAGATTAATTATAGAAACTTAGATCATTTAGTTACAATTGATGTGGAGAATTTGAGATCACTTGCTAATGTTCAACACTTAAGTCTTGCTAAGAAGAGATCAATGAATATGATAGCAAAAGAAATATTGGGTAAATTTGATAATTTTGAAACACTTGAACAAGCTCAATTGCTTTCACTTATACTTATAAACAAAAATTTGGAAGGGGCATTAAAATTATTGGGTATATACACATCATCAAAGAAGAGAAAAGTTGTTGACATGCAAACTGATATGATTGGAAATCTTAAGAAAGGTTTGAACCAGCGAGGGAAGCGATCTTGAACTATAGATAAGTCTATTACAAGAAAAGTTATGTTGACATCCATTGTAGGTAACACAATGGGACGAAAAAGACAAATATCTTCAGTTTCATCTTAGTTTGGTTTTAATAGGAAAACAATATCATGATATGTTAATAGGAGAATACTTTTGGATGATAGCACCTTGGAAGGCAATTGGGAAATCATGTGTAGAGCTCCCCGTTCTGATAGGATTGATGAAGCGACAAAAAATTTGGTCACATCATTTTGGAATGATAATACATGTCCTTCATCAAACACTAGAGATGTTATCAGACATAGAATTTCAGCTAATCAATATGAATATCATATGAAACATTGGTTGGACACAACACAACATGAAACATATGTGTCATTTTGTAGTTCAAATCCTAATATAAAGATTGGGCAAAAATTATTTGAAAGATTGAAGCCATATTATATCAGAACAAAGAAAGTGTTTGAAACTTGTTGTTGTCGTTATCATATTGAATTTGATCTCCACTATCAGGGTTTTTGAAAGTTTTTAGAAGACACTTATGGTTTTGAAAAGGCTCCTCCTACTAGATGAAGTTAGTTCATCTCATCCATTTTATGTGACAAAAGAGATGATGTAGCTGGAAAAATAAATTGCATAAAAGGAATATGCCAAACATGTGCCGATTTGTCTCTTTTTCCTTTGAAAAATGAAAACATTGATGTAACAAAGATGGTAAATTGCAATAGTTACAAATATGTAAAGAATGAAATAAAATTTGGGAAAGAATCCAAAAGGTTAGAATATGTTGAAGAGGAGATAAATGTTGGAGTATTTATGGAAAAATTTAAAAAATTGATTCAACCCTACATTCATCATGCTTTTTTTGCAAAGTGGAAAGCACAACAATTTCAAACACTGGGTACGTGCAAAAAGTTGGGTGCCAATTCCGCGGAAGTTCATGACTTGGAAAAATGCACCGCTAGAAATGGGCACCCGTTTCTTTCCAAATTGATTGCCCATTTTGGTTCGGCACTCCGATCTTTAATAAAATGGGTGCCCGTTTCGGTTCGGTCAACCGAGCCAAAACGAGCACCCGATTTGACAAAAAACGGGTGCCCATTTTTGAAAAGTTTTTTTTTTTTGATAGTGTTTCCTGTCATTTTTTAGCGACAGGAGAATGGGATCTATGATTTTTCAACATCACCTACCCGATTGTTAAACACCTGCCGACCCCACAAACACATTTTTTCGAGATCCAGGTACGTATTTATCATTTTAACTTGTTTTATTTTATTTTTCGTGTTCATTTTCAGTAGTAAAATGTTAAATTTTAGTTTTAAATAGCTATTTAAGATTGTGTTTTAAAAATGAATATATTTTCTTAGATTATGAAATGTATGTTTTTATTTGTTATTCGATTTTTTTAGAAATAATGTGCAATTGAAAACAATTTAACCTAAAACGTAAGAAAGTAGAAAACAAAAACCTGAATAGTAGAAAACTGAAAACAAAAACTTAAAATGGAGAAAATTGAAAATGAAAACTTAAAACGTGGAAAACCGAAAATGAAAACTGAAAATGAAACTGAAAAAGAAAACCTAAAACGTAGAAAATTGAAAACAAAAACTAAAAATGAAACTGAAAACAAAAACTTAAAATGAAACTGAAAACGAAAACCTAAAATGAAACCTAAAATGAAATTGAAAATGAAAACCTAAAACGTAGAAAACTGAAAATGAAAACTTAAAATGAAACCGAAAATGAAAACAAAAAACAAAAACTTAAAATGAAAACCTAAAATGAAATTGAAAACAAAACCTAAAACGAAACTGAAAACGAAAATCTAAAACGTAGAAAACTGAAAACATATTTAAAATTGTAAACGAAAACCTAAAACATATAAAAAGTTAATTTTTGTTTTTAAATAGCATTATACAAATTTATTTTAAAAATGAATGCATGTTTATAGTTTTTCATTTATTTATGTTTTAATTTACTTTTCAATTTGTTTAGAAATCATGTATTTGTTAAAAACTGAAAACAAAAACTTAGAATGTATAAAATTGTATTTAGGAAAACCTAAAATGTAGACAATTGTAAATGAAAACCTAATGTTCTCTCCTCTCTGATCGTGTTCTCTCTCCTCTCTCTTTCTCTTATCTCTCTTTGTTTAACTCTCTTCTCTCTCTCTCCTCTCTCTTTCTCTCATCTCTCTCCCTTGAACTCTCTCTCTCTCTCTCCTCACCTGCTCGCTCCTCTCTCTGATCTCTCTCTCTCCTCTCTCCTCACGTCCTCTCTTAGGTCTCTCGTCTCTCCGCTATCTCATCTCTCTCCCTTGAACTTTCTTCTCTCTGTCTCCTCTCTCGTCATGTTCAATGTACTAAAAAGTAATTATTTTCAAATTGACCAATAAAGGAATACATTATATATCTTTAAACAAAGACACCGTAGCAAGTTTAGAATATTATATTAACAAACCAACTAAATCAATATAAAATATAACCTTATTGAAAAGAAATAAACATTTACAAAGTAAACTCTCTTTATAGGACCTAATAGATACATAATATAACCCCTTAATAGTATCTAATAGGACCTAATAAGACCTAATATGAACCTTAAACCCTAGTATGTACCCTTAAAACCTAATATGACCCTTAAGACTTAGTATGTACCCTTAAGACCTAATATGACCCTTAAGACCTAGTATGTAACCTTAATACCTAATAGGACCTATTATGTACCCTTTAGACCTAATAGGAGCTAGAGTATGTACTTGTAAGATGTAATAGGACCTACTATCACCCTTAAGACCTAATATATTATGCATGTGTTTAAATACTTTTCATTTACATTTTCAAATACTTTATAAATGTGTACATGTGAAGATAGAGATATATATGTTTAGATTATTCATGTGTTTAAATACTTTTCATTTACACGTTCAAATACTTTATATATGTACAGTTTACACATGATGGATGAGCATTCAGGAGGTCAGCCCCCACCACCACCACCTCCACCACCTCCTTGTACCACAGAGTAGCTTAGAGAGGACATGAGGTGTAATATTTCCTCTATTGTCAGGGACATTGAGATGGTTAGACATGATCCCCACCCCTCTGCACATCTACTACGCCTTGTAGATACTATGCAAGGCATAGTAGTTTCTGTCCAGTCCCTCGATGATGAGTTGGACAGTTATCGCTCATGGCGAGATTCCATGAGAACATTCTATGCTGATGGACTCACCTATAAAGAGGTGAAGGATCTTAAAATCACCAAATCAGATTTTGCTCGGTGGCTTAAGAATCCAAAAATAGGTGAAGAAATAAACCCCAAAAAAACAAGAATATCTATTCGCTGGTGCAAGCACCCATTGATTTCACAGCACTTTTGGGAGTGGTGGTGGATGGTATTTGACCATCCACCACATGCAAATCATGAGGTCCCCATGTACTTTTTGAGAAAATTGTGGGCTGAGTTTGAATTGGGTAAAAAACCCAATTATTTTGACATGAGAGCATTTCAGGGGGTCAGTAGAGGCATGCCTCAGGACAGGCCTGGGGTGAAGCTGAGTGATAGAGTCAGAAATCATCCACATGAGGAGCCCCTTATTTCTTATCTAGCTCCTATGATTCCAGTGCCAGTACACCACCGAGCAGTCACCTCTGCTCTTGGTTCATTGAGCGCCCTTTCGGGTGATTTAGCTGAGCAGTTCAGGATGGCTAGGGCACCCTAGGGCATAGCACATGTTTGCACCAACTACGGGGACATATGTATTGGTCCATAGAGTGAGGGGCCAGATGATGGATTTGATGATGCAGAGGGTGCACATGGAGGATATGATGACACAGAAGATCGACCTGCCGAGTTGTCATCATTTCTTGACCTTCTATATGCAGCGGATTTATCTAATGCAGAGGTAATCTATATAATAGTGATAAAATATTTTGTCTACATATATATGTACAGACACACAAACCATATCAACCAAAATATGTTGTTTTTGTCGGACAGGGGGCAAAGGAGACCACGACATCCATGGACCGTCACCATGTCCATTCGACTACTTCAGATGTTGGTGCACCTTTCACTGTATGTGTTTTTATCATGTCTATTCAACCCCTAGAAATATTTACTGTTGAAACTTTACTTTAATAATGTTTGTTTTCAAAATATATATTGTAGGGTCACACTTCATACCACCCTAGCAGCAGTTCGATGGGTACTCTACCATCGGTCATAGAGGACACTCCCCATATACCTCTTGTATGTATATTGCATTTTAATTTTAATTTAACTATTTATACATGCTCACGTATTTATGCGTATATTCTAATTCACTTCTATTTTTTACAATTATGTAGGCCTTCGCCACATCATTCCCTGCTGATGTACCCTCAGAACCATTACTGAGTATAGTTTCACGTGGTCATGGTGTAGGACCCAGCCAGATGCAGGCCTCATCATCCTTTGAGGTCATAGTTATTAATATATTAAATTCCAATATTTTTGAATCATGATGCACATGTCATTTTTAGGGAATATTATTATAATAAATTTGCAAATTTTTTTGTACAGGACATTACCACAACGACATTTTTTACTCCAAGTCCTCCTCCCATAGAGGAAACTACTTAGCAGGGTTCCACGGTAATTTATTTGATATATGTATATTCAATATTTATTTTGTTTGTAAGTGAATTATTTGTTTAAACCCACTTCTTATGTTATCTCTTCATAATTTATGTTTACAGTCACTTGATGGTGTACAGCATGATGATACATCTCCGTCCTCTTCATGTGGAGTGAAGAGGATGGTAGATCAGATGGGCGATCTAGGCTCTTAGATGTTACTTGTGTTTTCATGTTATATGGACTATTCAGATGTTATATGGACTATTTCTAGATGTTATATGGACTATGAACACATGTTTTATGGACCTGTTATATTTGGACTATTCACATGTTTTATGGACTTGTTATATTTGGACTATTCACATGTTTTATGGACTTGTTATATATGAACTTGTTTTATTTGGACCAATGATGTATGTTTTATGGACATGTTTTATTTGGACTAGTTATTTGGACATGTTATATATGGACTAGAGTGACATGTTATGTGGATTAGATTTTTTTTGGTTGATCGATATATGTACATGTCATAGATTAAATTAGAATATTTATTTTAGATCTAAGATTTTTTTAATAAGATGGATTGCATGTAAATACTCTACTTGAATAAATATAATGTGAATCGGATAAGTAGAGATAAAATAAGATAACTACATAACTACATAACTACATAACTAGATAACTAGATAATGGATATCATTAATTAATGTCACATCAAATTATTCAAGTTATATGTCACATCAAATTAATTGTAGAATTTGAATTAAAAAATGAAAAAATTAATAAGTATACAGGAATCATAACACATGGTACATCAATAAATGATATTTTTATTTATATATATAACTAGTTCAAGGGCTCCATAGGGAAAGAACTAGTAAGAAAACCCCACTTCTTAGCCCAATTACAATATGATTAAAAATAAAATAAACATTCAATGAAATAATTTAATGTATCATCTTCTAGGGCTCCTGAATATGACTGTCACACGTGTGTAAAGTTGTACACTTTATACCTATTCAAATAAGAAATTAATTAGAAAAACTATCTTTAATGCACAACTAACTATAAATTTGACATAATAAGATCTATCACTTGTACATGTCTAATGTCTACTATCTAACTAACTATAAACTTGACATAATTAAAAAACACTTACACATGTACACATGTGATTTATTAGAGTGTACCATCTGCATATGAGTGTCACACATGTGTAAAGTTGTAGTTGATACCTATTCAAACAAGAAATTAGTTAGAACTAACTCCAAATTTGACATAATAATATATTGAACTTGTACATGTCTAATGTCTAATAGAACTAACTATATAAACTTTCAACATAATTAAAAAGCACTCACATGTCTCTAAATCTGATTCAACCTAGTGTACCATCTGCATCCTCTCTTTTTTGTAATGCTTCTATGATTGCCTCATGCTCTTCCATCGAAAGGGTCCATAAGAATTTATTGGTGGGCCTCCCTTTGTATCTTTCTAATTTGATATTCGTTGCCACCACTAAATGAGAATACTGCATAATTTTCTTTTCTGATTGGTAGTCCTCAAACACTGGTAACCCATTTCTTCTTGTTAGGTATTTTCGTAGCCATGTACCAACAACCACAACAGACCCAATTGGATACTGAAAACCATCATCATCTACTTGATGACATATCAACTTTTTCTTAGGTTCCACACATCTAGCAAGCCAGTACTCAGTCTGCTCATCATTATCCTCAGGTGCAACAACAGCATACACATGCCCTATAAAAATAATTAGTTTCATATGCATGTATGTAAAAAAACCTACACTTATAAATGTAAATTTGAATAAATAAATACCAGGTTGTATCAGATCTGAAACATGATCATAATCTTCTGATGCAAATGCATGATCTGGGTCTTCACTAGTTGAATCACCTAGAACTTGTGTCTCAGTAGGTGTTAAGGATCTTTGTTTCCATTCTTCAACCCATTCTGTACTCTTGCATTGTTCCCATTCACTTGCAACACAAAATTGACAAAAACATGCTAGCTCCCTAGTCCATATAGTCCAAGTGTTAGAATCAGAACTTCTAAATGAATGCCATTTTGCTGACCCATTTATCATATCACACTCATATCTTGAAAGGATATAATTCTCTTCTACTAGCCAGAAGAAATGTTTGATTGTAGAATTTTGATTTGATCCTGTAGATAAACTTATACTACACCATTCAACAATTTCACGTGCATTTTTAAATTTGGATTTTTCTTCAAATTTGAGTTGTTCTCTTGCAAGGGCTCTCTTAACACATGCACTAGCACCATCATGTTCTCCTTTCCCATGTCCAGCTTCAAAAAAACTCCAGATATGTTCGACATTGGTTTTCTTATGTGTCCTACTCAACCAATAAAACATTCTAGCATTCTTGAATTGACCTTTGCAATTATCTGACCATATTAGATGTTGTGTCATTTGAATTTGTCTCTCCTTTAAATTGTCGTGAAATGTCTCCATGCAGTATTGCACAAACTCTGATGAGTGTAGTTTATTATCACTCATATAGAAGTGGTACTCCCTCAAAAAAAATTTATCATCTTCTGTACTATCAGGTGCATGCCTATAGACAATATGAACAAAAATGGCTACTTGTACTGAATTATAATATTGAGATTGGATCTCATCTTGTGGTGCAAGAGTATAGTTCTCTACAAAGTGAACTACTGAAAGTAAACTACCCACTGGGAATGTATTCTTGCACATGCGAAATTGTTCATGAAGCCATCTAACATTATGAGAGTGTTTCACATATTTAGGTATGATCTTACACTTGAATTCGTTCATGAATGCGTGAACACTAATGCTTTCATTTATTAGGTCACATCATCTTCCAACCTTTCCATCCTTCAATGGATATTCAATAGTTTTAAATCTTCACACATCAATCATTTGTTGTCCGAATTCTATTGTAGGAGTTTCATGAAAACACTCATCTAATAATGCAAGATTGCCACATATATTGCATACACCACAAACACATGCATTGAAAAGAAAATATTGGTCATTATGTGGGTTACACAACAAACTTGAGATGAACTCATTTATAACTTGAGGTGGAATTTGGATACCACATTCCTGTAACATTTCTTTAGTATGCATGGTACCACATATAGATCGAAATAAATCATAATGGTAACAAAATTGGACATGAGATTTACAACATGTGACTCTTTCCTTGTTTACCCTTACATACCAAGGTTTACACTTTTCAAATGATCTTTGACTTATGCTGATTGATAACACCTTCTCATCTACAAATTTTTTGTATAATTCAGTTTGAGTCATGTCCAAAAGGTGTTTTGGATGTGGTTCATGAATTTTTGTGCCAACTCTTAATTTTAGAACATCCCTGGCATTTGGCGATACTCTTGTATTATCCTTCCAAAATCTTTCAATCAATGTTTTCACTTCACTAGTAAGTTTCATATCAGATCTCGGGAGTCTGCCACTATAGGTCCATAAGTTGTTAGTTGGATCACTTTCAAAGTCAACTCTTCTCTTCACAGCTTTTGCCAAAGTTTTACGATGAATATTAAGATATCCACTTATGTTACTCATCATTCTTTTATCATGGGTTGATTTGTTTACTAAAGCTGTTGTTATTGCTCGTCATGCCGCATTTCTATCTTTAGAATGACTTTTCTTTCCAATTGTATCAAAGGCACTAGCAATAGTTGAAACAACTTGTTTCAAAGACTCATCCTTTTTTTTTTATTTCACATTGACTCCTAACCTCTTCATCACTTTCCGCATCTTCATCATTTTCATTAATTGTGACATCAATTGACATTGAAACCCAAATTTCTTGTTATAAAAAAATTGTTTGAACAATCTGTTAGCATATGTCCTAATCTGCCTCCATGAAACCAAGCCATGAAGATTGTCTAACACACCACTATTCAATTGAAAAAGATTACCCATTTCATTATCATTTAAACATGTTTCATTTTCAACTGGTGTTTCCATGTCTACATCCACACTCTCAATTTTAGCTGTACTTTTATTTTCACCATCAGTTGGGGTTTGATTTTCAGTCATAGGTGGGGTTTCAATTTCTTTTTCAACTGGTGTTTGACTTTCATTTCTTACTGTACTTCCATGAATAAAATCCAAATCATTTATTTCGTAGCCCGCTTGAAAAAAATCACGAATTTCATTTTCAGAATATATGCAGGGTTGTGAAGACATACCAGTACCCAATATTGGGTTAGTAGATGCACCTGGATTTTCTTGATTTGTATTTCCTTCTTCTGGCTCTTCATCCATTACAGTATTCTCAATGCTCTCTTCCTTTAAAGCTACTGTTGAACTCGAAGCTCCAGCATTACTACCCTCTCTAATTCTTGCTCTTCTTTCTCTTTGACGTTTTGCTTCCTTTTCTTTATTTTCTATCCTTTGTCTCTTTCTACGTTGCTTTGATCCCATATTTGGATGAATTTTTAATCCAACAAGTGTCAAATCCAGAACAAGACAAAACCAGGTCTAAATTAATTAAAACATTCTATCTGCGCACGGGTACAGTCGCACAATGATTGAATAATGATTCAATCATTGGACCTCTATACTTCTGCACTTGTCATTTTCCAACGGACTCATTAGAAATGAGCACCCATTTTTTAACAAAACGGGTGCCCGTTTTGTTAACGGTCACTTTTGAAACGGGCACCCGTTTTTTAAAATTTAAAATCGGGCACCCGTTTCTAAAAGCTTGGGGCGGGAAAATTGAACTTGCCTTAGTTTTTGGTACGAGATAGGCATGATTTAGGCTTGGTCCCACCGACCCTATGTCTTCACCTCCACAAATTTGACTAAGTTATTTTAACATTAATTTTCTATCTTCAACAAATTTTTTGAGCGTCTTTCAATTTGAATTTTTTGATGAAATGAAAACCCATTATAGATTTCATTGTCCTGATTCTATAAATGTAAATTTTTTGACGATATAATAAATTTTACTATTTTTCCTATATTTATCAATAGAAAAAGGTATGAAAATGTGAAACACAGAGGTTTACTAAACTTTTAATAACTTTTTTGTTTTAAGGTTTCTGCAAAAAAAAATTATATGGCATCAATCTACATTCTATTCTTTTCAAGATAAATTTTTTTGTTTTTGAAAAATATGAACATTTCATCAAATTATGGTGGCCGTACACTAGAGGTTTTGAAAATATACTTTATTGTCATTTAAAAATCAATTAAAAAAAATATATACAAAAAAAAAATAAGGAAAAATATACTCATCAATCTATAGTGTCTTAGGTATCTTTCCTAAAAAGGATTAACATATATTGATTTATTTGTGTCAAAAAAGGGTGGCCGTACACGGGTGAGGTATGGTCCTGAAACAGGCATTCTGAAAAAGTGGTTTTTAAATATGCCTACCAAAATTAATTTATGCAATGTGGGTATTGAAATAAATTACATATTTGAAAAGCTAACTCCGAGTACTATAATTTCTATTAGTGAAGTTTTTTGAGATCCAATCTCTAAGTGCCTCAATTTTTGACATCAATTGACATGAATTTTGAAAAATAGGAAAAACTCTTCCACTTTTTGCCAAAAATTGGCACCCAACTTCTTGCAGCCACCCCACTAAGAGACAATTTCCTACTTGGAACTATTGTATCAGTTGTTGATTTTGCAGAAAATTATTCTTTTGTTCATCAAAAGGCAATTCAGTTAGAATACTATTTTTCAGAGAAAATTACTATTATGGTACATGTGTGTTATCGACACGCACAATTATATTTTGATGGTATTTAGAGCACATTTGGAGAACGGGTCATCAAGAAGGAATATCATTTTTATATAAGTGATGATAGAGAGCATGACATTCATTATGTGGAACACTGCTTCAAGATGGTTTTTGCAAATTTGAAAGAAAGAGGTATAAAAATTGATAAACATTATGTTTGGTCAGATGGATGTGCTACACAATTCAAATCATTGAGACCATTTTATGCACTATGTAGATATCATCATAATGAAAACATACCACATGTCTGGAGTTTCTTTGAGAGTGGACGTGGAAAAGGCGAACACGATGGTGTCAAAGCTTGCATCAAATGTGCTATATGAAAGTATCAAATGAATTATAAGGGAGTGCATATAAAAAATGCACATGATGTGGTTGAATGGTGCAAGACACATTTCACACCAAATGAGAATGACACATCATCAGGATTGACTCAGGTGGTGCCATATAGAAAATTTTGGGAGATAAAAGGTATGCACACATTTTAAAATTATTTGAGAGTGTTTAAAATTTTTATGATATTTTTTATTCAAATTATATTTATATAGAATGTATTATATATGCATTTTTTTATGTGTGGATAGAAAAATTATGCATGGTTGCAATAGGATAGAAAAGACATGATCTTTGCATTTAGTTATGTGTACAAATTATTGCAATTGGATGTTGAACACTAGGGACTACTCATGCTTTTTTGTTGGTATTGCATTGTTGACAATTATGAGGAATGTATCAATCAAGACCGTGGATATGTAGGTGCATGGAATCTAGTGCCACTAGTTGTTACTGATACATTTTATAGAAATGAAGATGAAAACTTTGATGATGTTCCTTTGATTTCTACTAATTACAATCATATCTCAGGATTGGTCAAAATTGGTAAGTATATATATTTCACACTATATGGTACATTGAGTTGCATGTATAGATACATAGATAGATGTGTATATTGAACTAAGTATTTATTTTAAGATCTCACACATGTATATATAAATTTACTACATGCAGGAGATGTCTTTGCAGTGATTGTTGAGCATGGAAATGTAGAAGGAGTTGGTTATTATTTACTGCGTTGTACTGCAGAGAGGATGAAGTTACTTGAACTTGAAGAAAGTGATGGAATGTTGTTCCCCATAGGTTTTTATATGGTTTACATAAATATATTGAACTCAATTTGTAAATTTTTAATTTCAACCTTTTAACAAATTTCAAATTGAGTTTGTTTAAATTTATATATTGTTTAAATTTGTGACCTGTAGGTTCAATTGTTTTAGAGGGAGCATATTTCAAGCAAATCAAAGTAATTCAACATGGTATTCACTTTGTTGATTATGAACTAGACAATAAGGTGTTTCAATATAGTCACCTAGTAGTTTCCACATCCATTTGTCTTCATACAGTTAAATCTCAATGTGGACATCGTAAGTGGAGACTAGATAGTGAGGATCATGAGAGAATATTACATGTTCTCCATGAAAAGTCTGAACAACTTGAGTTGTTCTAAAAAGTATAATATGTATACTTATTTATTGTGTTAGGACCTACTTGATATCTTTGGATTAAATTTCATTATACTTTGTTTATATATTTAAACATATGATGGACATAATTTGTTGATATATGATGGACCTATTTGATGGTTCAATGGTTTTAATATATAGAATTTTATATGTATACTTTGATTATTCAATTATTTTTATAGATTGCATATTAGTTAAATATTTAATGTATGCTTTGATGAAATTAGCTATATTACTTATGATGTGTTAGTTCTAGAATTAGTTAGAATAGTTATTATCCATTAGTTACATGTATTAACTAGTTATCTTTTATGATATTAATTATAGATCCCCTTAAGACCTCTCCTTAAGACACTAAAAAATGATGAAATTAGTTATATTACTTATGACATGTGTTAGTTCTACAATTAGTTAGAATAGTTATTATCCATTAGTTACATGTATTAACTATTTATCTTTTATGATGTTAATTCTAGATCCCCTTAAGACACTAAAAAATGATGAAATTAGTTATATTACTTATAACATGTGTTAGTTCTAGAATTAGTTAGAATAGTTATTATCCATTAGTTACATGTATTAACTAGTTATCTTTTATGATGTTAATTCTAGATCCCCTTAAGACCCCCCCTTAAGACACTAATCAAATCATCTAATCAAATCAAATAAAACCATTTAATCAAATCATATATCATCAAATAAAATTCTCTAATCAAATCATATCAAATCATATCATCTAATCAAATAAAACCATCTAATCATTTATCATATATCATCAAATCAAATTAAATCAAATCAAATCAAATCAAATCATATATCATCAAATAAAATAAAATCATATTATCTAATCATATCATCTAATCAAATATACGTCTCTAATCAAATAAATGTCTCGAATCATATGTCTCTAATCAAATATATGTCTTGAATCAAATATAAGTACATCTAATCAGATATATATGTTTCTAATCAAATATATGTCTCGAATCATAAAATGAGTCTCAAATAAAAGATATGTTCAACAGAGTCATAAACTAAGTCTCAAATAAAAGATATGTTCAACATAGGTCCTAAACTAGGGAGTCATCTAGGCGCATGCGAACAAAGCGACCCTCCGGGAGACTGCCATGAGCATCCTCTGTTGTGAGACATCAACTAATCCCTACGAATATAAATGCATGTATATATGATAATAATATAAAATAATTAAAATATTATAAATGTATGGTTAAACTTACATATTTTTAAAACTTACTTGACCACTACTAGGTGTCACATCTACTGAATCACTCCTATGAAAAGCATCATCTAGATGTAAAGTAGTGACTAACCCCTACAAATTTAGTGTAAAGTAGTTTTTTATATACATGTGCATAGTATATATATTATGTAAAGTACTTGAAATATATAAATACATGTGTACACATGCATGCTTAAACATACATATATCTAAAAATTACCTAACCACTAGTAGGTGTCACATCATGTGGATCTCTCATAGGAAGATGCTCTGAGCCCACACTAGAGGTAACATGCTCAACTAACTGTGCCTACAAAATATTATACATTGAACAAATATCAATACACATGCCTATAATTAATTGTTCACTAAAACTCCTAATAAAAAATGAAAAAAAATTATATGTACTTGGATCTTAGGAGCAGGAGGATCATCAGCATGCTACACCATTGTATCATCAACTGAAACTACATCACCCACACCACCTAAAGTCCTGAACCTCTATAGTAATGAGGAGTGTAGGGGTGACACTAGCTGGGAGGGGAGTGATGTAGAACTAAACCATTTGGATGCAATAACATATCCATAAATGACCTGACACCAGTGCCAACGTCCACCTGACCCAACCCACACAACTGCTCATGAAAAGGCCCTCAGTGGTGATGCATACATCTCAAATCTGTATACCTGGCTTTGTAGCTATAGAGTGATCTGTGGGTGCACGGTGCTCTGCACTATGTTGTGCGTGACTAGTAGATGGTGCATCCTTTGTTGATGGAATGACAGGACCCCGTGCAAGTGCAATGAACTCTCTGACTGAATGTATTGGGATCCTGTGCATGTCGGCAATATGAGAATAGGCCTACAAGAGATCCTCCAAAAAGTAAAGGGCCATATCTAAAGTACTCTGATGACCTGATAGTGCTCATATATCTCTAGGTATAGGAAGACCTGCAACTCTATATGCCTCCTCAATCACACCTACAATAGTACTTGATGAAGCCTTAGAAGATGATTTGGATCTACTCATTCTAGTCAAAATGTATCTGCCCACTAAATCTGAAGTGATGGATGTGGCTGCAGAAGCAATCTATCCTATACTATCCACAACTCTCCTCTAAGAAGCAATGATGACTCTATCTGCAGTAGAAGCCATCGTCGGTGCCACTGTCAGAGTCATGTCCCCAACTAGCTATCTATGAGGCTGCACAAATTGATCAGCCTTACGATACTGATCATGTTCTGCAACCCTACCGAGCCCCTAACCATAATATGCTAGGAGATCTAAATAGTTGACCTTGAGTCCCAAACAGAACTCAATGTACAACTATTGTGCAAAATATAATGGAATCTAGTCATTATTTGGATAACGACTGTGTTCTACAAGAAATCAAGGGTAAATCATACATGCGATCTGAGGTACCACACACCATGTGACCTGATATGCCCTCACCACTTCCTTCCCCTCATAATGTGGGAAAACCTCTCATTTGATGGTTTCCTTGGGGATGAGGCTCTAACCATTGCCAAGGAAACATCACCCGAGACCTCCTCCCTCAACTCTTGAAAAATGGTCTCAACTACCTGAGCCATGAAGGAGGAGTGAGTCCTCAATCTGGCAGTCATAGTCTCCAAACTAGTCAAAATAGTAGCACAAGTATCTCTATATATACAATCCACTGAAGAATTATGGATAGACTCTCTAAGTCGAGCCATCTCCATATTAGCAATATGGAAAATGGTATCCATATTAGGAGTCTGAGGTGCACCCCAAGTGGCCATCTAGATACATAACATGTGAAAGCTAAGTGTTAATAATTAAGTACTTGATTAAATGTTATAACTGCATGTAAAATGGAAAAAAATATCTAAATATATAAAACTATAGGTCTTATTAGGTCACGTAAGTGGTCTTATTAGGTCTTAAGGGTCCTAAGATGTACTAATTAGGTCTTAAGAGGTTGTAGATAACATAAGAGGTCTTATTAGGTCTTAAGGGGTCATAGATAACATAAGAGGTCCTAAGGGGTTAAGTCTAATAGGTCCTAAATTTTGTTCCTAATAGGTCCTAATTGGTCATATTAGGTCCTAATTGGTTCTAATTGAGTCTAATTAGGTCATAATTGGTTCTAATTGAGTCTAATTAGGTCCTAATTAGTTCTAATTGGTCATAATTGGTTCTAATTAGTCCTAATTGGTCCTAATAGGTCTAATTGGGTCTAATTAGGTAGATAATTGGTTCTAATTAGGTCCTAGTTAGGTCTTTAAGTAGAGAAACAACTTAGACTTACCTTGTTTCCTAATATGACCTAATATGACCTATTAGCGGACTAATTGGTCCTAATTGGTTATATTAGGTCCTAATTGGTTCTAATTAGGTCCTAGTTAGGTCTTTAAGCAGAGAAACAACTTAGATTGTATACCTTGTTTCCTAATATGACCAAATATGACCTATTACTAGACTAACTGGTCATAATTGGTCCTAATTGGTTACATTAGGTCTTAATTGTATGCACTCTAAAATGGTCACCTAGACTTTGGGCCCCATTCTTCAATTTATCAATTTCCTGAATCAATATTTGTAAATCAATATTTTCATTTAAATCAATTTCTTTGATCAAATCCTAATTCTATCATTTATTTGATTATATTCTATGGGTTAACCATTTTATCCTAAGTTTTTATTTAATTAAAATTAATTCACTCCCCTTTTATTAAATAAAAAATCACCACTTTCCTCTTACCCTAAGTTGCACAAATAAAGCATTATTCTTATTTTATAAAAAGAAGAAAATGCCTTTTTGTCTCAAATGGGGCTCAAAAGTCAACACTTCTTTCTCATTGGAGGAGACTTGTGCACATTGATTCATCCCTCTTTCAAACTCCACCCTTGATCAAATCTTTTGCCTCTTAATCTCCATGGTCCATTTATCTTTAAAAGGAGAGCTCTTTCCTCATTTAAAGGATCCCATTCTTTCATACTAATCTTATGCTGTAGGATTTCTTGGTGACTTTTGGAGCTTTGGAGATCTTCTTGCATTCTAGCTTTCATTCTTGCATTTAGCTTAGCTTTCATGGAATTTTAGTTTACTTTCCTTTCATGTTCTAGCTTAACTCACATAGCTTAATTAGTAAGGCTTGTAATACTTTTGTTTTCATAGCTTAGTTGCATCTTCATTTCTAGCATTGCATTGCATTTTTATTCAAGATTCTTGAAGATATTGGAATTCTTTCTCTTGTCTCTTTGAATCTCCCATTGCATGGTTTACTAGCAAGATTATTGGCTTAATAGCTCTAGCTAAGAGCATTCTAAACTCCCTTGTGACTCCATGCCTAGGGAGCTCTAGGTCACTTTCTCAAGGTTTCCAATCCATGGATTCTCTTGGAAGTAATGATTTAGAGAAGTGCACATTTTGAGTGTACATTTTTTGTGCCCAGCATTAGTTGACATTTATGAGGGCATCTATGGGGGACATTCCAATGGTCTTGCCATAGCCTGAAGGTTGCTTAGGATGGGGTACTATTGGCCTACCATGTAGATGGATGCAGTAGCTTTTCCAAAGTCATGTGAAAAGTGTCAAAAACATGGTAACCTAATACATGCTCTAGGCAGGGAGCTTATTCCTTCTATATCTCATTTGCCATTTCAGTGCTAGGCCTTTAATCTTGTTGGGCAGATTCATCCCAACTCATCAGGTGGACACAAATTTATCATCACTACTACTGACTACTTTACTAAATGGGTAGAAGTTGTCCCACCTTCTATTGCCTCAGGCAAGATAGTCTGTCTATTCATTCTGAACCATATTATCTGTCGATATGGATTACCTTTTGAGATTATCACTAACAATGGAGGTCAGTTCATAAATAAGGACCTTAAACAACTCTATAAGAAATTCAAGATTAAACAACATTGGTCCTCCATTTACTTCCCGCAAGGAAATGGTGAAGCAGAGGCTTCAAACAAAAGCATTCTTAAAATCCTACATAGAACAGTTCATAAGAATGGTAGAGATTGGCATTTATAGATAAATCTAGCCTTGTGGGCCTATAAAATGAGTATTCATACTCCTACTGGGGCTACTCCTTTTGCCCTTACATATGGTGCTGAAGCAGTGCTACCTTTAGAGGTTGAGATTCCTTCACTTAGAGCTTCCCTCAAAGGTCTAGTTATAGATGAAGACTACCATGCCATGAGACTCCAAGAGTTAGAACTTTTAGATGAGAAACGTCAAGCATCATTTGACCATATGAGGGTCTATCAAAAGTGCATGTCCAAAGCTTTCAACAAAAAGGTTCGACCTAGAGAATTCCAAGTGGGAGATCTTGTCCTATGTGAAAATCTTAAAAATCAACAACATAAAGATCAAAAGGGTAAATTTGAACCTAATTAGCTTGGACCTTACATCATTACTACCGCTTTTGGGATAGGTGCTTATTTGTTATCTACTAAAGAGGGAGAACAACTCCCTGATCCTATCAATGTCTTGCACCTAAAGAAGTTCTATCCATGATGCATGTTCTACCTAGGGGCATCCTTTGTACATATTTATTGATCCTAAAAAAATTACAAAAAAAATTCATATATGATGCTGAAAAAATCCTAAAAAGCATATAAAATTATGAAAAAAATTACAAAAAAATAAAAAAAATTTTAAAAAAATAGAAAAAGTGCCTTGGTGAAAACCTGAAAATAGGTGCCTTGGTAGCAAAAAATAAATAAAAATTTAAAAATAAAAAAATCTATCAAGTGGTGAAAACTTGGAAACAGGCGCTACTTGAGGCCTTCACACCCTTGTTCCTTAGCACTCATCCTCGACACTTAGCCTTTCTCCATCATGCCTTGTCCTTGTTGCCTTAGTTTGGAATTGGTCTTTGTCTTTGTCTAGGGGGCATAACTATGTTAGATTTGGTCTCTTGGATGCATTGATCTTTAGGACATCTTGAAAATGGTGTTTTTCAACACCACCCCAACTGTGTTTTTTAGCACTACCCTAGCATCAAGTGTTTCTCAACACTTATCAAATATCCTACCCATAGTCTAGCATGATATGATATGTTCCATTGACAGATGCGATATTCAAAGTTTGACTCTATGACCTACACACACACACACACACACACACTTAAACACTTGACTCACTGAGACTTATTCGAATTTATTTCTTTGTGTGCTATCTATGATGATTTCTTTGATGAGTGTTCTCTCCCTAATAAGTTTTCGATGATGCCAAGCTAGAAGACCTGGGGCACAAGGACATGTTTTATCTCTTTTTCTACTTGTGGGTATATTTTGTTGATCTTAACTGTCATGATCATTTATGCTTATTACACTTGACATTAGGATCTACAATGTATTATCCTTGACTATTTTTTTGCAAGTGCATGCTTATAGTCATCTGGACTTTCTTGTGTCTCGATGTGAGGATAATCTTTCTATACTAAAATTAGGGAACCTCACTACACTAGTCATCTTTCCCTACATGTCTTTGATGCCTAGGTGGGATTCCCACATGTATACACCTAAAAATGGTCACCTAGACTATTAGCCTCTTTTGCTAAATTATCAATTGCTTATTCTTGATCAAATCCTAGCTCTATCATTTATTCGATTATTTTCAATGGGCTAACCATTTTATCCTAAGTCTTTATTTATTTAAAAGGAATATTTCCTCCCCTTTTAATAAATAAAAAGCCCCCCACTTTTCCTCTTATCCTAAGTTGCACAAATAAAACATTATTCTTATTTTATAAAAAGGGAAAAAAACACTTTTTGTCTCATATGGACACAAAAGTCAACTCCTATTTTCTCATTGGAGGATATTTGTGCACATGGATTGCTCCTCTTTTAAGCTCCACCATTGATTAAATATTTTTCCTCTTAATCTCCATGGTCCATTCCTCCTCATTTTCTTTAAAAGGAGAGCTCTCTTCTTCATTCTAGATCCTCAACTTTTTATGCTAATTTTATGCTGCAGGATTTCTAGGTCACTTTGGAGCTTTTTGAAGATTTGGAGCATTCTTAGCATCTACATCTCATTCTTGCATTCTACATCTCATTCTTGCATTCTTAGCTTAGCTTCATATTTATTCTTTCTTAGATTAGCTTCATTTCTATGCTCTAGATTAGCTCACATAGATTAATTAGCTTGGGTTGTAACACTTGCATATTTCCTTTCATAGCTTAGCTTGCATTCTCATTTATAGTTATCATTGCATTGTATTTTCATTCTTGATTCTTGAGGATATTGGCATTTTTTCCATTTTCTTCATTGAATCTCCCATTGCATGGTTTACTAGCAAGGTTATAGGCTAAATAGCTCTAGCTGAGAGCATTCTTAAAACCCTTGCACTCCATGCCTAGGGAGCTATGGATCAATTTTTGAGACCTCATTCTTGAGTGTTCTTAAATGTAATGATTCATAGACGTGTGACACATTTATAGCACACACCACATACCTATCTAATATAGATCATATTCAAATTCACATAGTTATACTAGTGTGTATTGTATGATCTTGCGACACTACCAATAAAGCTCAATGATGATTATTAGAGTCTAATGGCTTTGTAACCTTGCAAGTAAACCACTTTTTATAGTAGCTTGCATTCTTAAGTTCATATTAGTTTAGTTTTGCATCTTGCATATGGAGAGAGCTCTCCTTTCATCTTTCACGGACTTGTCAATCAACTGCGCTCATCTTTCGCTTTTTCTTGATCAGGTCTTTCACTCCTTGTCTTTCACATCACATCCTTTTCCTATCATGACAAGGGGTTAATCTTATCATCATATCTATATCAAAAAGAAATCATTTTTAGAAACATGAGAATTGAACATACATCTATGAGAGAGACTATACATGAGCATATATAACCATACATCATACATTTGAGCAATATAACAAGACAATAATACTGAAACATCCATCACACATGAGAGAAATACACAAGATACATCATAAATCCAATCATCTCATATATATAATGATACAAGTAGAATGTGATATCTTAAAATCTAGATCAAAGTCTCAAGATACAACTGTACATCTAAGCACTAGACCTAGGATTGACTCACCCTATCATGTGGAGCTAGTGGTGGTGGAGCCGGAGGTCCCATCCTGTCACCTGCCATATCTGATCTCCCTGCCCTCTTAGAGTAGAGTGGCACCCTCTGTCCTTGAGGTATGAATGCTATGTATAACCCATGGTAATAGGTTACCCATGCCACCTCTCTCCAGATCTCTGTGGCATCCTCTCGTGCTACTCTATCCTTCCACTCTATCTTGGCTCATGCATCTAGGAGCTACTGATCATGTATATCAATAGTAGTCCTCAGCTGTTGCACCTTGGTCTCTAAGACTTGAATCCTAGCACAAAGATCCTCCCCTCCCCTATCTATAGGTTGATCCTGTCCTACATCCACCTATCAGTGAGATGATCTTGCCGCATCCTCATCATCATCTAAAACCTATCTTTGTGACCGTCTCTGGCTACCAGATCTAGATCCCTATCCTGCTGCTCTCCTCCCTCCTCCCCCTCCTCCATCTCCCCCATCATCATCCACATCCCCATCAGATGCCTCTGGCTATGCATATGGAACTGTAAACCTAGGAAATGGCCATCTCCAGCACTCTACTCTATATGTAGCATCTGTACTTGCATGTACCATATCAGGTAAGTAATCCCATGGCTCTTTACATATCCCTGTAGTCTCCTATGCCACCTGCTAGTATTCCAGCATCAACAACCACCCCACCTAGCATATGTAGTGGTCTCCATGGGTACTCTTTTCTGTCAACCAAACTATCTCCATACCCGAGTGATACAAAAGTGCTCAACAATATCTGCATGTTGACCTAATAGTGGCAGGTTGCACATCATGTATTCAAGCTCGCGATCCCTATCACTCCACTGCTCACACTGCCTATATGGCCTCCACTCGAAGGCTGTGAGCTCATCTAGTAGCCTCTTATAATATGTTAGATCACCACTATGAGGCTAGCTCATGAATCCCATGTACCTATATATGTAGGGGTGTCTCCTCTCCTGAGGTTGTACATGTGGTCACACAATAGCTATGTACTCCCACACCCATAACTAAGCTAGGATAGCTCCACATGCCCATGATCTTCCATCTCTTTACATGATCTCATGTAGCTTATGGTACATGTTTTCTAAAATGGCTGGGCCCCATACCATCCATCTAGGGTGTGCTACCAAATTTGCTACCAACCTACCCCAGTCTAGTGGGAATCCCCTCTGGCTCTTGTCGGTAATCAAGGCCTGTGCTACTATCAAGCACATGATGTATGCTACTGGGTAGTCCCAACCATACTCCTCGATCAACCCATCCCATCTAAGATGTATATCAATGATAGTCACATCCTGGAAGAGGTCCTGGATGGCCTGTCTCCCATCTATGGGAGTGTGATCATAGTATACCTATGCCACTAGAAAATCATGTCAATTTTCATCATACGGAAACATTACATTTATGAACATCTACAAACACAATTATACTTACATGATCTCCATGTTTGAGTATCTGTAGGATCTAGTAGACATCCTCTAATGTGATCGACACCTCTATGGTAGGCATATGGAAGGTGTTGTGCTCCCTTTGCCACCTCTCTGCCAAGGTTGTCAGCAACCCGTGGTTTGCTCGTATATGGGGCATATCCAACATGTATCTGAACCCCATGCTAACCAGGTCATCTCTACCAGGATCATCTAGATCCCTAACGTAGCATAACCCAACCACCCTCAGTGCTTTGATGGCAAGCACCGAAAAAGCCTCCTGCAAGCCATAAACCCACTAACCATATGCCAGAACATATCATGATGGATGTCTAAAATTAGTACAAGTAATATCAAATGCAAAAATTGTCTGTACCCATGTTATATTGTTCAAATTAAAACTATGTGATAATTCTCATTATACTGTTGTGATACTTTTTGATATAGTATCATGTTATACTTTCTTTAATAGAAGTATGATACTCTTGCCTTGTCTGATAGTTCGCACATGGTCGCACGATGTTCCGTCTAGTATCATGCGATACTTTCTAGAACAATCTTGCGACACTTTGTGGACCCATGAACTATCGCACGATATAGAATATAGTACATGTGCAATACTTTCTAAGTATTGTATGATGTTTCACATGAATATAATTTGAAAACCTTAAAAACATGTTTTAAATGCATAAAATGACTCAAAAGGCTAAGTTTTTTGAAAACTTACCAGGGCACCATAGTGAGGAGGCCGGTTGTGCAATCACCCGCACTTGAATCAATGTGTGTGGACTAGAATCATTGCCTGCTAAGCCATAATCTCTCTTTGATCTCTTGAACTTCTCAAAATCACAATAAGACAAATGAATTTGAAAATGACCTTTTTTACCCCTTATATAGCATTTTGACTTTTTGACCAATTTTCAAAACATCTCAGAATTTCACAAAAATTGCACCCCTGGCTAATGTTGATGTCCTGGATCCATTTTTGGGATTTAAATTGAAATCTAAGTTCATCTTGATATTCAAAATTGAATTTTAAAATTTCTCCTTCTTCTGCGTAGTTGGCTGATCATTTGAGGCCTGATTCTTTGATCTTCACTAAAACATCCTCATTTCTTCATCCCCATCCCTCTCAAGCTTCTAGTCTCTCATTCATTTTCATTCACTTCATTTCTTTGAGGTTTGACTTCATCTTCATTCTATATCTTTCTCAGTGAAACCTAGTCAAATTGGAGCATATCTTCATTGCTTGATGGTTATCCTATCATCTTTCATCTTCAATTATGATTTCTAGTGATTTGATCAAATTTATCAATTTATTGTTTCTCCTCTACTTGATTTCAATCTCAATTCTAAGGGGGAAGTACCTATCAAAATTCAATCCTTGATTCAGTTTTATCAAACCTTGCTTGAGATTCTTATCTCTTATCTCAGACTTGACAATTACCTATTTATAGGGGTGTTGGCCTTGTCTTTTTCAATCATCTTATCTTTGTCCTGATGTGTTCCCGTTTGTCAAACACATGTCTGGGTTGTTTTGTGATCCCAAATTGATCTCACATTTCAACTTCATTCTTTGACTACATGTGATCCCAAATTGATCTCACATTAGTCAAAGAGGGGCAAATGTATGCACCCTAAAATGGTCGCCTAGACTTTGGGCCGCATTCTTCAATTTATCAATTTCCTAAATCAATATTTTTAAATCAATATTTTAATTTAAATTAATTTCCTTGATCAAATCCTAATTCTATCATTTATTCAATTATATTCTATGGGTTAACCATTTTATCCTAAGTCTTTATTTAATTAAAAGAAATTCCCTCCCCTTTTATTAAATAAAAAGCCCCCACTTTCCTCTTATCCTAAGTTGCACAAATAAAGCATTATTCTTATTTTATAAAAAGAAGAAAAGGCCTTTTTGTCTCACATGGGGCTCAAAAGTCAACACTTCTTTCTCATTGGAGGAGACTTGTGCACATTGATTCATCCCTCTTTCAAACTCCACCCTTGATCAAATCTTTTGCCTCTTAATCTCCATGGTCCATTTATCTTTAAAAGGAGAGCTCTTTCCTCATTCAAAGGATCCCATTCTTTCATACTAATCTTATGCTACAAGATATCTTGGTGACTTTTGGAGCTTTGGAGATCTTCTTGCATTCTAGCTTTCATTCTTGCATTTAGCTTAGCTTTCATGGAATTTTAGTTTACTTTCCTTCCATGTTCTAGCTTAACTCACATAGCTTAATTAGTAAGGCTTGTAATACTTTCATTTTCATAGCTTAGTTGCATCTCCATTTCTAGCATTGCATTGCATTATCATTCAAGATTCTTGAAGATATTGGCATTCTTTCCCTTGTCTCTTTAAATCTCCCATTGCATGGTTTACTAGCAAGGTTATTAGCTTAATAGCTCTAGCTGAGAGCATTCTAAACACCCTTGTGACTCCATGCCTAGGGAGCTCTAGGTCACTTTCTCAAGGTTTCCAATCCATGGATTCTCTTGGAATTAATGACTTAGAGAAGTGCACATTTTGAGTGTACACTAATTAGTTCTAATTAGGTCCTAGTTAGGTCTTTAAGTAGAGAAACAACTTAGACTGTATACCTTGTTTCCTAATATGACCTAATATGACCTATTAGGACCTAATATGACCTAGAGTGTCTTAAGGGGTCGTGGGTAACATAAGAGGTCCTAACGTATAGATAATCTAGTCATAGAGTGTCTTAAGGGGTCATGGGTAACATAAGTGGTCCTAGAGTGTCTTAAGGGGTCATGGGTAACATAAGTGGTCCTAGAGTGTCTTAAGGAGTCATGGGTAACATAAGATAAGAATCCTAGAGTGTCTTAAGGGGTCGTGGGTAACATAAGAGGACCTAATTAGTGGACTAATTGGTCATAATTGGTCCTAATTGGTTATATTAGGTCCTAATTGATCTTAATTTGTCATATTAGGTCCTAATTGGTTTTGATTAGGTCCTAATTGGTTCTAATTAGGTCCTAGTTAGGTCTTTAAGTAGAGAAACAACTTAGACACACCTTGGTTCCTAATATGACCTATTAGGACCTAATATGACCTATTACTAGATTAATTAGTCATAATAGGTCCTAATTGGTTATATTAGGTCCTAATTGGTTCTAATTAGGTCCCAATTTGTTCTAATGAGGTCCTAATTGGTTCTAATTAGGTCCTAGTTAGGTCTTTAAGTAGAGAAACAACTTAGACATACCTTCTTTCCTAATATGATCTAATATAGCCTAATATGACCTATTAGTGGACTAATTGGTCATAATTGGTTATATTAGGTCCTAATTGGTTCTAATTAGGTCCTAGTTAGGTCTTTAAGTAGAGAAACAACTTAGACTATATACCTTGTTTCCTAATATGACCTAATATGACCTATTAGGACCTAATATGACCTAGAGTGTCTTAAGGGGTCGTGTGTAACATAAGAGGTCCTAACGTAAAGATAATCTAGTCATAGAGTGTCTTAAGGGGTCGTGGGTAACATAAGTGGTCCTAGAATGTCTTAAGGGGTCGTGGGTAACATAAGAGGTCCTAAGGTATAGATAAGAGTCCTAGAGTGTCTTAAGGGGTCATAGGTAACATAATTGGTCCTAGAGTGTCTTAAGGGGTTGTGGGTAACATAAGAGGTCCTAAGGTATAGATAAGGGTCCTAGAGTGTCTTAAGGGGTCGTAAGTAACATAAGAGGTCTTAAGGGATCTAGCTAAGACTCCTAGAATGTTAATGGTTCATAGGTGCAATAAGTGGTCCTAGAGTGTCTTAAGTGGTTGTGGGTAACAATGAGTCCTAGATGTGTCTTAAGATAATGTAAGGGATGGATAAGGGTCAGGTAGAGTGTCTCAAGGAGTCAGGGGTAACATGAGAGGTCCTAAGGGGTCCTAGGTTTCATTAGTGGATCCTCATATGATATTAATTGAATCTAAGATACATAATTGTGTCCTAAGACAACCTAAGATATGTTGATGGGTCTTGATGATCCAAATCAATCATATATGTCTTAAAATGTTGTAAGGGATGTATAATGGTCCAACAATGATAATGGGTCATAGATGTGATAAGTGGTCTAAGGGATCTTAGGTTACATTAACTGATACTAGTATGTCATAAGGGTTCTTGTGGGAAACGATGGGTTCACGTATGTATTAACAGAAGCTAAGATATATGAATGTATCCTAGGACATTTTAAGATATAATAATGGGTCGTATGGGTCCTATGGGGTCCTATGTGTCAAGTAAGATGTCATAAGTGATGTAATGGTCCTAGAATGTTTTAAGGGGTTGTAGGCCTCATAATAGGTCCTAAGAGATCATAGGTTACATTAATTCATCCTAAAATGTATTGAGCCTTGAAGAAAACAATGAGTCCTTGTATGTATTAATGGAACCTAACATGTGCATCAATGGGTCATAAGACATCCTAATATGTATTATAAGATCTTGAGATTCCTAAGGGATCCTAAGTGTCTTAATATGTCGTAAGGGAGGAATAAGGTTCCTAGAAACTTACTGTACTACAATTTTTTTAACGTTTTCTAACATATTACTAGATCATTTAAAAAAATTTAACAATAATTTTCTAAGATTTTTACAAACTAAAAACTATTTTAAAAAATGTGTGTACATGTGTGAGAGAGAAAGAGAGAGATTCCTAATATTTACAACTTTAAACTTAAAATTTAACATTTTCTAACATTTCCAACTTTAAACTTAAATTTTAACATTTTTTAACTTTAATATTAATGTTTTCTAACATTTCTACTATGATTTCTAATGTTTTGTAAATATTTTCTAAAAGTTGCTAACAAACTACTACAATTTTCTACAATTTTCTAACATATTCTAACATTTATACTACGATTTTTAATATTTCTATCTGTTGGCATGCTTTCAGCACCCCCAATTTTAAAATTTGAAATCAGGTCCCATAGTGAGATTTCCTAAGTTGTCCTAATATATTGTATTAATTTTTGCTAACCATGTTTTATGAGGGTCATGTTTCATGAAGAAGAAGCATTAAGAGCAAGCAAGATATTGAGCTTGAACCTTGAAATATAGTTCAAAGTTCAAGGTTCAACCGTCGAAAGCATGGTGCAGTATTTTAAAGTTCAAATTCTAGAGTTCAATGCGCAAAGTCAGTTTTCAAGCTCAAAATGCAAATTTTGAAACGAAAGTTCACCAGTTTAGAGGCACGGGCAACATGATTCACACTTGCAAATTGAGCCCGTAAACATCATTTTTCCCATATTTGAAGATGAATTGCACATATGTGAAGAATGGTCCCAAACAATTTGACAAAATGTCAAAATGTCACACTCTGATTTATAGCAGGCATCAGTTAGTGATCTTTCCCATTAATCATAGCTAAGCCTATGGATTAGAAGTGGATCAAATGAACTTTCCAAATATGCAAGTGACCAGCTTTCTCTCCTATCACAAAATCAATATGTGATTTGTGCATTGTTGACTGATAAAAGAAGGAAAATAAGGAGAATTTTGTGTGTAGAAAAACACTTTCATGGGAAAAATGTAAAGAATTTCACAATGGTATATTTACTAAGAAAGCAATTGGAAATAATTCAGCACAAATGGATGTGTGATTAGGCAGATTGGTATTGTTACCAAAGATGTAAAAGTGATTGCAAACTCTATTTTTGCAAGGCGGATTTCATGACAGTCATATATACCTGCACTCTATGGCCAATATCTTTCGACTTACTAATTATCTTTCTAATTGCTCCAGTCTAAATTTAGATATCTTGGATTGGAATATACAAAACTAAAGTTGATCCAACGGTTGAGTTAAAAGATATGCCCCCTGAAAGAAGACCCAATTTTACTGGTAGAGTATTTTTCAGTCCGCCCAACTAAAGGAATATTCTTATTATGTTTTTTTTAACATATTATAATGTCACTTGTTCAAACATAATTTAATATGTGAAGATATAACTTTATAAACTTGAAAATTAATATGTATATCTATTTCCAAAAACATAAGGGGAAGTGAAAATATAATTTCCAAGATTCACTTATGAAGGGAAAAACTGAAAAAGTCACGTGAATGATTATTTATTTGGAAGATTTTCAAGTAGAAGGGGCTCTTCTTTTCCAAAAGTCAGATGGCTACGGGGAAGATGAATTCTTGGGTACTAAATGTAATAGAGAAAGGAGAAGGAGTTAATGCATTTTTCATTTTCTGAATAGTTTGATGGAATTGTAGGGACATGACAATCTTGTGGTTGTTTCTGTTATGCATTTGGAATAAAAGAAAGATATATATATATATATATATATATATATATATATATATATATATATATATTAGACCCTATGATGTGAATATGTTTGTTTCCAATTGAAATTGATCATGTGGTCATTTCCCTTATATTTTGAATGCAATTTTGCATTTTCTTTCAAAGTTAACAAATTTGTTGGTTTGTGTATTCATGTTCTAATATATCGAGGTATTTAAATCCTTTGATTTCTCTGTGATTGAGGAAGATTGAATGAATGATCTGTTGGTCATTATTTTACCATTTTTCTGAGTCTTTCACATTTCAATCACATTCATTCCATAGTGATGGATGAATGTTAGCATAGCCTTTGTGTCTTTCGGTCAAAGACATAATCTATTATTTAATTCACTATAAATCTTTCTAAGAGGGAGCTGTACCTCACAATTTAGAGGAGGGTTATCAATCTAGCGATAACTCATCCAACTGTTAGTAGCATTTGTGCCTTCATTCAGGTATCTTGAGTCATTATTTTTATTTCATTTCGAAGGAAAAATCTATTTACTAACAAATTTTTGGCGACTCCATTGGGGAACAAAATTGAAGACTAGTCCTTTATTTCTCCAGGTTTTAAAATTATCTTTGTGTGCAGGAGATTGGCGACTCCATCTATTGGTGACTCCACTGATTCTTGATAGGAAAAATCAAAATGTCAAGAATGGGAAAGAGACCAAATCCCACCATCTTGGAGATTCTTCAGATGGATGATAATGTGCTACAAGATTTCTGGGAGCACTACAAAGAAAGCATTTCTAGGGCTGTAAAAATGAAGAAAAGCATAAAAGATGACCATGTGTCTGCAATGTTGTGGAAGAGTCTTTGTGTTAGGTTCCACAAGTTGAAAGTGCTAGAAGATAGAATACATTTTCTAGAAGCCCATGAGAAGAGGATATCACAACTTAAACATGAATTAAGAGTTGGTGATGGTAACACTCTTGTTGCTCCAAATTATTTTTGCTCTCAAAATTTTTTAGTCTTGAGTAAAGAAGAAGTTCAGCCAAGAAAACAAGTCAGAAAGAATCCCACTATTGAAGAAATACATGCTGAAAAAGATCCACTGTTGCAATATCTTTGGAATGCCTACAAAGGGAGCATTTGTGTAGTCGAGAAGAATAGATTAAATCCTTTTGAAGATCATAGATCTACCTTGCTTCTAAAATATGTGCATGAAAGATATCTGATGGAATATGGATAAAGTGACTGAGAGGGGGGGGGGGGTGAATCAGTCAACCATAAAACATTTCACTATTATTTCTTTCCAGATCCCTTAGGATATCTTAAAGAATGTTATCTGTTTTAGCACTCGGTAAATAGATTGCAGTAACTTTGAAGCTGCAGAAAGTATTAGGAAAATTATCTTTAGATGTTCATCAGCACTTGTATATGATTAAGATAGCAATTAAGAACACAAGAGACACAAGATTTAACATGGAAACCCAATATGGGAAAAACCACCAATGTATCTAGATACTGATTTTCACTTTTTTGAAGTGATGCCCGGTTAGAAGCCAACCCGGTAAAAGGTTACAAAACACACTGTTAGGTGTGACCTTGTTAGAGGATTTAATCACCCTGCTAGGAGTGGCCTGGTAAGAGGTCTTGAAAACAATTCAATGGAATTGTCACCTTGTTAGAAGATTTACAATATGGTTGTTAAACCAACTCGGTTAAGAGATTTAGAATTCACTGTTACAATGATAAGAAGGTAACAATGAAAATGACCTGTATAATAATGCAACTGCCTTGCTGATTATAGATCTCTGTTCTACATAAGTGTGATCCTTCTTGATCGAATAAATCTTTGCTGCACCTTAAGGATATCTGAACATCCTTCACAAATTTGCACACACCTTTCCCGTCTTTCTTCTGTAAATCTTCTGCTATATATCTATTTTATTTTTCACATTTGACCTTTTATTTATATGATTTTAGATTTGTCAAATCGACATTATTTAGTATAACAGTCGGCTGAATTAAGAAAACTTTATTTACAAAAATCCTTCAAGGGCTGACAGTGCTCGGTGACCATAACTTTCTACAATCTTTCAGAGACCGAGGGAACTCGGTAAACACTGACAATCCTTTACCTTCGATAACTGACTGAACTTGATAAATGCTAACTTTTCTTTGACAACCGACTGAACTCGGTAAATGCTAACTTTTCTTTGACAACCAACTGAACTTGGTAAATGCTAACTTTTCTTTGACAACTGACTGAACTTGATAAACACTGAATTTCCTTTGACGACCGACTGAACTCGGTAAATGCTGATTTTTCTTTGATGACCGAGTGGACTCGGTAGACACTAATTTTCTTTGATAACCGAGTGGACTCGGTAAGCACTAATTTTCTTGTCTGGCAGACCGACTGAGCTCCATAGAAACTGATTGCTGTAGACTATGACATTGTGTGACATCAAAGACAATACATAATTTGAGTAGCAATTTCCTTTAGACAATTGTTTCCAACAACCTCCCTCTTTGGCATTGATGGAAACACAATATGTCATAGCATAAGAAATTTGAAAGAATTAGCTCGGTTTAGATTCAAATCTCCCTCTGTCAGCAAACTTCCTTTTTCCTGAAAATTCTTCCTTCTGACTATTGAAAATTTCTTGAAGTAATAGCAAAGACATAGCAAACACTCCCTCTTTGACAACACATGCCAAAGACAATTCACATAATACCGGTGTAAATTAATGTACCTCAAGTACTGATTCATATGCAATGATTCCTTGAATATGCTGCATCAACTGGTTGATTTTCAATCATGTTCTGGTTGATGCATCACTAAAACTATATTTAGTGAGCCTCGGATAGGGGAATGACCCCTAACTTACCTCTTAGATACACAAATGCATCCTTAGGTAATGGTTTGGTGAAAATGTCTGCAATCTGCTCTTTTGTATGAATATATTCTAATCTGATTTCCTTGTCCTACACCAATTCTCTGACAAAGTGATATTTAATAGCAATATGCTTGGTTTTGGAATGCATCACTGGATTCTTCGAAATGTTTATTGCACTGGTATTGTCACAAAATATAACAACTGGTTCTTTGATTTCAACCTTCATACCTTCTAATAACTGTTTAAACCAAACAATATTTGAACAGTTTACTGCAACAACAACATATTCAGCTTCAGCTGTGGATTGAGATGTGCAATTTTGCTTTTTACTAGTCTAGGATACCAGTCTTTTTCCAAGAAAAAATGCTCCACCACTTGTACTTTTTCTGTCATCTATGTTCCCTGCCCAATCAGCATCAGTAAACACTTTTAAGTCTAGATTGCCTCCAAATTTATACCACAAACCATATTCTTTAGTTCCTCTTAAGTATCTTAAGATTCTTTTGATTGCCATCATATGATTTTCCTTAGGTTTTGCTGAGAATCTAGCTACTATACCGACTGCTATGGCAATATCAGGTCTTGTATGTACTACATACTACAATTTTCCAATCATAGATCAGTATAGGGTCTGATCAACTTCTTTTGAATCATCATTTTTGGTAAGTTTCAGTCCAGTACACATGGGTGTACCGACTGGTTTTGAATCTTCCATACCAAACTTCTTAAGTATTTCCTTAATGTATTTAGATTGAGTAATGTATATACCATTCTTGCTTTGCTGAATTTGAAGACCAACAAAGAATTTTATTAAACCAAACATAGACATTTCAAATTCTTTGCACTGATCCTCATTCCCTGTAAATGTAGTATCATCTACAAATATTTCTGCCAATACAATTTTGTCATTCGGTCCTTCTTTAATATACAGATTGTTGTTATCATTGGCTCTTTCGAAATTAATCTAAATCAAATAGTTATGGAGTCTTTCATACCATGCTCTAGGAGCTTGTTTCAAACCATACAATGCTTTGTGTAACCTGCAGACCATGTCCTTTTTATCTGGATCAACAAAACCTTCAGGTTGTTCAATGTAGACTTCTTCATCAAGAATTCCATTGAGAAATGTAGATTTTATATCCATCTGATATACCTTAAATCCTTTGTGTGCTGCATAAGCAAGTAGAGTTCTTACACCTTCTAATCTTGCAATAGGAGCAAAAGTTTCTCCATAATCTATACCTTCTTCTTGAGAATATCCTTTACATACCAATCTAGCTTTGTTTCTAGATACTTGACCATCTTCATTCAGCTTATTCCTGAATACCCATTTTGTTCCAATTACATTCTTATCTTTAGGTCTAGGTACAAGAGTCCATGTTTTGTTCTTTTGTATTTGTTCTAATTCTTCATTCATTGCTTCAATCCAACTTTCATTTTCTAATGCATCTTTGATATTTCTAGGTTCAAAATCAGTAAGCAGACATGTACCTTTTAGCTTGCTTCTTGTCATAGTACCATCTGATTTGTTTCCAATAATTTGATCTGGTGTATGATGTCTTCTGACATATTTGGCTAATATAGGTTCCTTGCTTTTTGAATGAGTCATGTTGTTGTCTTCTAGGATCTCTTCTTCAGGTTGCTCGGGCTTGGTAGATATTTGCTCGGTAACTTCAGGCTGAGACTCGGTTTGAATTTCTTCCTGTGACTCGGTTTGAACTTCTTCCTGTGACTCAGTTTGTGACTCGGTAACTGTGCTCGGCTTGGTAGATATAGTTTCCTCATTGATAGTTGTGTCTGCCAATGTTTCAGGTTTAATGTAAATGAATCTTCTGTAGTTCTCAGGTTCCCTTTTGCTTTCTTCTTCAGTCTTTTCTGCAAACTCATCAAATTTTACATGTATACTTTCTATGACTTTGTGAGTAGATAAGTTCAGACATTTGTATGCCTTGCTTTTGCTAGAATATCCTAGGAATATTCCTTCATCACTTTTCACATCAAATTTATTTCTTTTGGATTCTTTTAAGATATAACACTTGCTACCAAATATTTTCATGTAACTTACATTGGGTTTATAGCCATACCATAATTCATAAGGAGTTTTGAATGTGTCTTTCTTCAATTGTACTCGGTTCAAGGTATGAACTGCAGTGCTGATAGCTTCCTTCCAGTACTTTATAGCGATGTTCTTTTCTATCATTAGAGTCCTTGCACAATCCATAATAGATCTATTTCTTCTTTCTGCTATTCCATTTTGCTCAGGAGTTCTAGGAGCTGATACCTGTCTTTTGATTCCTCTTTCAATGCAAAAGTTGTTAAAATCATGGGAGATGAATTCACCACCTCTATCTGATCTTAAGCATTTCAATCTTTTCCCTGTTTCCTTTTCCACTCTTGCTAAGTACCATTTGAACTTTTCAAATGCTTCTAATTTTTCTCTTAAATACATAACAGTCATCATTCTAGAATAGTCATCAACGAAAAGAATAAAGAATTTATCTCCAGTGTAGCTTTGTATTCCAATAGGTCCACATAAATTAGTATGCACAATTTCCAAAATTTCTTTAGACTGATAGTTCTTACTCTTGAAACTAGTTTTACTTATTTTGCCAATCTGACAATTCTTACATAGACCAGTATCAACTTTCTTCAAAGTAGGAATGCCTCTAACCTTCTTGAATTTGCTTATTTTTATCATGTTATCAAAATTCACATGACATAACCTTTTGTGCCATAGCCAACTTTCTTCAATTTGAGCAATAAAGCATGAATATTCACTGAGATCAAGATAAAATAAGTTACCTTTTGTTTGTTTGCCTGATCCAATGAGTTTTCCTTTTTCATCCAGCAGTCTTGCTTGACCATTCATGAATTCAACCTTGAAACTAGTGTTGATTAGTTGTGCTACACTTAGAAGATTATGTTTTAGTCCTTCAACCCAATAAGCATTATCACATATGAGTTCTTTGGTTAATGAGATTCTTCCCTTTCCTTTTATACAACAAGGTTCATTGTTTCCAAATCTTACATTGCCACTATCACAGTCTTCTAGATATTCAAATTTTGTCTTGTCACCAGTCATGTGGTGTGAACATCCACTATCTATTATCCATATATCATCTTTGCTTATATGAGAAATAAGTGCCATCTTATCTTCATCATCATCAGATTCATCTTTTATAGCAATAAAGACAATTTCTTCTTCACTATCATCAGAATCTTTAGCCATAAAACATGTTTTCTTGCCTTTATCCTTGAATGATTTGAAATTATTTTTGCCATAGTACTTGTGACTTCTCTTCTCTTCCTTGACTTGCTTGTTTGGGCACCTAGCTGCAATATGTCCAATTTCTTCACATGAAAAATAGATTAAAGGAGTTTTACCTTTATATTTACCTTTCCCTTTAGAGTACTTCTTTGCAAGTAATGCTTCTACAATTTCAAGATCACTATCAGAACTTTCTTCTGATACTTCTTCACTTTCTGACTGAACTTCTTTAATTTTCTTGTTCTTCTTTAGTGAAACCTTGGCCTCAAATGCTGATTCAATATTTTTTGAATTTGGAACATAGTTGTCATAGTTGTCTAATTCAAAGGCTGTCAATCTTCCAACTAAAGCATCTAAAGTTATATTGTGGTTTGTTTCACATCTTCTTTCTTTAATAGCTGATACTCTTATTGCATAGATAGGGAGTAATGTTCTGAGTACCTTACTTATAATAGTTTCATCTGAGATTGTTCCTCCAGAAGCTCTAATTGCACTTACACTTGCTTTGATTCTTTCAACATATTTTGCAATGTTTTCATCTTCCTTCATATTCATCTTGTCAAACTGTCCTCTTAGGCTTTCTGCTTTGGCTCTTTTCACATTTGCATCACCACCATATATTTTCTTTAGTGTCATCCACATTTCATATGCAGTAGTGCATTCTTTAATATCATCAAATTCTTCATAGCTGAGAGCAGATGCAATGTCTATCATCATGGTGTTATGAGTCTTTTTCTCTGCAATGTCTTCAACAGTTAATGCGCCAGTAGGAACTGTGTATTCTTCATCAATGTATTTGCATCCTGAATCACCAATGGAAGCTAGATGAAGTCGCATGCGACCTTGCCATGCTGAAAAGTTATCTTTGTTGAGCTTTGGAATTTCTCTCTTATAAGACATCCTGATCTTTAGCTTAGGTCCTTGAAACCCTTCCTGCAAGCACCAAATGCTCTGATACCAATTGACAGAATATGGATAAAGTGACTGAGAGGGGGGGGGGGGTGAATCAGTCAACCATAAAACATTTCACTATTATTTCTTTCCAGATCCCTTAGGATATCTTAAAGAATGTTATCTATTTTAGCACTCGGTAAATAGATTGCAGTAACTTTGAAGATGCAGAAAGTATTAGCAAAATTATCTTTAGATGTTCATCAGCACTTGTATATGATTAAGATAGCAATTAAGAACACAAGAGACACAAGATTTAACATGGAAACCCAATATGGGAAAAACCACCAATGTATCTAGATACTGATTTTTCACTTTTCTGAAGTGATGCCCGGTTAGAAGCCAACGCGGTAAAAGGTTACAAAACACACTGTTAGGTGTGACCTTGTTAGAGGATTTAATCACCCTGCTAGGAGTGGCCTAGTAAGAGGTCTTGAAAATAATTCAATGGAATTGTCACCTTGTTAGAGGATTTACAATATGGTTGTTAAACCAACTCGGTTAAGAGATTTAGAATTCACTGTTACAATGATAAGAAGGTAACAATGAAAATGACCTGTATAATAATGCAACTGCCTTGCTGATTACAAATCTCTGTTCTGCATAAGTGTGATCCTTCCTGATCGAATAAATCTCTGCTGCACCTTAAGGATATCTGAACATCCTTCACAAATTCGCACACACCTTTCCTATCTTTCTTCTGTAAATCTTCTGCTATATATCTATTTTATTTTTCACATTTGACCTTTTATTTATATGATTTTAGATTTGTCAAATCAACATTATTTAGTATAACAGTTAGCTGAATTAAGCAAACTTTATTTGCAAAAATCCTTCAAGGGCCGACAGTGCTCGATGACCATAACTTTCTACAATCTTTCAGAGATCGAGGGAACTTAGTAAACACCGACAATCCTTTACCTTCGATAACCGACTGAACTCGGTAAATGCTAACTTTTCTTTGACAACCGACTGAACTCGGTAAATGCTAACTTTTCTTTGACAACCGACTGAACTCGGTAAATGCTAACTTTTCTTTGACAACCGACTGAACTCGGTAAACATTGAATTTCCTTTGACGACCGACTGAACTCGGTAAATGCTAATTTTTCTTTGATGACCGAGTGGACTCGGTAGACACTAATTTTCTTTGATAACCGAGTGGACTCGATAAGCACTAATTTTCTTGTCTGGCAGACCGACTGAGCTCGGTAGAAACTGATTGTTGTGGACTATGACATTGTGTGACATCAAAGACAATACATAATTTGAGTAGCAATTTCCTTGACTAGTCCTTTATTTCTCCAGGTTTTAAAATTATCTTTGTGTGCAGGAGATTGGCGACTCCGTCTATTGGTGACTCCACTGATTCTTGACAAGCAAAATCAAAATGTCAAGAATGGGAAAGAGACCAAATCCCACCATCTTGGAGATTCTTCAGATGGATGATAATGTGCTACAAGATTTCTGGGAGCACTACAAAGAAAGCACTTCTAGGGCTGTAAAAATGAAGAAAAGCATAAAAGATGACCATGTGTCTGCAATGTTGTGGAAGAGTCTTTGTGTTAGGTTCCACAAGTTGAAAGAGCTAGAAGATAGAATACATTTTCTAGAAGCCCATGAGAAGAGGATATCACAACTTAAACATGAATTAAGAGTTGGTGATGGTAACACTCTTGCTGCTCCAAATTCTTTTTGCTCTTAAATTTTTTTAGTCTTGAGTAAAGAAGAAGTTCAGCCAAGAAAACAAGTCAGAAAGAATCCCACTATTGAAGAAATACATGCTGAATAAGATCCACTATTGCAATATCTTTGGAATGCCTACAAAGGGAGCATTTGTGTAGCCGAGAAGAATAGATTAAATCCTTTTGAAGATCATAGATCTACCTTGCTTCTAAAATATGTGCATGAAAGATATCATCAACTCAAGAATCTTAAGCAAGAAACATTTGTATTAGAAAAAATACTGAAGGAAGAATCAAGAATCAAAGATACAATGTCTTTCAACTTCATGGTTCTTGGGGAGCAAGATGTTACACTAGCAATGGAAGAATCATTAATTCCTTGGGGATGCAATCAACAATCAAGAAAGGTATCACATCAAGTCAGAAATGAAGAATCTGAATCAGTTTCTCCATGCATGAAGGATGGGCAAGAAAATCAAAAAATGATTGCACAAGAAGAGTGTTCGGTTGCTGCCAGTAAAGGTATGATAAATTAACATTTCCAGCTTACGTGTTCATTGGATGAAGATTTTGATTGTGTTAACAAGGAAGAGGCTCTTCCTTTTAAATTTGATCCAATGATAGTGGAAAATAGTATCCAAAAACCATCATCTCCAGCTATATATCACAACAATGGTTTATCCTATGATTTTCAAGAACAAGCTTTAGATTTGAATGCTCCTTTTGTGTTTCAAGAAGAAAGAAAAATTGATATTTTAGCAATTGGAAAAAAACTAAAAAAAATTGATGGCAAAATTGTTTGGGGTAGATTGAATCCATTATACTCATCTATAGAATTCTATAAAGACTCAAAGGTCAAGGATAATCCTCTTTTTGAGTTTTCTGATTTGACTGATGAAAATCTATTTCATTCCTATGATGAAAATAAATTGGAAAAAGATACATTAGTTCTGTTGGAAGATCACTTGTCTAATGAACCTCACTCTATTAAAGATTTTTCTAAATCTAAAAATGTTACTGAAAAAGAAAGTGTTGAAATGAATATAGAGCAAAGGGATGATCATGATCCAAAAATGTCACAACTGGAAGGATTATTTGAAAACTTGGATAGAAATTATCTTTATGAGGTGGAGATAATAGACTTATTTTTGTCATCCATTGAACAAGAGGACTCCTAGGCAAGAGATTCAGGTATTAATTCATCTGATATATCAAGTTTTGATAAAGAACTTTCAAATTTTTTTGCAGTAAAGAAGAGTGATACTTTTCCAGCTAGTATGAATGTTATGCCTGCTAAAAATTCATCATAGTCCAAGCTTTGTGTGGATAATGGGAATCTTGGTAGAAGTAATAATTTTAACATTGAAAATCTTAAAGATGGTGCAACCCTTCCTCTAGAAGTTATTGGGCATTATTGTATTCATCTAGGAATAGAAAGTTTCATGAGTGACACTTTGTAGGAGACTCAAGAAGATTCAAAAAATTTTGATGGAAAATGGTTATTTGGATCTGAATATGCCTACATATTATTGTTACTTTCTCTAAATCAAAAATTTATCCTAGAGGGAGTCATCAGGTGGCAAGTATTGCAAGTCACATCACTTGGATATAATCCATTATTTTGGAAAGGTACCTTTTTCTCCCAGCCAATTAATGGATTTGCATGATAAACCTTGTACATATCCTCAGTAGGGTCTTGTGACCATGTACATAGTTAGTTAGTTTTTGTTGTGTTGTTAGTCTAGGTGCTTTGATTTGTTTCTTTTCCTCTCTCCATCCTTTGTGAGAAAAATTATGTTAGCAGTTTTGACTCCATTTCCCAATGGCTAGACATTGTTCTTAACCAGAGATGCTAGATTCTTCGTGTCTTTATCATCCACATCCTAGTCAGAGCCAATTGTTGGCATGCTTTCAGCACCCCCAATTTTAAAATTTGAAATCAGGTCCCATAGTGAGATTTCCTAAGTTGTCGTGATATATTGTATTAGTTTTTGCTAACCATGTTTTATGAGGGTCATGTTTCATGAAGAAGAAGCATTAAGAGCAAGCGAGATATTGGGCTTGAACCTTGAAATATAGTTCAAAGTTCATGGTTCAACCGTCAAAAGCATGGTGCAGGATTTTAACATTCAAATTCAGGAATTCAATGTGCAGAGTCAGTTTTCAAGCTCAAAATGCAGATTTTGAAATGAAAGTTCACCAGTCCAGAGGGCATGGGCAACAAGATTCAAACTTGCAAATTGAGCCAATAAACATCATTTTTCTCACATTTGAAGATGAATTGCACATATGTGAGGAATATTCCCAAATAGTTTGACAAAATTTCAAAATGTCACACTCTGATTTATAGCAGGCATCAGTTAGTGATCTTTCCCATTAATCACAGCTAAGCCTATGGATTAGAAGTGGATCAAATGAACTTTCCAAATATGCAAGTGACCAGCTTTCTATCCTATCACAAAATCAATATGTGATTTGTGCATTGTTGATTGATAAAAGAAGGAAAATAAGGAGAATTTTGTGTGTAGAAAAACACTTTCATGGGAAAAATGTAAAGAATTTCAGAATGGTATATTTAATAAGAAAGCAATTGGAAATAATTTAGCACAAATGGATGTGTTCTTAGGTAGATTGGTATTGTTACCAAAGATGTGAAAGTGATTGCAAACTCTATTTTTGCAAGGTTGATTTCATGACAGTAATATATACCTGCACTCTATGGCCAATATTGCTCAGCTCATTAATTATCTTTCTAATCGCTCCTGTCAGAATTTAGAGAGTTGGGATTGGAAACACATATCCAAAACTAAGGTCTATCTAACGGTGGAGTAAAATAATATGCCACCCAAAAGAAGACCCAATTTTACTGGCAGAGTATTTTTTAGTCTGCCCAGCAAAAGGAATAATCTTATTATGGTTTTTTTAACATATTATAATGTCACTTGTTCAAACATAATTTAATATGTGAAGATATACCTTTATAAACTTTAAATTTAATATGTATATCTACTTCCAAAAACATAAGGGGAAGAGAAAATATAATTCCAAGATTCAGTTATGAAGGGAAAAACTGAAAAAGTCACGTGAATGATTATTTATTTGGAAGATTTTCAAGAAGAAGGGGCTCTTCTTTTCCAGAAGTTAGGTGGCTACGGGGAAGAGGAATTCTTGGGTACTAAATGTAATAGAGAAAGGAGAAGGAGTTAATGCATTTTTCATTTTCTGAATAGTTTGATAGAATTATAGGGACATGACAATCTTATGGTTGTTTCTGTTATGTATTTGGAATAAAAGAAAGATATATATATCGGACCCTATGATGTGAATATGTCTGTTTCCAATTGAAATTGATCATGTGATCATTTCCCTTGTATTTTGAATGCAGTTCTACATTTTCTTTCAGAGTTAACAAATCTGTTGGTTTGTGTATTCATGTTCTAATATATCGAGATATTTAAATCCTTTGATTTCTCTGTGATTAAGGAAGATTGAATGAATGATCTGTTGGTCATTATTTTACCTTTTCTCTGAGTCTTTCACATTACAATCACATTCATTCCATAGTGATGGATGAATGTTAGCATAGCCTTTGCGTCTTCCGGTCAAAGACATAATCTATTATTTAATTCACTGTAAATCTTTTTAAGAGGGAGCTGTACCTCACAATACAAAGAAGGGTTATCAATCCAGTGATAACTCATCTAACTGTTAGTAGCATTTGTGCCTTCATTCTGGTATCTTGAGTCATTATTTGTATTTCTTTTTGAAGGACAAATCTGTTTACTAACACTATCATTTTCTAATATTTAATTATATTTTCTAACATTCTAGTATTAATTTCTAACATATTAGATAAAATTTAACTACAAATTTCTAATATTTCTACAAATAAAAAATTATTTACTACAAATAACTAACTAAAATAAATATAAAACATATTATTTATGATAAAAAATGAGAAAAATGCATGTACCTGATACTGCTAACAATCTGAAGATGTCAAAGAAGTGCGGGAGGTGTTGGCATGCTAACATGCTGAGGTACTTTGCTCCAAGGCTTGGGGTCCGCAAATAGTGACAGTAAAAATGAGTTTTAAAACAAAACTACTAGAAATTTATACAAAAATTGTTCCAAGGGGTCTTTGTGTGAAGACCCCCCTCGTACGAAGACCCCCATGTAGGGGTCTTCACACGAAGACCCTTGGTTGGGGTACTTCCTGTGAAGTGGCCCCACTACTTTGCACAAATTGGTGACTTCGTACGAAGGCTCCAAAATTTTTATTTTTCATCTCATCCTGATTTTGTTCATCCCTAAAAGTGGGACAGAGCTTCATGGGATCACCCATATCTCAAATACAATGTTTAAGATGTGATGAGTATGGACATTGTGCAATCAAGTTCCCTAATAGAAAAAAAAAACAAGAATCCTTTGCTAAAGTTAGAAATGGTAATATAGAACATGATAATGAGAAATTTGTTTTCTACTCACTCTTATCAAGCCAATTTTTAAAAAAACTCAATACTTGGGTAATTGATAGTGGATCATCAAGACACATCAAAGGATTCAAAGAACACTATTGGAGATGATTCATCTTATCTAGTAAAGGGGGTTGGAACTTGCACCATAAATTTGAAGTCAAGCATCTCCCTTCAACTCACTAAAGTATTGTATGTACCGAGAATATAAAGGAACCTAGTATCCATTTCTAGTATAGAAGACAAAGGATATAGGGTTACCTTTATGGATGGAAAAGTTCTGGCATGGCCAAAGATCTCCACCATAAAGAAAGAACAAACTATTGGAATAAGACAAGGATGTCTTTACAAACTCTACAGTACTAATTTAAATCAATCCCTAATCCATGAGACTTCTGAATCAAATGAAATTCAGCACCAAATATTAGCATATATTCATTTTCATGCCCTACCCTCATTATAAAAAAAGGTGATAGGGTTTCCCAAATTAAAACAATTCCATGAAGGAGCATGTAAAGGGTGCTCCCTAGGGAATAATAAAAAGGGGAATTTCCTAAATATCTTTAGTAAAACTAAAAATGTATGAGAATTAGTTAATTATGACTTATATGGACCCATGTTTGTACCCTCCATGGGAGGATTCTTATATTATGTAATCTTTGTAGATGATTTTTCTAGAAAGACCTGGATATATTTTCTTAAATGTAAAGATTCAAAGGAAATCCTTAAAGGTTTAAGGAGTTCAAAGATCTTATAGAAACTTTGAGTGAGAAGAAAATCAAAGTACTAAGAATAGATTATGGGGAGGAATACTCTTCATAATTTTTTAAAGAATTTTGTGTAAAACCTAGGATTAAGAGGGATTTTATTGTACCTTACAATCCACAACAAAATGGTATTGCTGAGAGAAAGAATAGAACTATTATAGAAGCTTTTAGAGAAATGTGGTACAACTAAAACATAGAAACTTCATTTTGGGAAAAAGCCTCTAGGACAATTGTCTACATTCAAAATAGATGTCCTCACTCACATCTATATAAAAAAAGTCTTGAAGAATAATTCACCGGTGTAAAACCAAAAATAAGTCACTTAACACTTTTTTGTTGTCCTATGGACATTCATGTGCCTAAAGAAAAGAGGTCTAAGTTAGAACCAATTGGCAAGAAAGGGATATTTTTGGGCTATAGTGAAACATTGAAAGCCTACAAAATATACATACCTAGATAGAAACAAATTAAAATCAAAAGAGATTTCATCTTTCAGGAAGACATTTCTTTCAAGAGATCCATGATTTCTCATGAGAATCTCAACGTAATTTTTGGTGGCAAATATTTTCCTTTTGGTGAATTCTGGGAAATTTTTTTGCCAGAATTGGTGAATCGTGCACAGTACACGGTGGCCCAAATCACCCAATCTTAACATGGTAATGAGTAAATATTCATTCGAATTGCCATTAAGATTTTTCATTTGATGAGATTGACCAGTATATTCGCCTTTAACCAATCTGACGTGGTTCTTGTAACAATCTCTTATTCACAAAGGGTATTAATTATGAATTAAATATAAAATCTAAATATAGCCAAATTGTTTATATTGTTATATTGACCATGACCTATTTTTCTAACCGTTAATTAATTTTTATATTGACCACGACCTATTTCACCAACATTTTGTTAATTCCTATGTTCAACATTGAACAGGTCGGCACATTTTTGCCAAAAGATCGGGAATTAAAAAAAAATGGAAATTGGAATCATGGATTGATATAAATTCAAATCAAATTTGGGTATGTGCAAGATCATGAGGGGCCAAAAAGTGGCAATGTCAGTTCAAAACTTTGACAATGTAGCTGACAACTTTTTTTTCACCCGAATTTGATAAAATGAAAAGGGTATCTTAAGGAGATTATTAGCTTTCTATCGATATAATTACTATCAAATTTTGAATTCGGTAAGTAATTATTAGTTATTTTCTAATTGAGCTACCTCTAAAGTGCTGATTTATATACTGATTGAAAAATGACTATAACTTTCAAACGGTGTAACATTTTTAAAATTAGAAAAATGCGTCACATTCTATGCTTTGCCTACTATAAGCAAAATAAAATAAAATTTGAATTTTGTAAAGTTTTGAATGAGTTAAGGTGGTCAGACACGAGAGTTTTTTTATTATAAAAACACTGTAGCGAAAAATTCATAATTAATTATTATTTTGGAATAAAATTACAAAAAGATATGCGTCACATCTGGGCACGAGTCTACTACTTATATATAAAATCTTATAATAAAATATTAGATCATTTTATTATGATTAAGGTGGTCAGACATACACCTACTTCTTATTTTTTTCCTAAAATTTTTGTACTGCTGCATTGAAATCTATACTTTTCACCAATCATACTAACTTTTTCTCAAAAAAGGCCTAGTAGTTTAGAAACTAAATTCAATTTTCTATAGATTCTATTCTTACAAATTTTTGATATTAGGTTCATAGCTAGTTGAAATTTTCACGTCAAGTTGAGTAACCCTGATTTGCTGATTTTTCATTGCCACTTAAGGGCATAGTTTGGCCCCTCATGATCTTGCACATACCCATTTAAAAAATTAGTCTTTTTGTGTCTCGTTACAAAATTTTGGAGGGCCAGATTTACAAATAACAATATTGCAACAATAAACAGAGGATTCAACATTTCAGAGAGTCAAAATTCATAGGAAGCAGGACCAAGGTAAGCAATTATTTGTTCACATTTCATAGTATTGCTATTAATTTTAATTCCTAGAATCCTTGTGACTAGTGAGAGGTCGTTGGATCAAGATGTTGGACAAGGGTGACTATCCTAGGTATCCTCAGGCTATTGAAGGGATTGAGATATCAGGGGAGGTTGAGACACAAACTTCTCACTATGTTCAGGGCAATGAAGGGATTGGAAATATAGACAAGGGTAAGACTCCTCAAGGTAGTGAAGGGTCTAGGAGGCCATCAAAACACCCAAAAATCAAAGATACTTTTATGAAGGCTTTCTCTGGAGTTCGCAATATTTCTACTCCATCAACTTCTATAATTGCAAGTGTAAAAGCCATTCACAGTAGCTCACTAGTACCACTACAACAAGTTGGGGTTGTTATTGAGTTAAATGAAAATCAAAATGCATCAAATGAGGATAATAATGGTGGCACAGTAGAAGATGCTATTAGGGATATGCAGAACTAATTGGATGAAAATGCTAGCAATTAAGATAATAATGATGTTGATAGGAAGAAAAGAAAAAGGAAAGTAAAAATGGGGCAGTAGTGGGAAATGATAAGAAATTTTAAGGTTGATTGGGTAGAAAAGTACTGGTTCATTGAACTAGTCCTAAACAATGATGAACAACCAACATAATGTAGGTGTAAGATTTGTACCTGGAAAAATAAAAGAGAGAAGAAGTTACAGCTAAAGCTTGACACTATAGAAATGCATATTAGTAAGGTTTATGAAAAACAAACCATAGACGAACAAGAAATATCAGTAGTGAGATGGAAATCAAAGGAAGATTGTATTTATGTTAAGTATGCCATAGAATATGAAGAGCATAACAAGAGAATGAAAATAATTGCTAGTAGTATAAATCCAATCAAGGTTGGGTTTAAACATGTAGCTAATGTAGAAAACTTGGAAAAGACCGTTCAAATGAGTGTTGTTTTTCATATTCTATCCAGAGGGCATCCTATGAGAGACTTCTCAGAATATGGTAATTTATTATCCTTTTTGAGTGTTCCTCACTATCCTATGTCTCATTGGCCAATAATCATTGGATGGGAAATGACAAGCTATCTTTCTAAGGTGGAAAAGAAAAATTTATAGGAGAAAGTAAAATAGTCTAGATTCATTTCATTATCCATATATGAAGTTACTATAGTAGATAACATTACTTGGGTCTGTATGCATGTTTATATAGTAAAAGAACATGTCTACCAATATTATATACTTTGTGTTCATAAAATGAGGGGAAACTCAACATAAAACTTATATTTTGAAGTGAAGAATGCTTTGAATAAAGTTGCTGGTATGGATGATTTGACAATTGGCAAGAAGCTAGTGTGTGACAGAATTGATGGAGCTATAGAAATGTACGGCCAAAGGAATGGTCTTTGTGAAAGATTACAATCTAGTATTGTAGCTTACATGCTTGGTATACATTACATGGCCCATCGAATGAATTTATCATATAAAATTGTAATTTATTTTCCTATAGTGTCAAAATTTGAAGATCTAGTTCGTGAGCTATACTCTTACTTCTACAGAAGTCCTAAACATTTTGCATAATTTAAGATTTTTTCAGAGGGAGTATCACCGGGAAACATGCTTCTCAAGGATGTTGAGAACAAATGGATCTCTTTGCATGGACCAGTAGAAATATTTCTAATAGAATATCAATCCTTGATCAGACTAACACCTCATAGTAGACAAAGCTCCTAATTTGTTACAAAAGTTAAGTGATATAGAGACTCTATTAACTTTAGCCAGTCTTCTCCCCATGCTGGATTTAATGAATAAACTTGTTAAGAAAGCGCAAGACAGAACTATGTATATGCATGAGTATAGTAGTTTACGTAAAATGTGATGCATTGCCCTAGATCATGTGTACTCATATATGACAACACTTCAAAGCCCAAATTTTTTTAGGTGGTAAATAATTACATATTTGAATCATGCTGAGAATTTTTTACAATTCAATGCAAAAATTGATTTATGTGTGTTTGTAAAATGATATGAAATACAAATGCACCAATTTAAGACAAGCAAGTGAGGCAGACTACTTCCAATTAAAAAGGTCAATTTTGACAGGATTGTTAAATCTATTAGTGATAATTTGAAGTCAATTTCCTACCAAATTTCAACTGAGATTCATGAAAGATTCCCTTGATAAGAAATTCTTGAAGCCATGGGTTGTGTCTTTCCTTATTTTTGGCAAAACATTGGAGATAAACAAACTAATGCACATATCTTTCATAAAAAAATTGATGAATTGATCAAAGAGTTTTCAAAACATGCAGATTAAAATAGACAACCAATTGAAGGAATTTTAGATTCAGCTAATCTTAAAAAATAATGTAGACAATTTGCTATTGGAAATATTCAGGAATTAACCGAGTTACTGAGAGGGGAGGGGTGAATCAGTAACTCCAAATTTTCTTTCAATTATAGATGTATTAACATGTGATTTACTTTAACCTTTGCATACAGAAAACATGAAACTTAAAAGCATTCACAATAATGACACATAGATTTGGTTACCCAGAAACCTTCCAAAAAGAAAGTAAAACTGGGGTGGGGATGAAACCCACAAAGCTTTAATATTGCAGAATAAAGTTGGCCGGTTAAGGCTTACAATTTGATCACTTCTGATGATCTACTCTGTTAGGAGCAATAAGGATTGCTAAATCCACCCTGTTAAAGGATTTACAAACATACAATGAAGTATGCACTCGGTAAAGAGATTTTACAAAAGACTGTTAAGTCTACCCGGTTAAAGGATTTAGTACTGATTCACCTGTTAGGATGAAACAGTAGATCTCTTGCTTTGCAACTAGATTTCTGATTGAGATTCACTGATGTACTGATCACCTTCTGTGATGAATTTGTCTTTGTTGTTCCTTATACTGTTGAAGCCCTTTGTAATTTGCTTATCTCTGCCTTTTCTTTTTATTCACATTCATACTCATATTATTCATCTTGACATCTTTACAACATTGTTTATATACAAGTCTAAACAATTAATTACAATTACAATTACAAAGTCGGCTTGACAAATAAGCATAAGTGCTACTAAGTTGGCCCAAGTATGGTTACACAGTTCCTTCAAACTAACTCGGTGACTTTCTGATACTTGGCGTCCACTGCATTACTCGGCATCATCATGCACTCGGTAGAAGTGAAGGCACGGTTCATACTGATCACTCGGTAGGTTTTGAACTCGGTAAATACTGGTGACTCGGTAGACATGATGTTACTTGGTTTACACTGTCCTGCTCGGTTTGCATTGTCTGCTCGGTTTGCACTGTCTGCTCGGTTTGCACTGTCTGCTCGGTTTGCACTATCTGCTCAGTTTGCACTGTCTACTCAGTTTGCACTGTCTACTCGGTTTGCACTGTCTGCTCGGTTTGCACTGTTTGCTCGGTTTGCACCCAGAATGCAAATAAGTGTTGTCACTAGTGGCAATTCTGCTTAATGCCAACAATCTCCCCCTTTGGCATTAGTGACAAAAACACTTATTGGCCAAAACTTATATACATGAATCATGCTGAGTTTTATTTTGATTTTTCAAAATTTGTCTTTGTTATAGGGCTTTATACATTGTCTCCCCCTTTCAATGTGCTAACTTTTTCTATACAAATCTTCTTCTATACATATATCTCCCTCTATACATATCTCCCCCTTTTTTGTTGATAATGCCAAAGGTGCATATACAAGTGATTTACAGAGAGAATCCAAAATTTGATAGAAAATTAGAGTGTACCTTCATTATTAGTGCTAGGGTTCTGTCCCAACTTTCTTGTAGAATCTTGCATGTTTGGATTGCAATCTAGACTTCTGCAGAGAGTTCAATCATGTGATCTGCTATAGAGAACTGATTGTCATGAATCAATGTTTTGGAATGTTCAATGTGCTTATACATTGTATTCATGATGGGAAGGATCATGTGTTGGATGTCTAGCAGTGTGGACCGGATCCTTGTGTCTTCTTTTAGTAGATCTGACTACATATTTGATAGGTATGAGATTTTCCTATGATGAGCAGAGCTTGAACTTGGTTCAAGTTGCAGCTTCTGTATGCTAATCTTCATATCCTCATCCATTTTATTCATTTTATCTGCAACATCCTTTGTGAACTCGGCAATGTTGCACAATCTGGCCAAAAGAGAGGTAGCATTCGAATAGGTAGATTCAATGTTTGACAAAAATGAAGACAATTCTACTTGGTTAATAGCTATGTGCTGAGCAATGTGCTCAAGCACTTTATTGTTGAATCTCTTCTCAGCTCTTTCAACTAACTTTTCTATCCCAGATGAATCCTCATTGTATTTATTAACTACTTCTGCTAATTGTAGCAAAACATGTTGAGAAGAGTCTACTTTAATACCTAATGCATCAGACAAAATGTTCTTAGCATCCTTGATGATTTGATATTCCTTGTCTCTCTCCTCTTTAAGCTTCTTTTGTTTTGCTTTCCTTTGGAGGATCTCACCTATATTTTGCATTTGGTCCGCTGATAGATTTGCAAAATCTAATGTTGGAATCTCTATCTCTTCATCTAGGTCTATATCCTCTACTATATTCTTACCCAAAAATTTTATACTCGGTAGAGCCTTAGGCTTATCTGTACTTAATGCCTTAGTAGTAGTGACAATAGATATAGTAGGGCTAGCTATAGAGACTGGCACACTTTCTACTAGAGAGCTTAAAATATTTACACTTGTAGATTCAAAAATTGGAAACCTTACTGCTGGAAAACTTGATGATGTGGGAGACTGCAACTCGGTAGAAGAAATGGTAGTTGCTTCTGTTGTTGCTATAGATGATTGGACAAATGTTGAAGTTGTCACAACCATGCTTGAAGGTGTCTCCGGGCTGGATGTAGAAACTTTTACTGGAGAGGTAGGAAGGGATGCAATGACTTCTGCTACTATCCTCATAGTATCATCTACCTCAGTGGCTTCTTCTTGTTCATCACTGTCATCTTCAATATCTTTTATTATTACTATTTCAATACTCAGTTGGTGAAGGTGGTATATGTTCTTCCATGTAGCATTTGCAGCCTTCACAACCGATTCAATATTGTTGATTAGAATCAAACAAGTATTGAACCTTAGTGTCATCTTATTTTCATTTTCTTTTAATGCCTTCTTTACTTCATCATTTTTCAAGCTTGGCATTAACTATCTCAGGGTTTGATCAAATATGTCTATCACAGTTTTCTTTGCATTGCTCCATCTCATTTTTATTGGATTTAATAAGACAGCTAGAACCTGTGGGGCTATTTCATCAGGAGAGTATTTCCACTGTCCCATCTTTTCAATAACAGCATCTTCTATTTCCTTCTGTTCTGTTTCCGATCTGGTTTCATATTTAAAAGATTTTATGTTACTTACTCCAGATCTTGATCCGTCTCTAAAGAGTTTGATCCTTTCTTGAAAGCTTAGAGGAGGCCTTTTGAATACTATGTCTTTATCTGCCTTGTCTTTATCTGTCTTACCTCTTGCATTTCTCCTTGTAAATACAGCAGTGGGAGGCTTGGGTGCCTTAGTGATGAATACCTTTCCTTTCTTCTTTGCAGGTTCTGGTTCCTCTGTTTTCTCATCCTTTTCCTCTTCTTCTTCATCTTTTTCTTCTTTGTCCTCGGTTATCATTTGCATTTTGGCTATCCTCTTCTTTCCTTTGTTTACCGCCTGTGGAAGCTTTATGCTTAGTTCAATTCTCACCTTAGCTTCATCATATGTTCCAAAATATGGAGCTTTGGGATTGACAGGCTGATTAAGAAGAGCTTCAATAATATTCTTGGTTTCATCAATAGTTACCTCATAAGGAAGAGGTTTTACATATACAGTCCTCAGTTTAGCTACTTGAATATATACATTGTCACAATCTGCCATAAAACAAATGTCATCCTTGTAATCTTCCACCAACTTCTGTGGAATCCAGAATCTGTCATTCATTTTCTCTTTGAAAGACTCAAAATAATTATCCATGATGCTTTCAAAATTTTCACCCATTTCTGAGATGTATTCATTTATTTCATAAAGGACTGGCACATCTTTTCTCCATACAACTTTTCCTTTAGAAGGGAAGAATTTTTGAGCATAGAAGAATAAACAGACCAATAAGGATCCAAACTTACATGGACTATTTTTGGAAGTTTGAATGCTTTCCATGTTTTTGTTAAACTGCTTTAACAATAAGTCTTCTAGGTCAAATGTTAAGTTATTCTTGACCACTTTGTATGCTAGGTCAATAGCTTCACAGGAGACACTATTCTGTCGACTCAAACTGTAAATCTTATGGGAAATTATGTGTGTACCAAACTTCAGTTCAGCATCGGTAATGCTGCTAACTTTCATGCCTCTACCATCCCACTCGGCTAGGGTTTTCTTCTCTAGTTCCGTCCGACCTAGGGTTTTGGTAGTTTTTGCTTTGTTCAACATGGGAAGACCGGTGATTTGATGAATCATCTTCTTTGTGATCTCTATGGGTTGCTCAAGCCAAATCTTGCCATCATGTACATGGCTGAGAATGTATCTAACCCATTTCTCCTGAAAGTTTCGAGGTAGATGTGCAATGTGAACTAAACCTTTATCTTCCAGATGTTTGTGCTTGGGTTTCAGAATACCATCCACACACAGTTCCTCACGCACAATATCTAGTTCTAGGTTCCCCATTTCATGAATTGAACAGTTGAAATGATTGCGGATATCGTTAATAAGTAGTACCTTAGGAGGAATCTGAGATTGAGCTCCGTTCGGATCTAGGGCTACTGTAATTGCGGGCATGATCTTGAAATCTAGTGCTTTCCATTCCCCTTGGACTAAAATATTAGATCCTTTCTTCGCTGAGGTGCTAGATGATGCCATGGTAGCTCACAGAAAATTCCTTTCGTAAAAGTATTGAATCGCTGGGTTGCTCTTGAAATTTTCTGCTCTCAAAGTGCTAAAGGTTCGCGGTGAAGAATGAGTTTGATTACTTGCCTTTTGTTTACAATTCTGTCATTAATGCTCAGTACAAATTAGGGTATGAATTCCAACAAACTGTCACCCACTAAGAATTAATTGCTTGGTAAAGACTTCGCAAATCGGTGAACTCAAGAATTCATATTGCTCTGACCTCGCTCGGTAAAGACGGGTACCGACCTTGCTCGGTAAAAAATGATACCGACCTTCCTGTGATCTTACTACATCTTGTATGCTGATTTAGATCTTTCTTTTAATTCGGTTCTGGAACTACTTGAGATTGGTCTATGAGAATATAGTTCCAGTGCTTTCTTGGAAATTTAGTTTGAGTCGGTAGAGCCATCCATTCCATTACTTGGACTGGATTGCTCGGTAGATTTAGGAATCCATTTTTGTCTCACCTGTTTCCTGACCTTAGTTGCTTCATTCTTCTTTTCATCTTCAACTTCACTAGCATTCATGCAGTTTCTGGCTATGTGACCAAGTTTAGTGCATTTGAAGCATCTTACGGTAGTATCTCTTTTCCTTAGATGATGTTTTATGCAATTCATGCCAATGTGTCCATATTCTCCACAGTAATGACATCTACACCAGGTGTTGTAGTCCCATCCAAACATTGCTTTCATAATTTGTTCTGCTGGATTGAATGTCTTGGATCTGCACTCGGATGCTTTGTGACCTTGTTTACTGCACTTGTGACAATTACCTCTGAATCTTGGTTTTTCCCTGCATTCATTTGCTTTGTGACCATGTTGATTGCAGTTGTAGCATTTTCCATTGAATTCTTCTTTTTCATTGTTCCAACATTTATTTGAAGTATGTCCTATTTTACCATAGTGATTACAAGTAGGTTTCTGATTCGTTTGAGTACCTTGCTTAGAAGATTCACCTTCTCCTTTGTATCCAAGTCCTACTTTTCCTTTTTGCCTATGAAGATTTCGCTCATATAGCTGATTCAAGTCTTCTTGACTTTTCAGCATTCCTTCATTGATTTGTTTTTCAGCGTTTAGGTCATCCACCAATCTTAGATTGATTTCCTTTTCAGATCTTAGTTCTTCTCTTGTGCTTTCTATTTCTGATCTTAGATTCAGAATTTCCTCATTTGTATGAGAGATCTGATCAATTAGGTTTTCTAGCTGAAGGGTTTTATTTTGGACTTCAATGTTCCTTCCATCTAATTCATCTTTTAACTTGTTTCTTTGTTCCAAGATCTCACAAAATCTTGTAGAGTGTAGCTCTTGTTCTCTTTTTAATTTTCTCACTTCTTCCTACAGAGACCCATTCTTTTCTAGGAGTTCTTTGACAGCATTGTTTGCTTCATCTGAGCTATTTGAGGGAAAAAGATCTTCAATCTTTTCTTCAATGTAATTCTGATCATTCATCTGATTTGCAAGTTCCTTCCTTCTTCTTAGGGATTGGGAAAGATGTTCTTTTGCTTCTTTAAGTTTAGCTATGGCCATTTCCAGATCTAGCTTTTCATTTTCAATCACCTTGTTCAGTTTGAATACCTCCATTGTCCTGGATCTTCGCTCAAGCTAGTTAAGCTTTGTCTTGAGAACCAATGCTTCTCTAATACCAATTATTGGAAATATTCAGTAATTAACCGAGTTATTGAGAGGGGAGGGGTGAATCAGTAACTCCAAATTTTCTTTCAATTACAGATGTATTAACATGTGATTTACTTTAACCTTTGCATACAGAAAACATGAAACTTAAAAGCATTCACAATAATGACACATAGATTTGGTTACCCAGAAACCTTCCAAAAAGAAAGTAAAACTAGGGTGGGGATGAAACCCACAAAGCTTTAATACTGCAGAATAAAGTTAGCCGGTTAAGGCTTACAATTTGATCACTTCTGATGATCTGCCCTGTTAGGAGCAATAAGGATCGCTAAATCCACCCTGTTAAAGGATTTACAAACATACAATGAAGTATGCACTCGGTAAAGAGATTTTACAAAAGACTGTTAAGTCTACCCGGTTAAAGGATTTAGTACTGATTCACCTGTTAGGATGAAACAGTAGATCTCTTGCTTTGCAACTGGATTGCTGATTGAGATTCGCTAATGTACTGATCACCTTCTATGATGAATTTGTCTTTGCTATTCCTTATACTACTGAAGCCCTTTGTAATTCGCTTATCTCTGCCTTTTCTTTTTATTCACATTCATACTCATATTATTCATCTTGACATCTTTACAACATTGTTTATATACAAGTCTAAACAATTAATTACAATTACAATTACAAAGTCAGCTTGACAAATAAGCATAAGTGCTACTAAGTCGGCCCAAGTATGGTTACACAGTTCCTGCAAACTAACTCGGTGACTTTCTGATACTCGGCATCCACTGCATTACTCGGCATCATCATGCACTCGGTAGAAGTGAAGGCACGGTTCATACTGATCACTCGGTAGGTTTTGAACTCGGTAAATACTGGTGACTCGGTAGACATGATGTTACTTGGTTTACACTGTCCTACTCGGTTTGCACTGTCTACTCGGTTTGCACTGTCTGCTCGGTTTGCACTGTCTGCTCGGTTTGCACTGTCTACTCGGTTTGCACTGTTTGCTCAGTTTGCACCCAGAATGCAAATAATTCTTGTCACTAGTGGCAATTCTGCTTAATGCCAACATTTGCATCATGTATGAAATTGCAGTTGAAAAACTTGGAGAATCCATTTGAACCTGGTGCATAACCATGCTTTGGAAAAGGATAGAGAAGAGTGAAGTATTGCCTGATTCAATATCAGAATATTTAAAATTTTTTGATTTATGTCAAACAATAATATTGGGGTCGGTGGAAGATGAAAGAGTTTTCAGTGCATTGGGGTTTTTGAAATTAAAGATCAAAAACAAACTAGACATAAATTTTGAAACTTGCTTGAGGTTGTTTGTACCCCAGTGCAATGTTAGAGACTTTCCTTATGATAGGGAATTAGCAATTTGGAATTTCATGTGTGAAAGATGAGGGATTTTGAACACTTCAAAACCTAGTGGTGCTACTCCTAGTTTTGAGATAAACGATGGACCCTGGTCCTAGACTCAGAATGAAGATGAATAATTTTTTGATTTTGAATACCCAACTCAGAATGAAGAGGAACCTCTTGCTACTAGTCAATTTAAGGAGTTGGATTCCATGTGGGATATAGAAGAGGTGGACTTCTCACTAATTTAGTGAAGTGATTTAGCAAATTAGCATTCAGTTAATAGGTATTTATACACTATATACTTATTATTGTACTTGTTGGAATTGAATATTGACAATTTGACTCATATTAGAAGTAATAAGCATTGTAAATATTGTTCATGATTTTTGTAATCTGAATTTTGAAGTATAATATTAATGTATAATGTAACATGTTCATGTTATTGTATTAAAATTTGAAGTATAATCATATTCATATAATATCTATTTTCCTCACATAACCTCTGAACTGTTTAATATTGTAACTTGTTAACCTTTCTAAAGTTATCCCTATCTGCCAAATGCTTCATCACAACTTCGTAACCACCAACACTAATGACGAAGAAACCCTCATGAAGCTTCACAATTTCCTATTACTTTATAATCCTATCAAATTATACTAAGCATTTACTTAATTCCTTGAATCAAAAGGATTCTCACTGCTCAAAGTATAATAATATGACATTATACATTCAATTTTAAACAAATTGCAACTATGATCTTGAGCACAAAAAAATATAAAATATCAAAAAAGGAGACCAGATTTAGAGCAACAGATTTCTGCTGAATCCTTGTATTAACTTCCTTGAAATTTATACATCAATGATCATAGTAGCATAGACTTCTATCACTATCACAAAAGAAAAAATAACATTAACAAACAAGTTTGGAAATAGTTACAAGAGTGGCAGTTGGCAGCCTGGAAGCCTGAATTCTTCAAAATCAGTCATGGTTTGCACCAAAGGTGTATCCATAGTAGGTGAAATGCAAAGATAAGATACCCTATTTGAATTAACTAACCTCCCTCTATTGGCTCTTCATATATTACCAGAACTATCTTAACTACTTTCATGTGGAAAGGCTTGAATCTCTCCAATGGTTTTCCACACCACAATGTCCCTCTTTGATGGTCAAGTTGTCTCTTTAACTATATCCAAGTCTTCAAGGCATTTGTTCCACTTGACATCCATTATGGCTAGATATTCAACCACAAATTTATTCATGTCAATCTCTTGCTTGTACAATTCATCCAAAACTTCATAAAAGGTTAAAATGTTAGCATCACCAACAAAATAATAAGTCAGCTTGCTAGCATCCAAAATTTGGTTGAAAGAAACAAAACACTCCTTCCAATCCTTCAAGTGTCCCTATGTGTCCACAATAGCAGGGATAAATCCTTCAGACTCTTCAGCAAAAATCTTTTTCTTTTCCTAAATGTTTCATAACTTGCCAGTGAAAAATGCATTCAAATCCTTTACTAATAACACCATTTCCTTAACATCAATTATTTTTTTAGGTAACCCCAACTTTTTTGCCATTAGTAAAATTAACCTTTCAAAGAATTGCAAGTATTGGCTCCAAGTATTAAATAATGGGGTTAGTAAAGATAATGCATTAGAACAATGATATTTTGTGCCCTTTAAAGAAATGAAAGTACTATGAATGATTTGAGACTTCCCTTTTAAAATACTTACTCTATGCAATAGCACCTTCTTCAAAGTTTCCTTTTCATCAATTCTAGTATCAATAGTCTAATCAACGTCCATTATTATCTTTTCTATTGCAAGTTCTAGAGCTAAGCCCCCCTCATACTTAGTTTGGACCCCAACATCATAGACCTCTGTAATTTCCCTAGACTAATTTTTTAGACTATTTATTTCATCTCTTAGCTCCTTCACATTCTTATCCAGGAGAAAATTCATCTTCAGTTCCTCTTCAAACTTTTTTCTAGTTGACACATAATCTCTAAATGTCCTAGCTAGCCTGTTCTCTAAGTCCTCAACCACTACTTTATTCATGGAGGATGCATGATGTAGGAGATTTTCTATCTCTAATCTTGTAGTGTCCTGCAACCTCCATATTAATTGGCTACCCTATGTTGTGTCTTGGATGTTAGTCAATTTGGCTTATTATATTCTGGGGCCACACACCATACTACTAGTGTCTTAGTGTCCATATTGAATCTAGAACCCCTTTGTAGTCCATCAGGGCCAAAAGCTTCATAAGCTACAAATTTATCTTGCCTCTTGATTTGGTCAATTAAAAATGAGGACTCCAAGTCCCATCCAAGGATCAACAACATGCCATTTCTCTTCATAAGATCTCTTGCCTCCTCCATAGTTAATGTTTCACTATTGGGATCATCGGCATATAATTTTTCAATCATTTCAATAGTTTTTTCCTGTGATTCCCCTAGTTTCAAAGATAATGGGATAATGTTAATTCATTTTGCTTAACTCTAAAGAGAAAACTTTTAAAGTCATCGAACTTGATGAATTCATCATCATCTATAAACTCTTTACCTTGGATGACCTTGTCATCCAATCCAGCTACAACCAATTGTAACTCACTTAGGGCCTTTTCTCCATCATTTTCATGTGATGTCAAAAATTATTGTCTTATGTCAAAAAAGTAATGGCTATTACCTGGCATGATTTGTAACATTTTTTGCCTTTCCTTTTCTGGTACATTCATCAACTTTTGTTTCTTTGGTGGCCCCTATTCAGATGTGGATGCCTTAGACTGAGCTTGTTTATTTCTTCTATAAACATCACATCAATTTCAAATTCCTCTGGGTTTATTCTACCCTCCTGCTCATCAAGGACATCTAGAAATTTAGACATAATATCTTCATAACTCTCTAAACACTTGTATGTATGGGGCATCTAGAAAGAAATCAGTGAATGTAGGGTCTGCCTTTTTCAACTCTGCCTCTACCCTTACAATATTTTTCCATTCATGGCTTGATCTCTCATCACAGATATCTTGTCAGAGCACATTTATAATAACATCATCATTTTCCATAGGATGATTTTGAGGTAGATTGTGATTCCTCATTTCTCTCAATGCTCCTCTAACAAAGTCTTCAGGGTCATACATTCTTGCATTAGTAGAGGAAAATCTGAATTGTCTCAGGAATTCATGGATTTGGTCCAAAACATCTTTACCTATACTAAAATCCCCTATTTGGAACCTCCTTGGAAGAAATGTTTCCTTATGTCTTTTAGGGCCTAAGTGTTCTCTATCCAACATGATAAGCTACCACAGGAATTCTATTATTTCCAGTCTTTCTGGGACATATTTTGGTAGTATGTGTAGGTTAAGGGAAATAATACACTCTCATAACATAAAAATTCTTAAAAATAAACATATCACTCCAATTGTGCTTAATTTATTTATCAATTTCAAATGCAAAGGGTCTATGCAATTTTATAACAATTAAAGGAAATCTTTCCCTCACAATAACTAACATGTTTGGACCCACAAAGTCACTATAAAAGAAATGGAATTAGAGAAATGGTAAGTTCTATCCCATAACCTGGTCCAAAGCTAAAGCAGAATAGTTCCTCCTATGTTCTCAGTCTCATAGATGAACTTTGGGTTGACGTAGCCAATATTGAAATAGAGGATCAAGTGCATCCACATGGAGTAGTGATTGAACTTGAAGCTTTTAAAATCAGTCTTTGCATTCATCAACTTAGTGTGAATTACATTGATTATGTGCCCCACATAATCAAACTCCTTGTTGGTGTATAGGTCCTAAACATCTGTAGCCATGACATAAATGTCAGGAGTCAATTTCAAACCTCCATCTATTCCAATAACTTTGTGTAGACCATAGATGGTATACTGGAAATAGGGAAAGAAAAGGTCAATATCAAATGAATCTGCAACCTTCTTTGGCAACAAGCCTGCCTCTTAGTTTTCTCTAGGAATATGTTTCTTCATAACCCTTCCATTGTAGTAAATTTTATGTCTATTAAATAGGGCCTCCTCTTCTGCTAGGTCAATATCCATGCTCATAGGTCCATGAAGGTCGAAATCTTGAGTAAACATCACTTTGTCTAACATGCAGTGTATAGACTTGTCTTGCTTGTGGAAATATTGTGTCACTAGATTGTATGCTTCAATTAGTGCTTTCATGAGGTCTACATCCAAAAATATCTCAGGTACTATCAACTTTCCAAAGTTCTTGTCTTGTGGGTTTGAAATAGGAGGGCATCTCAATCTATTGTTATAGAAATACACGAAGAGCTCATACCCACTTGTGTTTGGGCAGATAGCATCCTTGCAAAATGCATAAGGGTGCCTCCATTCATAAGCATTAGCTGATTGTAAATTTGAGGTTCCAGGAAAAAATTTCATCCATTCTTTAGCATATATGTTTGGCTACTTTGTTCTTGAATGCACACTCTTTGCTAGTACTACAACAACCTCAAGATATCCTTGTTCTGCCATTCTTTATGTATACTAAACTCTAAGCTCCTTTTTTGGACTTAAAGGTTTTAACTCTTTGTTGCTCTTCGACTCTTAAAATTATGGATGCTTTGTGAACTCAAACTATCTTTAATAACTAATAAGAAACTCACAACAAGCCACTAGGCCACCTACTCTATTAAAAATTAAAATTGCATCAAGTGCACACGCATGAAATTAGTAATTACTTCTTTTTAGAAAAGTGTCAATTGTCACTTCTAGCATAGATTTAGAGGTGATCTGAGAGAAAATAATTATCGTGGTGCTGAAGTTATGCTAATAGTACATCTAATGGTTAACCCTATGGTACCTATCTCAACTTTTATACCTACTATGTGTGTGAATTTTGTACCTGATATGTAGACACAACACTTTAGTAAAACATTAGAGGTTAGCAAAAATGAAATCATGCAATGAATTGAAAGCTAAACTAACCAGGCGATTTACTTCCTTCTAATAGGTGCGAGTATGATGTTCTCAGATTGTTATTGAGATCAGTGACCTTGACGACACCTAAATGAAGGATTTGAATGAAAAAGATGGATATGGAATGAATGCAAAGTAATCTATTTTTTTGGATTTTCTATGCAATGATATGATGAAAACTTGATATAAATCTAGAATGAACTGATATGAAATTGATATGCAATTAATCTAACAATGATATGAAAATGAATCTAAATGAATGTAAAAACCAAATTGATCTCACAATAGCCTTGATTCGCAATAAGCTTTGATTCTCTAGATAGCAATTCTTCAGCGTGATTATGCAATTCTTGTGGATGATTTGTGAAGAGCTAAAGCCTTAATTCATAGAAATCCAGGGCTTTGGAGGTGCATGGAAGAAAGCCATAAATCACTCAAATAACTCAAGTTGATTTTTGAGTTATTTTTAAATAAAGGATATTTAATTTATAAAATCATGCAAAAGCAAGGCTTTAACTCAAAATAGAGTTTAGATCAAATTCCAACTCATCATTAGATGTTGAGTTTAAATTTTAAAATTGATTGTTAATTTCTAGTTGCTTGCTTTTCTGATTGTGCATGATTTAATTATAAATTAATTTAAAAAATAAATTGATTTATTCTCAACTTAACTAATTTTAAAATTAAAACAATTGATTTATGGGTTAATCAATTATTAAAATCAAACTTTTATTCAAAAATAATATCATTAAATATGACAACTTGCTTTAATTAATTAAAAAAGAATTTAATCAATTAATGATAGGAATTTTGATTTATTGTCAAATTTAAATAATAATACTTAGGAATAAATATAATTAAATTCAACTTAATAATCAAGTGGCAAGATTAAATCAATTAATTAAATATTCATCATATTCAATTAATCAACTTTAGGATAAATAAGATTTATCACCAAATAATCATTAAATTAAAGATAATTAGGATAAATTAGGAATATTACTAGGAATATTCCCCGATGCAGAATTTGAGATAATCAATTAGGATTCGATGATGTGTCAATGCGCCTTAGGTTAGAAATTTGATGTCAATTTCATTCGATATGTAGATGTAGAAGATTAATGAACTTATAGGCCATTTTTGGGGTATTACATCTTGCCCCTCTTTGAATTGTTGTGCGAAGCGCAGTGGTTCAAAGATAGTCTGTGTATGATGTTTGAAACTGATGATCTGATATGAGATTGCAATTGATATGAAACAAAAACTATGATATGAGACAAAGAATGATTGAAATATTCGAAGATATTAGGTCCTGAATGACCAAAGATAATGTTAACTATAACATCGATGAACTGATGATTGCGAAAAAGTGTCAAAATGCCTGATTCTGAACCTTAGGATTATGAAGAAGTGAGTGACCAATTCCAGACTTGATTGTCCTTAGAAGAATCATGTAGGTATCACATCTGAACCCTTCAGTTACCGAAGAACCAAAGAAATAACAGTGATGAACTGATAGTTGTAAAAACTGATACAATTTACAAGATTAGGAGAATACTAGATTGATATGGATCTTGATGAATCTGATATGCCCCGAGTGAGGATTGATCTACCCCAAGCAATGAGGTCTTTTGATGAATTAGCAACTGGACATGGTTGTTGTCTTGATTACTGAGGAAAGATATGATTTCATCTTTAGATTACAGACTTTGAATGATGTGCAATACCATGCCCCCTTCGGGATGAAAATTGAAATTTGACAAGAAAAGTCAGCGTTGATAGTTTAGAAGCATGTTAATTGATTTGAGAAGTGGTTAAACACGTTTGAAAATGCATTCTGCATCATTTGGAGGTCCCAGAGACCAAGTTTGACTAAGATAAACCATGAGTTGACCATGCTTGAAATTTTGATAGTTTGATGGAAGATAATCAGTTAAGTTGAATACTAGATTTCTGTGATGATCGAAGGTCGAATATGCAAGCAGTAGACCGTCCTGGGCCCAAAAATTTTAAATCATGATTTTGACATATTAAACGATCTCAAATTTGAATTTTGATCCCAAAAAAGGATTCTACTTGTTGTTTCATTGGAGGAACCTTCGTGTGAGATATAGCTCTTGTTAGATTTGAAGATGCGAGTGAAGAATTGTTTAAGCATTGAAGTTCGTTGAGCCATTGTGAGATCATGCAACATGCAAAATGCAAAGAGACATGGAAAATGAAATGCAACCTAAGACCTAGGACCTAGTCACTGATCATGTGTCAATTTGTTATCATCATTGAACTTTTAGGTAACCGGATAAATCAATACAATGCCCACTAGTTATGAAACCATAGACTTATGAATAATGATTTTGTTTTCAAAATGTCGGATTAGATATAAGCACCAAGGCATAAGCGCTAGGATGACCTGAATATCATGTCCATTTTGATATAGCAATTTGTATAAGCATCAAAACATAAATGTCATGATGACTTGAATACGTCTTGCGGTCAAACACATCAAACAGTCAAGAGATCATTCTAAAACTAATGTGAATTACCTGTAGTGACCCTTTATCATTCACATCCTTAGGTATGATCGCGTTTCATAGTAGGAGAAAGAACTCACTCAAAAAGACAATAGTTAGATCAAACTTCCTTGAATTTTTTGGATATCAATGGTCGAGGTACGCATGGCCATCCAATTCAAGATAAAGGCTCTTACGATCGAACACCATTTCAATCCAGAATTTCCAAAGTTGTTAGATTTTCACATACAAGCAGAAGACAAAGAAAAGATTATGCCCCCAGTCATCACTCTCTAAATCCTATAAAGGACATCATCGAAGAGCACAAAGAGACACAATATTCAAAAATCTCAATGCGAATCAATAAGCATACAAGGAGATAAAAGCATGAAAAAGCATAGATTGTTTTCAATTTTCAGTTTGATTGTGTTGTTGTAGATGCAAAATCCTTTCTGGAGATGAGACTGACTCAAATGAAGCTTCAAAGGACTTTGACCAAATATGATATGTCTAAGATATACTGGAGACCATAGGATTTGACATTGATTGCCCCCAAGTGTTAAGCATTGATAGGATACAAACGCTTGAGCTGATTGGTGTACAGACCGACTTATTGAAAACTGGAAATGTAGAAACAAACCAGGAGATATGTACAAACTAAAGCAAAACTGAAAGCTAGGAAAGACCAAGATTGAGCTGATAGATGGAGCATTTTGAAACAAGTGGCACCCGTTTGCTGGGTTTTCACCATCTTGGCAGAGATTCTATTTTTGCTACCAAGGTCCCTGTTTCCAAGTTTTCACCAAGGCACTTTTTCCTTTTCTCATTTTTTTTTATTTTTTTATTTTTTAATTTTTTTGAATTTTTGATATTTTTTTATTTTTTTTTGAATCATCAAGGCACCTATTGCTAGGTTTTCACCAAGATGTTCATTTTTTCAGGACATTTTCCAATTTTTAAAGATTTTTTTAGGACATTTTACCATAGACTGAATGCCTTAGGCGTAGAATTTCTTCAGATGGAGAATGTTGATTGGTTCTCGGAGCTGATCTCCTTTAGTCATTGAGAGTTGATAGGCACTAGAGCCAAAAATAGTAGTGATTACAAAGGGACCCAGCCAATTGGGTTCAAACTTCCCCTTGCGTTCTCGATGGGATTGATTTTTAGGATTTTCTCTCAAGACTAGATCACCAACCTGAAATTCTCCATGTCTGACTTTCTTGTTGTAGCCTCTAGACATTCTCTTCTGATATACTCTGAGATGATCATACGTTGCTTGTCTGCACTCATCTAGTAGTTCAAGTTCTTGCAACCTAGACACTCTATAGTCATCATCAATTACTAGACCATGCATTCTAATTCTTAGTGATGGGATTTCAACCTCAATAGGCAGTACCACTTCAGACCCATAAACTAAAGCAAAAGGTGTAGCCCTAGTAGGTGTTCTGATACTTGTTCTGTAGGCCCAAAGAGCTAGATTGATCATGAGATGCCAGTCTCTTCTTGTTTTATTAACTGTTTGGTGCAAGATTTTTAATAGATTTTTGTTAGAGGCCTCAGCTTGGCCATTCCCTTGAGGATAGTAGATAGAAGACCAATGTTGTGTGATCTTGAATTTGGCACATAGATCATCTAGGTCTTTTTTCTTGAATTGTCCACCGTTATCTGTGATTATGGAATGAGGTCTCCCATATCTGCTTATGATATAGTTCAATATGAACATAGATATCTGTTTCCCCGTTGCTTGTGTCAAAGGGACTGCTTCTACCCATTTTGTAAAATAATCTGTAGCTATGATTATATGGGTATGTCCATTAGAAGAATGAGGATGTATAGCTCCTATAAGATCAAATGCCCATTGGTGAAAAGGCCATTGTGTTGTAAAGGGGATTAGATCCCTCCCTGGAGCATGAATTAAGTTGCCATGCACTTGGCACTTTTGACAATTCTTAGCAATTTTGATAGCCTCTTTCTCCATTTCAGGCCAATAGTACCTAGACCTAATAAGTTTTCGAGCTAGTGTTAAACCGTTCAAGTGTGACCCACAAATACCATCATGGACTTCCTCTAATGCACATTGAGACTCTTCCCATTCTAAACATCTAAGTAGCATACCATCTAGACCTCATTTGTATAGATCATTACCAATGATGACATATCAGGAGGCATTACAGATAAGGTATCTCTTTTCATGGCGGTTGAAGGTATCGGGGATGATTTGGTCTTGGAGATAGGAAAATAGGTTTTTGTATCTGGATGAATCATGACCTACAACAGTGCAGATCATGCGGGTTCCAAGGGAATCGTATGTAGGATAGGATAGTGCTTCCACCAGGAACTCGTAGCATAGCTCATGTTCAGGTTGCTATAATAAAGTAGATAGTGTTGCCATTGCATCGGTAGCCTTGTTCTCCATTCTAGGAATTTGTTCAAATGTGATAGATATGAAATATTTCTTTAAATCATCTACCATTCTCTTGTAAGGAATGAGTTTTTCATCTTTAGTTTGGTACACATCATTGACTTGATGAATAACAAGTTGAGAGTCTCCATGAATGTGTATCTTTGTCACTCTCCACTCAATTGCTAGTTTCATACCATTCAAAAGGGCTTCATATTCCACAATATTGTTTGTGTAAGGAAATTTTAATCTGAATGCTTTTGGGATTGAGTATCCTTGAGGAGTTATGAACAATATGCCTACTCCAAATCCATTCTGTGTGTAGGAGCCATCAAAGAATAACTGCCATTCTCTAAAAGAAAGAGTCATGATAGAGGAATCTGGAAATTCCATTTGCATTGGTGTATTGTCAATCATAGGTGCATCTACTAATTGATCAGGAATAACCTATCCTTTTCTAGATTTTCTTTCCATGTATTCAATTTTAAATTCACTTAAGAGCATAACCCATTTAGCTAATCTACCTGTGAGGGTAGCTTTGCTTAGTAGGTACTTGAGGGGATCAATTTTAGCTACCAATTGTGTGGTATGAGCTAACATGTAGTGTCTCAGAATCTATGATGCAAAGATCATAGCTAGACAAGCTTTCTTAATTATTGAATAGTTCTTCTCATATGCAACCAATGTCCTAATGATATAGTATATAACTCTTTCCTTTTTGTCTTCATCATGTTGTGCTAGAAATGCCCCTAGTGATGTATCTCTAGTGCAGACATATAAGATTAATGGCTTCCCATGAATAGGAGGCATCAAGATAGGTAGATTTGATAGATACTTCTTGATATTGTTAAAGTTTTTCCCACATTCTTCATTCCATGCAAAGGTCACACCTTTATGTAATGTTTTTGTAAAAGGCTATGATATGTCCGCTAGCTATGATATGAATCTTCTGATAGATTGAACTCTTCCTTGCAATGTCCTCATCTGACTGATATTCTTAGGAGGTTGCATCTCCATTATAGCCTTTACTTTAGCTGGATCAACTTCAATGCCCTTTTTTGAAACTATGTATCCTAAGAGCTTTCCAGAAGTGACACCAAAAGCACACTTCTTAGGATTTAGTCAGAGACTAAACTTTTCCATTCTATCTAGGATCATGCTCAAGTCCTTTAGATGTTCAGTTCTAATCATAGATTTTGCTAAAGTATCATCAACATAATCTTCCATAGTTCGATGCATCATGTCGTGGAAAATAGATGTCATTGCTCTTTGATATGTAGCACCAGCATTTTTAAGCCCAAATGGTATGACATTCCAACAGAAGGTGCCCCATGCACATGTGAAAGCAGTTTTCTCTTGATCCTCTAGAGCAATTTTTATTTGGTTATATCTAGAGAAACCATCCATTAAGGAATACATCTCGAAACCCATAGTCATGTCCACTATCATATCAATGTTAGGTAGTGGAAAATTATCCTTAGGGCATGCTCTATTCACATCTCTAAAGTCTGTGCACACTTTGATTGAACCATCTAATTTAGAAATAGGTACAATATTGGAGATCCACTCTGCATAGTCAATAACTCAGATGAATCCAGCTTTTAGGAGCTTCTCTAATTTAGCTTTTACTAAGAGTGCAACGTGAGGATGCATCTTTCTCAACTTTTTTTTAATAGGTTTGACATTTGGAGCTATGGATAAATGATGCATTATAAGATTAGGATCCAATCCTGGCATATCTAAATATTTCCATGCAAAGTTGATCTTTTTCTCTATGAGGAATGTTGTAAATTTTTGCTTCTCTTCTTCTGATAATGATTGTGCTACATGTACCAATTGTGGTTCCTTTGTTGTACCCAAATTGATAGATTGAGTGGGCTTAATTAGAACTGGAGATCTATCATGTAAATGACTTGGAAGGACATCAAATATCTCATCCTTAGGTGCCTCAAAGAGGTTTTCACCTTTGGATACGTCTTTTATTTTTACTTTTGTAGGTTCTGAGACTACCACAAAGTGGTTTTCACCCTCAGAACTCTTTTTCCTTTTCTTTTTATTATTATTTTTCTAACTAAGATATTTGATGTCCGACTCTATCATGCTAATGCTCAGTTCACTGATGGAAGTACTCATAGGCTCAACTGCATTGAGGTAGCAAGGAAGGGCATAGTCATTTGGGAAGGTATAAATACCATGGCTCAGATTTTTGGAGGTTTGATCAATAAGTTCTGGATATTGGATAGTCAAAGTGGGGAAAGATTTGGAGATAGTGTTTACGGATATGGATATGTCATCATTGGTCCTAACTCAATGCTCAAGTTCAAAGGTGATATTAAAACTTAAGAAATTCAATTCATGAATAGGCTCAATGTCATTATGGGAGTCCAATTCAGCCATAGGTGGATTAGACTCGATAGGTTCATCATTTTGTTCTAGAATTACATTGGGTTGAGGTGCATACTGGTGAATAACATCAACATGTTTCTCCATGATTAGCTCATCTAGTTCTGGAATGGCTCCCCATTCATATTCATTAGATTCATCTTCTGATTCAAGATCTCGAGGAAATCTTAGAACATGAGTAAAGTCAGGGTGAATACCCCAAGAAGGGTTACCCTCAGATTCTGATTTGAATTCATACTCATGGGAATCTATCTCAGAATCACTACCACCTCCCTCTTCTTGATTGTTTTTAAGATTATTTGGTTCTTGTGTTGCAACTATCTCTTGGTTGATAGTAGGTTCTTGTGTTTCTACTACATTAATTCTTTTGATTGGATCATCTTTATTATCAAGAAGGTCTTTGATCTCTTTAGGCAATTTTTCATAGGGGATGAGTTCTGAGCTGCCTAAATCACTATCTTATGGTTATGATTCTTCTTTTGTAAGAAGAAGTTCTCCTGGTGTGATCTACTCTATGACATGAGAGTAATTACCTTTGAGGTGATAGGGTTTCTTCTTAAAGCCTAGGCCAACAGTATTCTTACTTGCTCTACCAGTATGTGGGAGAGGTGCCTCAAGACCTTTTCCTTTGATTCCTAGAGGTCCTTTACTTGAATATCCCATCTTAGCTATTAATTTATCTCCTAGACCATACGACTTAGAAGGGAGTTTTGATACTGTAGAGTCACTAGTTTGAACAACTTGAGATTTAGGTTCGTCTTTGTATAGCCATGATAGCACAACTTCATCCTCTTCAAATTATTTCTTGGATACTTGTTCTGGTACAAAATTATTTTTATATGCTTCAAGAGGTTCTTTAGGTTTAGGCTTGGACTATTTCAAAGATTGTCCATAAGACTTAAGTGAGATAGGGAGAGATGTCAAAGATAAGACTGGCTCGATAGTATATTCTCCCATACTATTTTCTTTGATATTAACCTCTTTTGCAAGATCTTCCATTTTAGATGTGGATGTCTCTTTAGTTGATTCAATGGAAGATTCTTTTCTATTAGGCACAAGCTTATCTGCACTTTCCTTCAATGTATTGCAAGTTGTATTTAGATCTGTGGGGATAGTAACCTCTACTCCTTCATAAGGAAACTTCAAACATTGATGGTATGTAGAAGGAATAGCTTGCATTTCATGTATCCATGGTCTCCCTAGGAGGATTTTGTAAGCCAAAGGTAGATCAAGAACTTGACATATAGTATCTCTGATAACTGGACCTGCTCTGATAGGTAAGACAATGGTGCCTTTAGAAGATCTTTCTTGTTCATCATAGGCTTTGATAGTTATTTTCTTTCTAGGATCAATAGCCAATTTTGAAAATCCCAATTGTGTGATCAAGCTGTAGGAACAAATGTTTAGGCCAGCGCCCCCATCTATCAACACATGTTTGACTCTATGGTTCTGGATCAAGACTTCTATATGCAAAGGCTGATTATGTGGGTGACTCAAGGAGTTGTCATCTTCCTCTAAAAAGGAGATATATTGCGGAGATGTAAGATGTACAACCATAGTCTGGAACCTATCTAAATCAAGGTCATCAGGAACATTGGAACCGAGAAAAGCTTTGTCTAGCATAGCTCTATGAGCTAGAGAGATCTGAAGAAACTCAAACATAGAGATTTTGGCATTAGTGTGCTGGAGTTGTTGAACAATGCTATAAGATGTAGGCCTCGTATCCTTTGGATTGGAAGATTTGGAAGAAACCTTCTGTTTGGAAGTAGATGAAAGATTGAAGGGCACCTTAGGGACATTTGATGAGTCTGCGATTTGTCCTTTCAGATGTGCTTGGGCTTGTGATCAAGTAATCACGTTGGTGGATTGATTTTGTCCATCTCTTCTTACAATTGTGATGACATTGCAACTTTCAGAGAGACATGGTTCAACCATATTGATGACAACATTATTTCTAGGGTAGGCATAATTGAATTTTGCCCCCATATTAGGCTGAGAAGTTGAAACTCCTTGACCATGTTGTGGAAATGGTTCTATAAATGCCGTATGATCATTATTGCTCTTAGGATTGTCAACTGTGATGTCTCCATTATCGATCAGATCTTGAATGGTGTGATTCAAATGGAAGTAGTTATTCATTTTGTGACCTTTACCTCGATGGAAATCACATAATTCATTTTCTCTCCACCATTTTGGCTTAGACTCAGAATCAGGTGGTTGGATTTCTGGCAAAGAGATGATGTTATCAGCCAGTAGAGTTCTCATGGAAGATTCCAAAGATTCTCCAAGAGGAGTAAAATTTCATTTATTATCCCATCTTTTGTATTCTGGCTTCTTTTGAGATGGTTTAGATGACTTTTGTTTTGAAGCTTTGATGGCTTGGGAACCAAGAGTTAGATTGTAGGCTGGTGCCTTTGATGGGGCACAGATAGTGTCAACAACACCATCTGTGACAATGCCTTTATTCTTGTTCCAATTTTTGTTCTTGTCTTTAGAACTGGATCCTGATTCGTGCTTGTCTTTTTGAAGTGTGATTTCTCCTTTTTTCACAAGCACTTTTTTTATTTTAATAGCATTGTCCACCATCTTATCAAAAGATGTATGATCTTGCATTTCTAAAGGATAATTGATTTCTGGAACAAGGTTATTGATGAAGATTTCTAGTTTTTATATTTCTGGAATAGGTCTGGCATATAGAGAGAACTTCTTCCTCCATCTCTTGAGAAATGTTAGGAATGGTTCCCCTGGATATTGCTTGAGATTACAGATATCAATCATGGTGACTGGATGTTGAATATTGTAGGAGTATTGCTGATAAAACAATTTGATCAACTCCTCAAAATTTTTGATAGTAGAAGGAAGTCTAGAGAACCAGTGGGTGGTTGCTCCCCCTAGAGATTGAGGGAAGAGATGCATTAGATAGGTTGGTTCATGCATGAAATCCATTAATTGTGTACAGAATTATCTAACATGATCTTGAGGATCAGAGTGTGCATTGTACTTATGATGATCTTGTTTCATCATAGCTATGAGTAGAGTTTCTTCCTCATGCATAATGATATCTTCAATATTAAATTTGGGAGGAAGTTTAGCTCCTTGATGAGCTAATTGTAAAAAGTATGCCTCTATCTTCTTTTAAGAAATGCTTCATCATTTGTTTGAAGTTATCGTCATTTTGATATTGAGCAATTTCTTCAGGTGTGGGTTCTTGATCCGCACCATGTTGAGATTGAGTTCTTTGAGAGCCAAAGTTTGTCCCTACTTGAGACATGGTAGGAGTTTGTGGACTCCCTGGAATAGATTGATGTGGGGTTTGTTGGGTACCTCCGTGAGTTGATGGAGGAGGAATGTAACCAATTTTTAATCGATAGTTGCCAAGACTGTCATCCTCGTAAAGACCATAATTGATGAGTTGCTCAAGAGTTGGACCCCTGGTAGTGGTTATAGGTAAGGTCTGGGATGCTTCTCCAAATTTCTTGTGTGAGGAAGCTCTAGTTTCCACCATTAACTTTGAGTGAAACAAAAGAATAAGATCCAAATAACGGAAGAATGAATTGAATCAAGATGATCAGATGATGCAACCTTGTCAAGGTTTGATTGATTTGAAGATTCAATTAAATGTGGGTGAAGGATACTATGCCCTAGATGTATGGGTAGATTGCCTAAAAGACAGTGGACAAGATATCACAACACTTAGTCATTTTGATGATTGATTGAAGATTGATAGTTATGACAAGGTTTTGACACAAGATGAAAATGACTCAAATCGATTAAACAGAAGGCTGAATCGGATTCAAAAGACCACTTTAGGATAATGATAGGATTCTCAATAGCTACTGCTCTATTCTTGACATAGTGATTTGTTCAATAGATTTTGGAAATAGGCTGAAAAATCTAAATATTTGGCAATTCTGACAATTTTTTGACAACTTTCAAAAATTTCCCAAACGACACTCTGCAGACTCGTACGATAGTGGGTATGCTATGAAACAACAATTGAAAAGCTCGTATGATAGTTGCTAGCAAGATTTGAATTTTTGAATTTGATTAGTAGAAAGACTCGTACAACATTGGGTTCCTTACCATATGACAGTTGGGTAGTAATGAAATGACACTTGATAGAAACTCGTATGACTTTCTGACCTTCTGAGACAACTTTTGACTCCAGAAAAGAATTTTACTTCAGATTTTGCAAATTTTGAGTTTTCAGATTTGGATTGTTTGCAAATTTTAATGTCCAGATTTGAGGATTGTAATAGATTTGTTCATTTTCAGTAACCAGATAGATAAACAAGCATGCAAAACAACAAGCAAGTGATTTCAAGCATGTTTGAAAACAATGAACAAGGGAAAAAGCAACCTTGTGCATGAACAATCAAGTGATTTTATTCATTCTAATCCTTTGAAGCACTAATTGTGTATGTTCCAAAAATGTTTTTCAATAACGCACATGTACCCTAGAAAATGAAAATTTGGCCTCGCTAGGGTTTTTAGTAATGGTTTGACTCTGCAAATTTTATGATCCAAAGGGGTGAACTCCAATCCCGGTGCACCGGGGTTTTGACACAGCCTGAGAATTTAATCAATCAAGGTCTACTAGGGAGATCTGACAACCCACAATGAAAACACACCTATGAGGATTTCTCTCACAAGGACATTTATATAGCAGTTGTTACTACCATGTCTAAAATAGCTATTACCGCTTGAGGTTCTGTCAACATAGTTTTCCCTGTGAAGGGATCATCTGCTACGGTTAACCCTCTCTAAAGGTGACTCACAGTATGATACCACAAGGGGACTTGGCTCCAGATCCAAGGTTTTGACACCTCTTCACTTTTAACCCAAACAAAGCAAGTAGATTAATCCAACATGCACTAATACATTTGGGGGCATTTTGCGATGGCTATGTGTCACAATTGTGATGGCTATGTGTCACAATAGCAACACCCATAGACGTTGCTATTTTTTAGTCGCAAATTATGATGTCTATGGGTAGCCATCGCAATTGAGGTGCCCTCCCGTCGCAATGTCGCTAAGATTTGTTAGCGGCATGGGCGTCGCCCCCCCGTCGCATGGCTTCAGAGGGCCGTCGCAATTGCGACGGGCCTCCCAAGCAATTGTGACGAGTGCCCGCATCGCATTACGACGGGCTCCGGTCGCAATTGCGATGCCCGTGGGTGGATAAAAAAATAAAATTATTTAATACATTGCTAATGAACCACATTAATGCTTTTTTCTTTCAACAAATGAGGACAGCCACTGTAAAGACAACATGATAATGTACACTCACTGTAAGGATAGTCACAAATGAGGACATCTCACAGTGACTGTCCCTTGTGTAATTGCCACTTGAATGTATTGCTATTCAGCCACATTAATGCTTTTCTTCTTCAACAAATGAGGATAGTCACTCTAAAGACAACATGATAATGTACACTCACAGTGAGTGTACATTATCATGTTGTCTTTACAGTGACTATCCTCATTTGTTGAAGAAGAAAAGCATTAATGTGGCTGAATAGCAATACATTCAAGTGGCAATTACACTAGGGACAGTCACTATGAGATGTCCTCATTTGTGACTATCCTTACAGTGAGTGTACATTATCATGTTGTCTTTACAGTGAGTGTACATTATCATGTTGTCTTTACAGTGACAATATATGCATTATTACTTAAACTGAAGAGTACTCTAAATAATATGTCATTGTGGAGTTCTGATTGCTTCCAATTTGATATACGCTTGTTCTACTTATGTATCCAGCATCATGTAAGAAAAGTTGATGCTTTTAAAATAGATTCATTTAGCCATGAAATGCCTGTGCATGTTACATACAAGATTCCAAGGCCCAAAACTGATTACTCATTATAATTCCTGTACAGAATGATAATCAACCACAATGAGGCATGTGTAGGTGCTGCTTAGATTTTGAGACATCAGAAGCTCGTAGAAGAAACTTGACCAATGGCTCATGGAATGCAACAAACTTATTGCCTAAAATAGGAGCATTGGTAACCACAGATGATGGTTCTGAAAAGAACACTTCACCATCAATGTCACGTGAGGGAACTACAATTTCTAATGGCAAGAAACTTGTAGTATATAAGAGAGATGCAGGTACAGATGCTGGGAGAAGTTCCCAATCTTTATCTGTTGGACAGTTTTCATCTGCAAAATAGATTATAAAAACATGAAAATATATCAGAGATGTTTGATATTGATACAAAACAACACAGATTCATTTCTTCGTACACCTGTATATCATAAAAATCCTTGCACACTTCAAAAAATTGTATTTCCTTTTACTTACTCAAAAGTAATTTACATAAAGCAGTCATTTGATTAACATGGATCCTAATATTCACAAGTACATGGTCATGTGCTCCATCATAGCATCTTATAGATTTAGATTTGTTCTCTGAAATAATTCAATGTTTTGTTTACAATCCACAAAAGAAATATTTTCCCTTGTCTACTTAATCCTAAACAAAAGGCCATATAGCAATATAGATAGAACTATATAATAGAAACCATAAACAATGGTAACCTTAGCAGCAGCAAGAAATTGTTGCAAAAACTTTACCTTATCATACCCAGATTGTTGCTTTGCCTGGCAGAGGGAAATTTGATCAGTAAAATTGACACAGAGTATGCTGTCTCCATTGTCATGTTGGATAACAAAACACCAACTTTAATGGGCATGTACTGTCCCTTGTGTAATTGCCACTTGAATGCATTGCTATTGAACCACATTAACACTTTTTTCCTTCAACAAATGAGGACAGTCACTGTAAAGACAACATGATAATGTACACTCACTGTAAGGATAGTCACAAATGAGGAAATCTCAGAGTGATTATCCCTTGTGTAATTGCCGCTTGAATACATTGCTATTGAACCACATTAATGCTTTTTTCCTTCAACAAATGAGGACTGTCACTGTAAAGACAACATGATAATGTACACTCACTGTAAGGATAGTCACAAATGAGGAAATCTCAGAGTGACTATCCCTTGTGTAATTGCCGCTTGAATACATTGCTAATGAACCACATTAATGCTTTTTTCCTTCAACAAATGAGGACAGTCACTATAAAGATAACATGATAATGTACACTCACTGTAAGGATAGTCACAAATGAGGACATCTCACAGTGACTGTCCCTTGTGTAATTGCCACTTGAATGTATTGCTATTCAGCCACATTAATGCTTTTCTTCTTCAACAAATGAGGATAGTCACTCTAAAGACAACATGATAATGTACATGGGCTGTAAGTGTACATTATCATGTTGTCTTTATAGTGACTGTCCTCCTTCAAGTGGCAATTACACAAGGGACAGTCACTGTAAAGGCAACATGATAATGTAAAGAAACATTGTCATTTGTATTTTCAACAGTGCCGAGAGAGATTCCCTCCGTGAAATCACAGCTACAATTTCTGAGTACATTGGGTTTATTTTTCTTTTGTCATTATTATGTAATCTGGTATTCAGTTGTTACAGAGCTAAAATACCCAGAAATGAGGACATATCTGTGTTGAATTTATTGTTAGCGGCTTTGGTTATTTAGAAGTTTAATTTTATTTGTTCATCTTTCAAGCACAAACATTTTGTGGACCGTAACATCTTCATTGTTTTGGGTATGCAATGAAACAGCCCTAACTTGCAACTACCTTCACGGTACTTGTGTACATTATCATGTTGTCTTTACAGTGACTGTCCTCATTCAAGTGGCAATTACACAAGGGACAGTCACTGTGAGATGTCCTCATTTGTGACAAGGACAGTCACACATGAGGACATCTCACAGTGACTGTCCCTTGTGTAATTTCCACTTGAATGTATTGCTATTCAATGACATTTATGGGCCCGTTTGGACCACAGCACATAGTAGCATCTACAGAGAAGAATATCCCAGGTGTAACAAGTTGTAAGAATATACCAACAGTTCTAAGAAGTTCCCTAGCACATAGTAGCATCTATAGAGAAGAATATACAACATGAGGGCAGCCACTGTAAAGACAACATGATAATGTACACTCATTGTATGTGTACATTATCATGTTGTCTTTACAGTGACTGTCCTCATTCAAGTGGAAATTACACAAGGGACAGTCACTGTGAGATGTCCTCATTTGTGACAAGGACAGTCACACATGAGGACATCTCACAGTGACTGTCCCTTGTGTAATTTCCACTTGAATGTATTGCTATTCAACCACATTTATGGGCCCGTTTGGACCGTGGCACATAGTAGCATCTACAGAGAAGAATATCCCAGGTGTAACAAGTTGTAAGAATATACCAACAGTTCTAAGAAGTTCCCTAGCACATAGTAGCATCTACAGAGAAGAATATGGGTCAACGAGGTTGACATACTATAAGAGATGGATTCATGAGAACTATTATTTATGAAATATGAGTCAATGAATTTAATTAAAAAAATTACACAATCTAATTCTTGTAAAAATATCAAAATTTGACACATTGAAAATAACTTCCAAAAGTATCGTTAATTGATTAATATGAATCACTACTCATGAAATATAATTTTATAAACCTAATCTAAAAACTACACAATAAAAATCTTAATAGCAATATTGTAAGAAACTATTCCCAAAAGAAAGCCTAACAAAATTTGATGAAAATAATTTTTGTTTCACTCAACTTTGACATTCACAACTTCCTCTTTTATTATAATAAGAAAAAAAATGTCTTTTTAGATATACCTCATGAACCATACTCGAATAATCTATCATTTTTCTTCTCAAAAACATATTTGCAGAGCCTGCTTCTTTTACTTGTTTGTACTTTTATCTCTCTGATGGAAAGGGTTCCTTCAGGACACATTTTTCCAAGTTCACTGCTTGGGATATTTGAGGAGGGTTCCCCTGCTGGAGTATCCATCCAACCCATATTCGAGTAGTTCTACAACTGCACAGTCTAAATTAATAATACTGACAATTGAATGATGAATGATGATACATAGAATTGATATAAACTAATCCTAAAAACACTAAAACATTATTAATATATTTATATTTCATAAATAAAATTGATATAAAAGATCTGGAAAGATACATTAAAAAATAGAAAAACAGTAATTTATAATAGAAGGAAACTTAAATTGCTATTTAAAAAAAAAATAAGAGTCTTAAATCTTATCATTTTGTTTCATTATCATCCATAAGTACACACCTCTAGCATAATAATTATATTTTACCACCCATAAAATGAAAAAAAGATTTTCACAAGAGAAATTGAAGCTAGATTATAAAAATGAACCATCTTATTGGAAACTGGAACTGTTATCATACCCAAAAGGACTACAAAATTTCACCTTATCATACCCAAATTGTTGCTTTGCCTGGCGGAGGGAAATTTGATCAGTAAAATTGACACAGAGTATGTTGTCTCCATTGTCATGCTGGATAACAAAACACCAACTTTAATGGGCATGTATTGTCCCTTGTGTAATTGCCACTTGAATGCATTGCTATTTGATGCAGGGGCATCCCTAATGCAAGCCAAAGACACCATGATTGAAGGAAGTTGCCATGAAGCCAAGGAGTCAAATCCTATCAATTGGAACATAAGATTTTCACCTTGGAGCTTTGAAGGATTGACTGGTGAAAGGTCCTTTTGATTGACAAATCAGAGTCTTTTTGAATGACAAATCAGAGTCTTTTTGAATGACAATAAATTAGAATAGGAGTTTTAGATGTTTTCTTGGTTTGTAATAAATATTAAGGATTGATTTTATCTCCTTATAAACATCCACTTGTTGGACACAAGACCCCTTGGTGACTTATAAACCTTGGGCATCTTTTGAGTCCTTGGATGAAATGAGCATAGTAAGTGTTTATTAGGTGTCTTTTAGATGTTGTTAAGAAGTTTGAAGGTCCAAAATAACTTTAATAAGGTTCCTAAAGTTTCACAACACATTTTTAACCTTCTCGGCAAAGTTGTTTGCAAAGTTGTAATGCAACTTTAAAAGTTGCTTAGCAAAGTTGACATTTGTTGGATAAACTATTCTAACCACCTAGATGGTCGAACCAACATTTGGAGAGCCTATTTTAGGCTTCAAATGGTCGAAGACAGATAGAGAACCAGTATTGTAATCATTTTGCTTTCATAAAAAATAAAAATAACCCTATTTTAGTGCATTTCTGGTGAAAAACAAACTCTGTACGGCTGTACGAATGGTGGTTGGATGATAAAATTTTCCTGGAAGTTGTAATAGTGACATCTGATGCTTTGGAAGTTGGTTTGATTGATTCTCTTTGTTTTATATCTAAGTTATTTCAAATTTTCTGTGCATTGTTTACAAACCCTCATTTTCAGGGTTTGACTGATGTAAAGACCTTAACTCACATTTCAACCATTGGAATTCCTTCTTCCTTGGTGGAATGAGAGTTAAGGATGTATATTTGTATATTCTAAAAGCCCTGAGGTAGGGGGTTGCATCTGCATTTTTTGAGAGCGAGCCCTAGATCAAAAACTACCATGTTTTTGGCTAGGAAGATGGTAATCAGAATAAAATCAGAAGCTTGCATCGTATTGAGGACTTGAAAACTTGTGCATTCTTGTTTATCTGGATTAGGAGAACACTCCAAAACTCTGATCTTGGTTTCATACACCCATTTTCAATGCTTTGTTTTGGAACCCACACCTAAAAGCATGCATTAGGTCTGCGGACTCAATGAAGACATTGATATGCTGGAGTGGAGTCAGGGTCTAGGATGAGTTGGTGGTTTGTTAGAAATCAAAAAAGGGTACTCAGAAAACATATAACTTCTTAGAGTCCTTTGGCAAGTTGCAGAGTTATGGCTGCAGAGCAGGTTTGGGAGACCTACTAGGGTCACTAGGTCAGTTTGTTATTTTGATGTCTTGGGTTGTTTAGATCACAACCAATGCATGATTCTTGTTATTTAGATGATATCTAAGGGGTTTCTAAGTTTTTCTGCAGGAAGTAAGATCTAGAACCTTAAAAGTCTCTTTTGATATAAAATCAGGGAACTTGTCCCTAAAAGGAAATTTGTTATTGAATGGGATTGAGTCCATAAGTTGTTGTGTGATCCTTGAAACCTTCATATTCATTACTTTGCAGAGTTTAAACATTAACCTATAGAAATCAGAGCCTAATTGATTGGTTGAGTCATTTTGGTGTCTTGAAGTGGGTTGGGACATAGATCCAAGTTTCTTGCTGACTACTCTGCATCACTATTGAACCACATTAATGCTTTTTTCCTTCAACAAATGAGGACAGTCACTATAAAGACAACATGATAATGTACACTCACTGTAAGGATAGTCACAAATGAGGAAATCTCAGAGTGATTATCCCTTGTGTAATTGCCGCTTGAATACATTGCTATTGAACCACATTAATGCTTTTTTCCTTCAAGTGGCAATTACACAAGGGACAGTCACTGTGAGATGTCCTCATTTGTGACAAGGACAGTCACACATGAGGACATCTCACAGTGACTGTCCCTTGTGTAATTTCCACTTGAATGTATTGCTATTCAACCACATTTATGGGCCTGTTTGGACCACGACACTTAATAGCATCTACAGAGAAGAATATCCCAGGTGTAACAAGTTGTAAGAATATACCAACAGTTCTAAGAAGTTCCCTAGCACATAGTAGCATCTACAGAGAAGAATATACAACATGAGGGCAGCCACTGTAAAGACAACATGATAATGTACACTCATTGTATGTGTACATTATCATGTTGTCTTTACAGTGACTGTCCTCATTCAAGTGGCAATTACAGAAGGGACAGTCATTGTGAGATGTCCTCATTTGTGACAAGGATAGTCACACATGAGGACATCTCACAGTGATCGATTGTCCCTTGTGTAATTGCCACTTGAATGTATTGCTATTGAACCACATTAATGCTTTTTTTCTTCAACAAATGAGGACAGTCACTCTAAAGACAACATGATAATGTACACTCACTGTAAGGACAGTCACAAATGAGGACATCTCACAGTGACTGTCCCTTGTGTGATTGCCACTTGAATGTATTGCTATTCAGCCACATTAATCTTTTTCTTCTTCAACAAATGAGGATAGTCACTCTAAAGACAACATGATAATGTACACTCACTGTAAGTGTACATTATCATGTTGTCTTTACAGTGACTGTCCTCCTTCAAGTGGCAATTACACAAGGGATTTGTGTTTTCATTTGTGTTTTCAACAGCACTGTAACCCTCCGCGAAATCACATCAGGATATAAGGGCAAAACAAACAAGAACGTTGTCATTTGTATTTTCAACAGCGCCGAGAGAGATAAACAAACTTAAAACTCAGACTTAAGAAAGATGAAGGCAATGCTTCAAAAGGCTGATGCCCTAAACACGGGAAAACACAATACCACCATTAAATGATGCCCTAGTCACCGTATCAATGTTGCCAGCTCCGTACCAGTATGCTGACTGCTCACTTTCATCTTGTGATAAAGGTAACTTCATAATCATACTTGAAATGGCAGCATACGAACTAAAGCTGATGAGCATTTATAAACTAAAAGTTTAAAACTACAGATTACAAATGTAGTAGTTTCATACGAAAAGAACTTGATGTTTGAAATTTACCATTAGAAGTATCCAAAGGAATACCATAGTACTGTTGAACTTGGAGAATCAGAGATGATCTACACAGCAAGGTTCAATAGCTGTAAGGACTGTTACACCATCTTTAGCATTTGAATACATTTTCTCCTTGGCTTCTGGTGGATCCTCAAAGACCCCCAATGACATTTTCCTTACAATTATCAATTTTTTGTCAGTATGAGATATTAATAAATAAACATTAATCACAATATTAGGCAAACAATGTTCTTGATGTCTGAATCTAAATCACAGAAAGCTCTAATAAAGCAGTTCTCAGTTTCACATTAAACTAAGTTTCAATTTCAAATGGTTATAATAATTTTTGCAAGTTATAAGTAGCTGGTTACAGTATATGACATAAAAAGAAAAAAAATCATTTCTATTCTTTTCTTCTTTTTCTCTTTCAACGAAGCTTTTGCACCACACAAATGCATACCAAGAATTTCTCAAGAGGTTTCAAGACCATTGCATACCAAACTTCTTCTCTGTAGATGCTACTGTGTGTCATGGTCCAAACGGGCCCATAAATTTTGTTGAATAACAATACATTCAAGTGGAAATTACACAAGGGACAGTGACTGTGAGATGTCCTCATGTGTGACTGTCCTTGTCACAAATGAGGACATCTCACAGTGACTGTCCCTTGTGTAATTTCCACTTGAATGAGGACAGTCACTATAAAGACAACATGATAATGTACACATACAATGAGTGTACATTATCATGTTGTCTTTACAGTGACTACCCTCATGTTGTATATTCTTCTCTGTAGATGCTACTGTGTGCTAGGGAACTTCTTAGAACTATTGGTATATTCTTAGAGCTTGTTACACCTAGGATATTCTTCTCTGTAGATGCTACTGTGTGCCGTGGTCCAAACAGGCCCATAAATGTGGTTGAATAGAAATACATTCAAGTGGCAATTACATATATTATAATGTATCTGTCTAGTCCTCATGACTGCTCATAACAGTACAAGTGATATTTTTTTGGGAGTGGGGAAAGGTTCGAGACTTTCACCTGTATGAAGAATCCTTTCTACCTAACACAAAAATGCACCCCATAAAACATCTGATTGGTTCGAGTATCTTTGAACTATTTGGGTCTATTAACAACACTAGACCAGTGTATACAGAATGACTAATTTCATGCAAGACAATGTGATGCAGAGTGGTCAGCAAGAAACTTGGTCTTAAGCCCCAACCCACTTCAAGACACCAAAATGTTACACCTAAGCAATTTAGCCTCTGATTCTATTAGACCAGTTTAAAATCTCTGTACTAGAGGGACTTCAAAGGTTTCAAGATACTTCTAACACATTATTGACTCAATCCCAACCAAGACCAAATTTCCTTTTAGGGACAAGTTCCCTGATTTTCTACCAAAAGAGACTTTATTGATCCTAGGCTTTGCCAACCCAATCAAACATTTGAAAAATCTTAAGATTCCCTAAAACATGTAGAATCATGCATTGGTTGTGTTCCAAAGAACCCAAGACATCAAAATCACAAATAGACCTAGTGACTCTAGTAGGTCTCCAAAACCTGTTCTGCAGCAATAACTCTTCAATTTGACAAAGGACCTTATGAACTTATATGTTTTTTGAGTACCCTTTTTGAGTACTCCCAGACCCTTTTTTTTTTTGCACTTATATCCTGACCAACATAAGGTCCATTTTTAATACAACATGATAATGTACACTTACAGTGTGTGTACATTATCATGTTGTCCTTAGAGTGACTATCCTCATTTGTTGAAGAAGAAAAGCATTAATGTGGCTGAATAGCAATACATTCAAGTGGCAATTACACAAGGGACAGTCACTATGAGATGTCCTCATTTGTGACTATCCTTACAGTGAGTGTACATTATCATGGTGTCTTTAGAGTGACTGTCCTCATTTGTTGAAGAAGAAAAGCATTAATGTGGTTCAATAGCAATACATTCAAGTGGAAATTACACAAGGGACAATCACTGTGAGATGTCCTCATGTGTGACTGTCCTTGTCACAAATGAGGACATCTCACAATGACTATCCCTTGTGTAATTCAAGTGGAAATTACACAAGGGACAGTCACTGTGAGATGTCCTCATTTGTGACTGTCCTTACAATGAGTGTACATTATCATGTTGTCTTTAGAGTGACTGTCCTCATTTGTTGAAGAAGAAAAGCATTAATGTGGTTCAATAGCAATACATTCAAGTGGCAATTACACAAGGGACAATGTCATGAGCCGTGACATATTGAACTTAGTATAATAATAAAATGATTAGATGATATATAATAATCTATTATTAACGATATATAACAATAATATATAATTATTATCAAAAGATAATAATAATATATAGTTAGCATAATAAGTAATATGTTAATTAAATAATATTAAAATATTAATAAATAATATAATTATGATTATAATTATAATATAAATTAATAATAAATAATTATTAATAAATTATATATATTATATTATAATAATATATTAAGTAATAATATTAAATCAATTATTGATATAATAATTTTAATATATAAATAATATTAATAAACCTCTCAATATAAAACAATATGTTATCACTATAATAATATTTATTATAATATTATTAATATTACTAACATCATTAATTATAATATTTAATAATAATAATAACATTAATAATAATAATAATAATAATAACGTTTAAAGCAATATCGAATATCTGTAATCGATATACATCTACATTAAACATCTGCATTATCTATCACGATGAGGAATGAAGAAGTGATACAACAATCACTAGTCATTACACATCAATACCATGAGAGGATGATTAATGAACCAAATACTATGAAGTCAAGATCAACATGATATGAATAAGGGATAGGTCGCTATGTGTTTCAGAAGATGTATTGATAAGCAAGAAGGATAACCATTCATATATTATAAATAATCATTAATTGCACAAGTTTAGACAATGACATATCCGATAAAGCAATATCAAACATGAAGACCCGCTAGCAAATATGCACCATCACTTCCTATGTTATCATGACAATAACATAAACTAGATTGAATTCTACTATCTATATCAATAGACACCACATAGGAGGATATCGACTAAAGGATTGAAAGATTATCGATTGTCTGAGATAAACCACATCTTGTAGAAACACAAAAGCATCAGTGATTATATCACAAGCTATTGATGAATGAGGCATCAGTCATGGATAATAAGTACAATGTATCCTTAAGTATTAATAGGAATGGAAGTCAATTTGAAGATCAAACTCCATTACCAGCAATCAACCAATAAATGGACAATTATCAGAAAATGATATCGACTTATATCAGAGTAGAAAGATTGGATATAATCATAACAATATGGGATAAGGCAAGAGTTAATATCGATTGACTAAATACTAATGATAGTTAGACCAAACTAATACAAACACAATGGATGTTAACTACTGGTTGCACTACCAATTAGGGAAGATTACCTTCATAAAAAGATTTGATATTGAGTCGATCTGGGAGTTATCTATGATCAGAAAATAATGAAATAATATTATGTGAACTGTCAAATTATGGAAAGGTGTGATTAACAAAGGGACATGGAGGAAGAAACAAGACACGTCTCATTCATAGCATCTCTTCATTTGTTAAAGACAATATAAGAATGCATTCTCGTCAGTCACTCAAGGCATCATTAGAACTTTATTTACTTATCCATATTTGGATATACTCAATAGAGCATCTGCCTTTGGCAGTTTGGTTTCAAGTTTATCATTGCAGATCAGAGACAACACCATGATTGCACAGATAGAAAGGATAGTCAGAAACAGCATCAATATTTGAAGTTGCAAGCATATAATTCAGAATCTGAAATAGCAACATATCACTCATAGCGATATTACACATTTGCATAATTACATCATCATATCAGACACAGCAAATACATTGCTGTAAGCAATACTTATTGATTGTATATCGATATTGTTTATATCAGACATAGCATCATTATACTATCACTATAAGTGATAGGAAACATCATATTCATAGCATATTTCATATCATTATATCCGACAGTGCTATTAAACATATTGGTATCAATATCATCTTGCACACATATTGTGATTGAATCTGAAATAGCGGTTGATATCTTAAGTAACCTCCATTACTTAGTTTAATTGTAAGTATCTGATAGAGTAATTCTGAGAAGTGGAGTAATTGTTCCTATTTTCCAAGTTAGCCAAAAAGGGGACATTACAGACAATCACTATGAGATGTCCTCATGTGTGACTGTCCTTGTCACAAATGAGGACATCTCACAATGACTGTCCCTTGTGTAATTCAAGCGGCAATTACACAAGGGACAGTCACTGTGAGATGTCCTCATTTGTGACTATCCTTACAGTGAGTGTACATTATCATGTTGTCTTTAGAGTGACTGTCCTCATTTGTTGAAGAAGAAAAGCATTAATGTGGTTCAATAGCAATACATTCAAGTGACAATTACACAAGGGACAATCACTGTGAGATGTCCTCATGTGTGACTATCCTTGTCACAAATGAGGACATCTCACAATGACTGTCCCTTATGTAATTCAAGCAGAAATTACACAAGGGACAGTCACTGTGAGATGTCCTCATTTGTGACTGTCCTTACAGTGAGTGTACATTATCATGCTGTCTTTAGAGTGACTGTCCTCATTTGTTGAAGAAGAAAAGCATTAATGTGGTTCAATAGCAATACATTCAAGTGGAAATTACACAAGGGACAATCACTATGAGATGTCCTCATGTGTGACTATCCTTGTCACAAATGAGGACATCTCACAATGACTGTCCCTTGTGTAATTCAAGCAGCAATTACACAAGGGACAGTCACTGTGAGATGTCCTCATTTGTGACTATCCTTACAGTGAGTATACATTATCATGTTGTCTTTAGAGTGACTGTCCTCATTTGTTGAAGAAGAAAAGCATTAATGTGGTTCAATAGCAATACATTCAAGCGGCAATTACACAAGGGACAGTCACTGTGAGATGTCCTCATTTGTGACTATCCTTACAGTGAGTGTACATTATCATGTTGTCTTTAGAGTGACTGTCCTCATTTGTTGAAGAAGAAAAGCATTAATGTGGTTCAATAGCAATACATTCAAGTGGCAATTACACAAGGGACAAACGATCACTGTGAGATGTCCTCATGTGTGACCTTTGTGAAGGCAAGTGCCAATTTGTACCCAAGTTACCAATATTGTGGCAAAAGTGGGAATGAAGCATTTAGGGGTCAAATTGGGCAAAGAAGTGTAGAAGTGGCCTATGTGAGGTCTAAATAGCCTAACTAAGTCATGGTTAGGGTCTTATGGTGTTTGAACAATAATTTTTGAACCAAAATCCCAAAGGTTGTAACAAGTTGTCAATGTTGTCATTCACAACATTGACAACATTTGTGCAAGGGAGCATTTTCGAGTAAGATGGTTATGTAACTATATGAAACCATTGAATTAGGCATCAGATCAACTATAAGAGGCCTCCATCGATCTGTGCAAAAGGTTGGGGGGAAAAACATTTGGAATTAAGAAGATTTGTAGAGTAACACTATTTTAGTGAATTCTTGAGTTTTTTTGTTTCTTTGTTTTCAGTTGATTAATGGATTAGATAGCTCGCAGTGTCTATTGGAAAAGTTAGTACAAGTTGTTTTTTTATTCTGTGTTGTGTTTTTTTTGAGTTTTGAAGCATTCCAACTAGTTTGTTAATTCTTTTGTTAAGTACCCTATCATTGGTTTGAACCAGGCAGGTTGAACAAATGGAGTCTTAGCTCATCATTCCATTGTCAATTTTGTACGGGCTCTTGGAATGGGTGAGGAGACTCCATGTACTATATGTTTGGAAGGAGGGGCCCTGGGAAGCTCATTTTCTATGTTTGCAATGATGTCCTAGGTGAGTCAGTTGAGCACAGTTAGGGATGACAAATCATTACAAGAAGATTACAACAAGTTGAATGCATTGGTTGCTTCAACTAAAATCTCATGGAGAGGTAGACACACATCTAAAGAAGCCCCAAGTCAAATTAGAATATTGGGTGAGTTTCTTTGGCTGCTAAGAAAACAAACTCTTAGTCAGACTGTCCAAGTTGTGTCAAAATACTTGTTTTCAGGCATGGCTGTAGCAGTTGGTGTACAAAAAATCTAGGAGGAGAAGACCTTAGATATCTTGGAGTTCTCAATAAAGGGCATCTGAATCCTAAGCCCTTTAGGTGGCTTAATATAAAAAAAAAGGCTTGACAAAGGCCTAATTGCTAGCAGCCTATTTTTGGGTGCAATTGGCATGGTTTGATGAACCGGATTGAAGTACTGATGAAAAGTATAGGTGAAGGAGTAATATTGAAACCAATAGAGGTCCTAGTGGCCAGCCTCTCCATGGAGTAAAGTTCTAGTTGAATGTGTTTCAATTTTTGAAGACAAGACTAGGAGTGTCCTAGTAGCTAGATTGGTATTGAGCAGAGTTCGTTGTATTTCTTGTTGGTGTGCACTAGTTGAAGGAGTGGGATCTTGGGTAGAGATACCTAAAGAGTGTAGGGATAGTTAAGTACCCTATCAAGTCAAAACATTGGCCTAAAGAGACCCTAGTGAAGGATAGGGAGTGAGCAAGACAAAGTGTTACATCAATTAACAAGATCATTTTTTGGTAATTGTGTACATTATCATGTTGTCTTTACAGTGACTGTCCTCATTTGTTGAAGAAGAAAAGCATTAATGTGGTTCAATAGCAATACATTCAAGTGGAAATTACACAAGGGAATATCACTATGAGATGTCCTAAGTGTGACTGTCCTTGTCACAAATGAGGACATCTCACAGTGACTGTCCCTTGTGTAATTGCCACTTGAATGAGGACAGTCACTGTAAAGACAACATGATAATGTACACAAGTACCGTGAAGGTAGTCGCAAGTTAGGGTTGTTTCATTGCATACCCGAAACAATGAAGACATTACAGTCCACAAAATGTTTGTGCTTGAAAGATGAACAAATAAAATTAAACTTCTAAATAACCAAAGCCGCTAACAATAAATTCAACACAGATATGTCCTCATTTCTGGGTATTTTAGCTCTCTAACAGATGAATACCAGATTACATAATAATGACAAAAGAAAAATAAACCCAACGTACTCAAAAATTGTAGCTGTGATTTTGCGGAGGGAATCTCTCTCGGCGCTGTTGAAAACACAAATGACAACGTTCTTGTTTTTTTTGCCCTTATATCCCGATGTGATTTCGCGGAGGGTTACGGTGCTGTTGAAAACACAAATGACAACGTTCCTTTTTTTTTTTGCCCTTATATCCTGACAACATCGCAATTGCAAGTTAGGGCTGTTTCACTGCATACCCGAAACAATGAAGATGTTACGGTCCACAAAATGTTTGTGCTTGAAAGATGAACAAATAAAATTAAACTTCTAAATAACCAAAGCCGCTAACAATAAATTCAACATAGATATGTCCTCATTTCTAGGTATTTTAGCTCTCTAACAGCTGAATACCAGATTACATAATAATGACAAAAGAAAAATAAACCCAACGTACTCAGAAATTGTAGCTGTGATTTCGCGGAGGGTTACAACACTGTTGAAAACACAAATGACAACGTTCTTGTTTTTTTTGCCCTTATATCCTGATGTGATTTCGCGGAGGGTTACGACGTTGTTGAAAACACAAATGACAACGTTCTTGTTTTTTTTGCCCTTATATCTTGATGTGATTTCGCAGAGGGTTACGGCGCTGTTGAAAACACAAATGACAACGTTCCTTTTTTTTTTTGTCCTTATATCCCGACAACGTCGCAATGGCGACGTTGCCAAATGTATTGTCATTGCAATTACGACGGTGTCGGGCTATATTCGAAAAAAAAAAGCCAAAACCGCATGACATTTGCCTGTCGTCGCAAATTGCCATCGCAATTTCACCCCAAATGTATTAGTGATGCTAAGACAAAGTTTGTTTCACCAAGGTCTGTGATGTCAACCCCACGTGATCTATCAACCTCTCCGGAGAGAGAATGTATCGATCAATAAGAGAAGATGCACTAACTAAGTAGAACATGAAATGCACTAAGTATCCTCCCTACCTACAAGGATTCCGTCATCAACAAGGATTCCACTAGGAATCCAATCTCTCAAGAATCACAAATAGTGTTCATAGGGCCTAATTACTATGTGAGCACAGATATATTTCTGAAAGTAAATCTACTGAAAGTACCCAAAAGCAGAAAGAGGAACACTTAATGCTTAAACTGAATATGAGGTGAGTCCACAAGGTGGAACAATTAACCCCTCACACAAGCTAAAAATGATTCCACAACTTAGAAAACAAGTGAGTTCTAAAAAGCACAAAAGGGTTGCCTGGTGGAACAATTAACGCTTCTATCCTCTAGACCCCTCCCCTTTATGGTGCTAAGATTGCAACCACGAGGTGGAACAAGGGGTCGGTGGATTAGTGAGTCCAATAACCCAAGATAGAAATTTAGATCAATCACAAGTATCTAAGACTACTTAAATGAATACCTAAGGTGTCACAACCTAGTATCAATTATGCAAGTGTGTAAAACAAAAGCATGAAAAGAAGCACTCAAGCTAGACACACGAGAGATTTATTTTAAATCCAAATCAAAATATTATCAAAAAAAGTAGAATACCTAAGATCCTCATGATGTTCTTAGTAGATAATTACTTGATTTTTATCTTTGTTAAGCAATCCCGTGCAAGCAAGCAACAAACTCTCCGATAAGAAAACAAGCAAAGAAGCAAACAAGATATGCAACGTATCTTCAACTTATGAAAACCCTAGGGTTAGCTCTAAAAATAAATTATTATCAGTAATAATAACTAGCAATTAACCCAAATGACAACTCATATCATTCATTGAACCATGTAAAAAAAATAAGTGCATACCCATCACACAATTTACTTTTTTTGCTGCATTTGACCTAGTCAACAAGATCTAATTTTTTTGATATGATTTTGGCCACAAAAATAGAAATTCGGAATAGAGGCCCCTACTAAAAAATAGAGAGTTTTCCAAAAATGTAAAATTTTTAGAAAAATCTCTTCATTTGTGCCCTAGAGACCCGTTTTACCAAAATAGACTAGTTTTTGTAAATTGACTATTTAAGCTATTATATTGCATCCAAATTTAAAATACAAAGAATGGACCCATTGTATAATTTAAAGAGCTTTCTGAAAATATAAAAATTTCTGAAAAATATGTTGATTTGTGTCAAATATTGATTTTTTTCATAATTTCAAGAAAAAATTATTAAAAATTCAAAACACCTCAAAAAATTCTAATTTTTTAACTGTAGCTTCCCTGATATGTTTCCAACCTACAAAAATTGTTTTAGAGAAAATGTCTAAGCCATTTGGGAGATAAAATTAAATCTTTGAAACTTTAGGGTTTTAGCTCTCGAAAAAAAATCAAAACTAGCATGTAAAGGTGGGTTGCCCCACAGTGGGTGCCATAAATGTGTGTGTGAATTTTGTATCTGATCTATAGATACAACACTTCAGTAAAACATTAGAGGTTAGAAAAAATGAAATCATGCAATGAATTGAAAGCTAAACTAACCAGGGGATTTACTGCCTTCTAATAGGTGCGAGTATGATGTTCTTGGATTGTTATCGAGATCAGTGACCTTGACAACACCTAAATGAAGGATTTGAATGCAAAAGATGGATATGGAATGAATGCAAAGTAATTTATTTTTTTGGATTTTCTATGCAATGATATGATGAAAACTTGATATGAATCTAGAATGAACTGATATGAAATTGATATGCAATTAATCTAACAATGATATGAAAATGAATCTAAATGAATGTAAAAACCAAATTGATCTCACAATAGCCTTGATTTGCAATAAGCTTTGATTCTCTAGATAGCAATTCTTCAGTGTGATTATGCAATTCTTGTGGATGATTTGTGAAGAGCTAAAGCCTTAATTTACAGAAATCCAGGGCTTTGGAGGTGCATGGAAGAAAGCCATAAATCACTCAAATAACTCAGGTTGATTTTTGAGTTATTTTTAAATAAAGGATATTTAATTTATAAAATCATGCAAAAGTAAGGCTTTAACTCAAAATAGAGTTTACATCAAATTCCAACTCATCATTAGATGTTGAGTTTAAATTTTAAAATTGATTGTTAATTTCTAGTTGCCTGCTTTTCTGATTGTGCATGATTTAATTATAAATTAATTTAAAAAATAAAGTGATTTATTCTCAACTTAACTGATTTTAAAATTAAAACAATTGATTTATGGGTTAATCAATTATTAAAATCAAACTTTTATTAAAAAATAATATCATTAAATATGACAACTTGCTTTAATTAATTAAATAAGAATTTAATCAATTAATGATAGGAATTTTGATTTATTGTCAAATTTAAATAATAATACTTAGGAATAAATATAATTAAATTCAACTTAATAATCAAGTGGAAAGATTAAATCAATTAATTAAATATTCATCATATTCAATTAATCAACTTTAGGATAAATAAGATTTATCACCAAATTTAACCACTGACCGCTGGCGGCTTGTTGTTTGCTTGACTGCTGACTGGCCCCGCAGTGACGTTAGAAACTGGGACCCACCTGGTCGCGATAGCACACTTAGGAAATATGCCACCTCACTCAAAAAATGCAGACCCACTGAGATTCTAATCCGACCGTTGTCACATGATCTCATGGGCTCGAAAGATTCCATGAGATTATGCGACAGCCGTCAGATCTCCATTGGACTTGCACGGCTATGAGGAACTGGGACCCGCCTGGTCAGAGTTGTGCACTTGAAGGTCGAAAACACAGAGGGTTTTCAAATTGGAGGTCGAAAACATAGAGAATTTTTGGACCGAAAGTCAAAAACATCCTGAGCCTTCAAAGAGAAGGTAGAAAACACACTGGGTTTTTGGGCCAAAAGGCAGAAAACACAGAGGGTTTTGACACTTGAGCATTTCTTGGAACAAACAAGATGCGGCCAAAAAGGGAATGATAGGGAAATTTTGGGCAATAGTACTTTCACAACAGCAGATTAAAGGGTGTCTCCATAATACATGGTTGACATTATTATACACTCTTAGAGCAAATACTTGGAAATGATAATCATGATCGGATTCCCTTTGACATGAAGGTACTCATAGCTAATTTGTTATCATTATATGGACTAAGTCATATATAAGAAGATATAGCTTCACGATGTATAGCAGATGCTCCTATACCTTTGTATGGTCATTGATTAGAGATCATTTCATTAAGACTCACTAATAGGCAGTTTCCAACTGGATAAATAGCATCTAGGCAAGAAGATATTGTTTCAAGAGTAAGTTTTGGATTCATAAATACTGATGACAGTCCACGAGTGTGAAGGCCATCAAGTTATTCTGGGAATGCAAAATGTTAGCTTGTAGCCTCTAGGCTCCAAGTAACAAAGGAAAAGGGTATTATGTAAAGAGAAATACCACCCCACTTATTTGAGTGAAGTTCAGAAGGATCTCGAACAAGGGAAGGAGTCTTTTGGAAAAGTCTAGAATAACCAAACGACTGTTTATAAAAGGTTTTATTGTTTATAGTTTCACAAAGGAAACATGGACACTAGACTCAGCACCTACTACATTAAGAGTGACCGAGCAATGGCTTTCAGAGGTTGCATTTATCCAAAAAGGTGGAATCAAATGTTGAATCATATGCATTTACCTCAGTCCAAATGGGTACATCACCATCCACAGACCCACCACCAGAGTCATAGTCCCTGCTGACCGCTAGAGGCTTGTCACATGGTCGCATGCGCTTGGGAAGCCGCATGCGATCATGCAACAAGCATGAAACTGCACCACTAAAACCATTGTGAACTGCCTTAACTGTGACCACTGACGGTTTGTTGCATGGTCGCATGGGCTCAAAAGAGCCCATGTGATCATGCGACCAACCGTTAGATGTTAACCACTGACCGTTGGCGGCTTATTGTCTGCTTGACTGCTGACTGGCCCCATGATGACATTAGAAACTGGGACCCACCTAGTCGCAATAGCGTGCTTAGGAATATGCCACCTCACTCAAAAAATGTGGACCCATTGAGATTCTAATCCGACCATTGTTGCATGATCTCATGGGCTTGAAAGATTCCATGAGATTGTGCGACAGCCATCGGATCTCCACTGCACTTGCACGACTATGAGGAACTGGGACCCGCCTGGTCAGAGTTGTGCACTTGAAGGTCAAAAACATAGAGGGTTTTCAAACTGGAGGTTGAAAACATAGAGAATTTTTGGATCGAAAGTCAAAAACATCCTGAGCCTTTAGAGAGAAGGTTGAAAACACACTGGGTTTTCGGGCCACAAGGCAGAAAACACAGAGGGTTTTGACACTTGAGCATTTCTTGGAACAAACAAGATGCGGCCAAAAGGGAATGATAGGGAAATTTTGGGCAATAGTACTTTCACAACAGCAGATTAAAGGGCGTCTCCATAATACATGGTTGAAATTATTATACACTCTTAGAGAAAATACTTGGAAATGATAATCATGATCGGATTCCATTTGACATGAAGGTATTCATAGCTAATTTGTTATCATTATATGGACTAAGTCATGTTAATTATGTTACTGTAAGGAATTAATAAAATCCCTAAGGTGATGCCCCTGGGAAGGGGGTCAATGGATACTTTTACTATTTTGCTACACAGCTAGACATGGGTAAGAGTATATGAATATATGTATAGGTATATACATATATTCATATTCTTCTTAACAAACCTTGCTAAGTGCTATATTAATGATCTCCTTAGACAGGATAATGGTATGTACATACACTTATATATATGTATATATATACATATGTATATACCATCTTATCTTACTTTAAGCTAGCAAGGTCTTCTAAGCATTATTTTTACTCAAGGAAGCATTTCGTGTTGCAGAAGATGAGGCACAGTTAGTAAAATTGCATGCATTTGAGAATACAGTACGAAACCTAGTCACAATTGTTATTCCTATATTAAGTTAAAGGATCCTAAAGTTAGAGTGTATATATATATATACTAGTAATAGTATATATAGATATATATACTGATGCCTAAAGCTAAGATATAACGATTTGCAAGATCAGAATCAGGAAGTCTTCAATCCTGTTACCTTTTATAGTTTAATATATATAAATATAGATATGTTGATAATAGTATATCTATATTTATATACATTTGATCACCTCCAGAAAACAATCTAAAAGAGGAAATAATTTAGCTAGGAAATTTAAAATTAAGTTGGAACATTCAGTACAGGATACATGTATGATAAGAACTGGGGATGTATTGAGCAACAAATAAAGTTATTACTTGCTTTAATGGGCAACTTGCAATTGAATCATTTCCTTAATTGAGAATGTAGTATCAAGAGACAGGGACATATGTTTTTATGGTATATATAAATATATATATATATACAGGTGTTTGTATATATATATTTATATATAAATTCTAGCTTCCTCCTATGAGTATTTCAAAATGGCTTATATATAATAACTAACAGGGCTTCAGAGTATGTTTGGCTTAAGGTACTGGATGTTCTTCTCTTTCCTGTTACTTTTAAATATAAGAGTCATAAATATAGGTATACTGATGACAGTATACATATATTAATATATAAAGCTTTGCAAATATATATTTATATATTGGATAAGCCTCGAAAGATCTCACAGATCTGGTAAGGGTATGAACACATGGTTATATATATATAATCTACATATATATATAACCATATGTTCAAACTAATTATTTTTTGCCTTACAATTTGAGGAGATTGGAAATCATTGCAGCTTTTTCTGAATGATGTAAATATTAGAGGCCCATAATGAACTCTGCTATTATCTTCTTTCCGATAGTTAGCCAGGTATGACTTGAAATTAGTCAAAGCACTAGTATAGTACTGAGGAGTATATTTAGTTTTGCTGTAAATATGCCTAAAATGTTAAGACTCTCATGGCAAGAATTGTTAATCTTTAGCGGTAAGGGTTTTTAATCACAAGAGTATTTGTTTCTAGTATTATATTGTCAATAATAAAAGTGTTTAACTACAGGCTTCATAGTCAATATCAAATATTCTTAGATAGGTTATGTAGCCAAGATGTAGAATTTTTATCTTGATGTAGGTTAACCTTGGTCTTGGAGGAATTTTGTCTTATTTTTTTCAGGAAGGACTATCATTCGAATGTTCAACACATATACTTGACATAGTAGGAGGATCAAAAACTCTTCTTCAATTGTACAAATGATATAATCCTTGTCTAATCACCATTCTATGTATAATTCAAGATTTTAAAAAAAGCAATCTAGAGTTTTTTCGGGACGTGGGTATGCCTACGTAAAATATGTACAAATCTCGATAGGTATCGAGCCGTGGGTATGCCTATGGAAAATATGTATTTTAACAAATCTCAACAATTGTCGAGTCGTGGGTATGCCCATGTAAATTTTTGTATAAGGTCAAGACCTATGGTCCCGGGCAAGGTTGGAGGTTTTCTCAGCCCCGCTCTTTCCTACCAGCGCCTGCAGTGAGCAGGGTCACATTGTAATATAACTATTTATATTAATAAAAAATGTCTAGGGCTTCGGCCTTTTACCGATCAAAAAAAAAAAAGATTTATCGCCAAATAATCATTAAATTAAAGATAATTAGGATAAATTAGGAATATTACTAGGAATATTCCCCAATGCAGAATTTGAGATAATCAATTAGGATTCGATGATGTGTCAATGTGCCTTAGGTTAGGACTTTGATGTTGATTTCATTTGATATGTAGATGTAGAAGATTAATGAACTTATAGCCCATTTTTGGGGTATTACACCTACAAATTAGGGGCCTTGGCCCTTTGAATTTGAAATCCCAAAATGTTGACACTTGCGAAGTCTGACAACACCTTTTCAAAACTTCGGGACTGTTAAAGTGACCAGGGAAAAGAAACCTTGAGATGTTACGACATAGCTTAGCATGAATTTAGATTTCATTCTTGACACTTCTACTCTGTAACTGCCATCACAAATGGCCAAGAAACCCTAGCAAAGCTCCACAAACATTCCATTCTTCGGCACTTTCCATGTGGCATGCAACTTAATCTCACTTTTCAACAGTGTTACACACCTTCTGAAGTTACGCATGCCGTTAGTCAGGAATTTGGAACCCATAAAAATTATAACAACTTAACCATTGAGAAGTTACAAAATAGCCAGGCATAACTTCGGAACCCCTCACCATCATAACAACGTAACCATTGAGAAGTTATGAAACAACCAGACATAACTTTAGAACCCATCACCATCATAACAAATTAACCATTGAGAAGTTATGAAATAGCCATGCATAGATTCAGAACCCATCACCATCATAACAAATTAACTGTTGACAAGTTATGAAAAAGCCAGGTGTAACTTCAGAACCCATCACCATCATAACAAATTAACTGTTGAGAAGTTACGAAACAGCCAGGCGTAACTTCGTAACCCATCACCATCATAACAAATTAACTGTTAAGAAGTTATGAAATAGCCAGGAGTAACTTCAGAACCCATCACCATCATAACAAATTAACCGTTGAGAAGTTACGAAATAGCCAAGCATAACTTCGGAGCTGGGAGTGGGTTACTACTAGTCAATTTCATCTTGGAGTGGGTTCCAATTCAAAATTTCCATGTGGGATTTAGATTTTAGAAGCGTAAGAATTCTCATTTAGTCAGTGAACTTGTGAATAATGTGAAGTGATTTAGCATTCTAATTCAATTAATAGGTATTTATAAAATTATAATTCTATATAGAATCATAGATACTCCAAGTTGATATACTAATACTGTACTTCTTGAATCATTAAAGTTGAATCTTTTACATATTTTACAATTTATAAAACTATTATAAATTTGTAACATTATTCATGAATCATGATTCACGTAACATGTTACTGTATTGAAATTTGAAGTTACGTATAAGAAAATAACATATAAAACACTATTTGAAAAAGATTCTTCTCGTATGTATTATTCATACATTTACTATTAATTTAAAAAATGATACTCATATATTTAAATTTTTAGTTTTTCTATATTTTTGCTATACTACCACTAGTAACTGAATGGTTGTGGTTTCCCTAGAAGGAGAAGCAAAAAGCTTACAACTGTTTCCAAAGCCAAAATGAAAACATTGAAAAGTATACTTGTATTTACAAATTATAAGTAACAAAAATTATCCTGTGATCCTTTCAGAGGAAATTATAAAAGCCTAGCCTGACTACTACATATCTTAATACGAATAGTAATTTGTTATCATATAATACTATCCACAAAGAAAAAAAGATCAGTTGATGCACAAACCAGAAAATAACCAGATCATCTCCTCCTAGAACCCCTCCTGGTTGAAGCCATGATCGTAAAAAATAGCGTGCATCTCTGCCTTGTCATGTTCTACTCTGAGTTCAAACATGTTGCTTTGGTATCTAGTGTAACTAGTAGCATGATCTCATGCTATAGACATAAGATGACTAAGGACATCCTACTGAATCTCCTCCTCCATATCCAAATTTGGTTGGATAATAGGTTCTGGGTTCTCATTTGATGATCCCTCAGCTACTGGAAGACCCATTTTGTCATCCAAATTTAAAAATTTAGAAAGTGCCTTGTGTTCTGCTATTCCACTACAGAGGAGTATATAAAGAAATCAATCACCAACTTGCCAGCCACAATAAATTTTGAAGGAATGTTTCACCTAAGGTGGCTTGCCTCGGAAAAGGAAAATAATGAATATCGATAAAGAAAAAATGCAGATGTATCTTGCGTAACTTATATCCTACATAACTTGGCTCCAAATTCAAAAATAAAAATAATGAATGTTGATGAATCACAGCTCATATCCCATACAAATTATCCTTTTTAATGTCTAATCAAAATCTTGTCCTGGATTATGTACTACTGATGTTACACAGACTGTCAGGCGTGACCTCAGAACCACCATATCCTAGCTGTGATTTTAAATTTTTAACTAGCAACTTCACAACTGCCTTAAATTTGAATGAATGTTTCATGTAAGGTGACTTGGCTCCAAAAATAAAAATAATGAATGTTGATGAATCACATCTCATATCTCTTACAAATTATCCTTTTTAATGTCTAATGAAAATCTTGGCCTGGATTATGCACACTACAAAATAATTTAAAATTATTGATAAGTCTCATTAATGTCCCTAATTTCACTTGAGTCTTCACTTTCACTATAAATTCACGGAAAAGTTACATAAACTACCAGCGTGACCTCAGAACCCCCATATCCTAGCTACCATTATAACTTCTGAAGTCACACACACTGTCAACTTGACCTTTGCATATCTTTGTTCCCTTCAACTCCAAACTACCAACATAACCACCAAAGTCACACACATCATCCACCTGACAATTACATATCTTCATAACTATCAGCATTGACCCTCCTTTTAGCATGCCAAAGATACACACACTATCAGTAGTCACCACAAACTGACCTGACCTTTGCATATCTTTGTAACCATCATCACTGACCTTCAATTTAGCTTGTCAAAGCTATGCAAACTATCAACCACAAACTTACTTGACCTTTGCGTATCTTTGTGGTCTACAACTCTAAACCGCCAACATAACAGCTAAAGTCACGCACACCATCAATATGACCATTGCGTATCTTTGTAACCATCAGCATCGACCCTCCTTTTAGCTTGCCGAAGATACGCAAATTGTCACCACAAATTGGTCATCACTAAATGACACATAGCACCCAACTTGACATGTAGTCCTATCACTATGTTTTGAATATTCACCAATATATATTTTTTATACTATAAATACTATTTTTTATTCATCAATATATATTTTGGTAGTTTAGAAACAAAAACAAAATTGGCCAAGATTTTCCACATAGTTTTAGGGAGCATGAATGATTCACCAATTGAGATTATTATTTTTCTTTGAAAACTAAAAAATTTCACCAATAAAATTAATATTTTCCTTTGTAGTTTACTAAATTTTGCCAGTTTTTTACACCTTTTTTGAAGGGGGGGTTTCTTAAAGATTACCCTGCATGAGATAGAAATTCAAGATTCTCCTAAAGACATGGAGGAGAATCATGCTCATGAGATTCATATGGAGACTCCTAAAGAAACTATAAATGAAAATTAGACTACTCCAGTAGAAGAACCTAACAACAATAAAAAGAGACCACTTTGGGCCATAAATATGATTGAGGAAGATGAGAATTATGCAGCACCCAAAGGAACTTTTTTAGAAAGTAGGAGATCCCATATATTTTCCAACTATGTTGCCTTAATGGGTGAGATCATTAATTCAGAACCAACTAGTGTTCTAGATTCTCTCAAACATCAAGTATGGAAAGATGTAATGATAGAAGAGTATCAATCCATTATAAAAAATGATGTGTGGGATATAGTACCAAGAGAAAAAGAGAAATATGTTTTCTCTTTCAAATGGATCTTCAAAATCAAACATGTTGCAGATGATAGTATAGAGAAACACAAAGCTCATTTTGTTGCTAGAGGTTTCTCAGAGAAAGAGGGCATTGATTATGAAGAGATGTTTGCACATGTTTCCCATTACACGCCAGTCTAAGAAGTAATAACTATTGTAGTAGCTAAAGGATGGAAGATCCATCAAATGGATTTGAAAAATGCATTCCTGAATGGGATCATTGATAAGGAAGTTTATTTAGAGAAGCCTAAAGGTTTTTCAATATATAATGTGGAATCACATACATATGAAAATTAAAGAAATCTTTATATGGACTTAAATAGGCCCCCAGAGCCTGGTATGAGAGGATTGATCACTATCTTGTGGGACTAGGATTATCCAAGAATGATGCAAATCCAGACCTCTATTTTAAAGTAATTAATGGTGATATGTCAATACTTATTTTATATGTTGATGACCTACTAATCATAGGAGATCACCTTATCACTCAATGTAATTAGAAAGACCTTTCTTTAAAATTTGACATGAATGACTTAGGCATTCTACATTACGTCCTTGGATTGGAAGTCTAGTAGAAATAAAATGGTATCACTCTCAATCAAGGAAAGTATACTATTTAAATATCTTGAAGAGGTTTAGAATATTGTACTATACATACATGTCTACACCTATGGAAACTAATTTACAAAAATTGAAGGAAGCGATACCAGAATCAAATTTTTTAGATCCCACTCTCTATAGATAGATAATCAGATCATTGATGTACTTGGTTAACACAAGACCGAATATATGTTATGCAGTGAATGCTATAAGATAATTTATGTGTGAACCAAAGGAGATAAAACTTGTTCTGATTACTAGAAAAATAGGTTTTGAAGGGACCCAAAACCCTTTACAACTTAAGATTCAAAAGATCAGAAAAGTAAGGCATAGATACCAAAAAAGACCAACAATAGAGAACTGCCCAAACTAGGAGCTACAAAGCTAGCAAAACAACAAAAGACTAGCCAAAAAGACAACATATACAACAAAAAACACCAGCAGGAGCACCAGGTTAAGCATCCTCATCCAGAATCCTAGCTTTATCATCCAGCATTTTCTCCATCTTAGCCTAGATGATGGAGATAAACCTTGTTGCTGCAAAGCATATTTTGAGATACCTTCAAGGTACTATTGGATATTTTCTTAAATATAAAAATGTAGACCTAGATCTACATGGATACTTTGATTTTGATTGGGTTGGAAGTGTAACTGATCAAAAAAATCATCAGGATGTTGTTTCAGTTTAGGATCAACAATGATCTCATGGGTTAGTAGAAAATACTCATTAGTGAAACAAAGCTCAACAAAAGCTTAATATATTGTAGCTTCTATCAGAGAAAGAGAAGCAATATGGCTTTGGAAATTACTTATAGTATTATTTGATGAACCCCTGAATCTTACTATTATCTACTGTGATAATCAAAGTTGCATTAATATTGCAATGAATGTAGTGTTCTATAATAAGCACATTGATATTCCTTATCACTATGTCAGATACATGGTAGAAAGGAATGTGATTTAGTTGGAGTATACTAGTTCAAGTGACCACACAATAAAAATTCTCACCAATCTCTCCCTAGAGTAAAATTTGAACACTTTAGGAAGAAATTTGGTGTGGTTGAAAATGTAAGTCATTATTGAGATTGAGTCTCAAATTATTTATTTGTGCTAATGTGTGTGTGTGTGTAAAATATGTTTCATGTGTAAAATATTTTTTTCATGTGTGTGACTCCATGACTTTATGGGCCCCTTGTGGACATTATTGAAAGGTGATGATTTTTTAGATAATGAGAACTTGTATTTGACATTGTAATGTGATGACTTTATAATGATTAGCTTCACTATCATGATGGATATCATGTGATTTGATATCTATGGACATGTCATGATAGTTTTTGATTAAGGTAACTACAAGTTTTGAAGGGGCCCTAAAACCCTTTAACAAGGCATGGATAAAAAAAAAGAAAATAGACTATCCCAAGAAAGGATAGACACCAGAAGGGACACTTCCTAGATTTACAAAAACCACAAACTCAAAAAGAGTAAAAATTAAGATGGAAATCCCCCAGCAACATAGGGTAAAAAGGCCACTAGCAACATGATCAAATCAGAGTCTTTAGGAAGCCCTCCAATTCCATCAGTTGATTATGCATGGTCTTGATGGAATCCTTCAGATTAGTTATTTCCTGATCCTGAGCCAGTACCTTCTTTTTGGTGTTAGATCTATTTCTAGTTCTTGGTCCCATATGCTGGCTAGAATCTTTCCCTTGATCTTTTCCTTTAATAGTGTCAGTATTGTTTCCTTCCAGCACAATGCAAAGATTCTTCAGATTATCCATAGTAGCTTTCATACCAGTATTAGACAGGGTTAACAGTTTCTTGAGCATAGCTTCATTATTGTTGATCTTGTCATTCATCAGATTTATCACATTCTCCATGGCTTTGTTAATTTTCTCTTCCAGTGTTGTAGTGTCACTAGAAACCTTATAAAAAATCTCCTCACCTCTTTTGTACATAACAGCATCATTCCTTAGCTTATCAATGATATCCTTGAGTAGCTCGTTCCTGGCTTCCAGTCTTTTGTACCTATTTTTCAGCTCCAAAATGTCATTTTGAACCCATTTATCTATATTGTATCCATACATTGCTTTGTTCCTTGCCATCTGAAGTGAAATCATACTAATTTTTCTATTCACATGGGAGTCCCTTTCCCTCAAATCCTCCTTAAGGGAGCATTGGTTGTGGATATTCTCTTCAGTCTCCACATTAAAATTATTTGGACTCACAGGGGAGAGAAGAGTTGCTCTCACTGTCATCATTTTTTATTATCATTAACCTTCTTAGAGTCAAGGGTTTTGGAGTTAACTATGACATCCTCTTCCATTGTCCTTGTGTCCTCTTTGCTACAATCTTCCTCAACAATATTGGTAGCCTCCTTTTTGTCCTCATTAGCTTCAATATTGAAATCCCCTATATTGCGGTATAACCCTTGGTTATCCACTCCCTCACCATCATTTTTTCTTTCTTCACCAACATCCAAAGTATCAAGATTGTCCTTCTCCCTATTTTGAGAGATGTCCTCCTTAGCATTAGTAGTATTACTAACCTCCTTAGTCGCTTTAGGATTTTCCCGATTAGTCCCAAAATACACTTCCACCATATCAATGATGTTTTTAGTAACGTCCTCAGGACTCGCCATAGCCACCTCTTGGATAGCTTGAGAGAAAGGAATGTTCACATCATCTTTAACCATGACTGAATAAAAAATGGTCATAATATCCTTCCCAGAGCTTTCCCTATTATCATCATCCTCTTTCATTATTTCATCTTTATCCATATTATCCACCGCAACCTCCTGACCTTCCTTCAACCCTGTAGCCTCAATGTAAGTAGTACTATCATCCTTAATCCTAGTATTAACTTTAACTAGTGTATCCAACATGACCTCCTAGAATTTCTTCGACCCAGTAGCCTCAATGGCAGCCATAGGGGAGGAAGGGGCTTTTTTGGTTGAGGTAATTTTCTTCCTTAGGGGATGTCTAGCGAAGTTCTTCCTCTTTTTCTAGCTAACCTGAATAGGGATGGGCTCAGGGACATGGCCCTTGGCATACTCAGCTATAAGAAGGATAAGCCCTTCATGGAGGATAGGGGAGTCCCTCATCCTATGTTCATTAATGCTTTGGTATAGATAACTTAACAAAAAGAACAAAAGGAAACCCCGGTATCATGTCTAAAATGGTTCACCAAGACAAAGTGATAATTTTAGACTCTTGAGAACCAACCTTCAAGGGTAAAATAATCTGTTATTACCCTTATAATAGAGCCCCAAATACTCTTAATATTCTCCATATTGATATAATCATTCCTACCTTTAACTAAAAGGGTGTGTTCTTTGTCAGTTTTGGGGAAATCCTTGTACGCTTTGTTACCCACTTTCTTCTCTTTTGAATAATGCATGCCCTCAAGAGGGAGACTTGTGATATCCGTGAGAGTCTCCAGAGTGAGGCTGGAAGATTTTCCAGCTAGGTTAATAGTTTCTTTATCCCAACCAGCCACAAATGCTCTTGAAACCTCCTTGTCATTCCCATGTAGCCGCTTGAGGAACTAATGCACTTTTCCTTTTTTGAGTTTCTTCCAGACATTTTTTTCTTGTCTCCATTTACAATTTGTTGGTTCCTCCCTTTTGAGGTCTCCACCCATAATCGTTATCTCACCTGATTCCTCAATCTCAGAGATAGAGCTCCCCTTAGTATAAAGAATATGTGAATTACAGTCACTTAAACTACACTTTAGAATATGGAGATGAAGCTCTTGTTTTTTAACCCATAAAGCATGCGAAATCAAGGGGATGTTACTAGTAATAATAACATACCACATCACCTTCATGGTAGTCATAATCAGAAGTAAATTTTGATGTGTTCATTAAATTTAGAGAGTCCTTTACTAAATGCCACATCACCTCTAACTTGCTTAAAGACAGGCTTGCATCATGTTGTATAATCATTACTAACATTGCTTATAATTCCTTCTTTTTTCCTTAGTCTATCATAATTGATGCATGAGTTGATCTCGTCACTAATTTTAAAAGAGCCACACCACTTGATATTTCTATCACTTCTAGCCCCATGATTAGCAAGACCATCAACAACCTGGTTAGTCTCATGATAATTATGGGAAACATGGAAAGACTCAAAAGTTTGGGAAATATTTTTTATTTTCTCAATAATGTGCTCTATTGTCCAGGAGGGGGAAGTGATTACTTTGATGTTATTGACTATATTTAAAGAATCTCCTTCTAGCCAAACTTTTTTACACCCTATTTCTTCCACCAGCATAATAACATTTAAAGCAGCCATCACCTCAGCTTTGTGATTCGATTTCAACCCCAAGGGTGCCGCAATAGCTCCCACATAGTTTCTATTGCAATCTCTTAGAATACCACCACCCCCAGAGACTCCCGAATTACCTTTTGAAGCACCATCAAAGTTAGCTTTGATCCAGCCATTGGGTGGGGCAATCCAAACCAAGTTGGTTCTTGAGTCATTAGGCTAGGATTTAGTAAGAGGGAAGTTCCAATTTTTGATATCATCTTTAGACACACTTGTATGCACCCTAAAATGGTCGCCTAGACTTTGGGCCCCATTTCTGCAATTTATCAAATCCCTGAATCAATATTTTCAAAAATCAACATTTTTCAAATATATCAATTTCCTTGATCAAATCATAATCAATTCAATATTTCCTAAGGTTTGAGCCTTATTTAATTTTTAAAAAAATTAAAATAAAAATCTTATTTAATTAAGAGAACATGCTCTCTTTTAATTAAATTAAAAATATCTTTTAATTAAATAATAAAATCACTTTATCCTAAGCCTTTATTTAATTAAAAATAATTTCCTCCCCTTTTATTTAAATAAAAAATCTCTACTTTTCTTCTTATCCTATGTTGCACAAATAAAGTATTTAATTCTTATTTATAAAGAAAAATAAAATAAAATATAAAAGAAAAGTATTTTTTGTCTCACATAGACATAAATTAAATGCTCAACATAAAGTAAATGCTTCTAATTTTCTTATTGGAGGATATTTGTGCACAAGGATCAAGCTTCTTTTTTTCTCCATTGTTGATTAAGTCTTTTGCCTCTTAATCTCCATAGTCCATTGTTTTTACTTCCTATAAAAGAAGAGCTCTCTTCCTCATTTGCACACACAATACAAACTTGAATTATTATGCTACAGGTTTTCTAAGTCATTGAAGCTTTTGGAGATATTCTTGCATCAAGTCTTGAAGATTTGGAGCATCATTGGCATTCATCTTGCATCTACATCACATCCTAGCTTGCATCATAGTTGCATTATCATGGTATTATTTCCTTTCATGTTTTAGATTAATTTCACATAGTTTAATTAGAGGGTTTGTAACTCTTTCATTTCCATTTTCATAGCTTAATTGCATCTTCATTCTCATAAGATTAATTTGCATCCTCATATAGATTTGCATAGCATTGCATTGTATATATTCAAATTTCATTGGAGATATTGATTTCATTGTGCATCTCTCATTGTATGGTTGACTAGCAAGGTCATGAGTTTATAGCTCTAGCTGAGAGCAATTTTACAAATCTTGCAACTCCATGCATAGAGAACTATGGATCGATTTGTGAGGGCTCATTCTTGAGTTTTCTTGCATGTAAGGATTCATAGAAGTGTGAAAAAATTTTAGCACACATTTTTAGGTGCCCACCATGGGGCAACCCACTTTTTACATGCTAGTTTTGATTATTTTTGGAGCTAACCCTTGTGCAGATTTGTTTGGAGATGAAAAACCCTAGATTTGAAAGATTTCATCATATCTCCCAAATAGCTTGGTATTTTGGTCTGAAAATGTTTTTTCAAGTTGGTGCCATATCATAGAATCTCCAAAAAAAATTTTAAAATTTTTGAAGATGATTTGTATTTTTTATGATTTTTTCTTGATTTTTCATAAAAATTTGATTTTTGGCGCAAATCAGCATATTTTTCAAACATTTTTACATTTCTGGAAATTTCTTGAAATTATACAGGGGTTTCATTCAATACCTTTTTAATTTAGAAATCATATCATAGCTCATTTGGTCAATTTATAAAAACTGGTCTATTTTGGTAAAATGGGTCTCTAGGGCACAAATGAAGAGATTTTTTTGAAATTTTTATATTTTTGGAAATCTCTCTATTTTTTGATTGAGGTCTCTTTTTTGCATTTTAGATTTAGGGTCCGAATTCATGTGGTAAAAATCAAATCTTTTTGACTAGGTCAAATGCAAAAAAAATAAAATTTTGTGATGGGTATGCACTTATTTTTCATTGTTCATTGCATGATATGAGTTATCATTTGGATTATTTGCTAGTTATCATTGGTCCTAAAAATTGATTTTCAGATCTAACCACCTTAGGGTTTGCATAAGTTGGATATACATTGCATATCTTGTTTGCTTGTTTTCTTGTCTTGTTCATTTGAAGGTGCATGGCTTGCTTTCATGAAAAATACTTAAAACAAACAAAAAAAGGGTGAAATCTACTAAGCGCGTTGCATTGGATTTGAGGTATTTTGTTACAACTCTACAAAATTTGGATCTTGGGATTGAAATTGAACCTCTCATGTGTTTGTCTTGAGTGTTTACATGCTTTCATAGAACACATTTCAATTGATGCTCTTAATGGGAAATGAATGAACATAGATTTGCTTTCATAAAAGTTTGTGTAAGTGAATGCTTGTGTTTAAACCTTAAGTAATTCTTGGTTCCAATATCAAATATCTCATTGAGTGATTGAGGGCATGGATTCATTTCTTGTTTACATAGGGAGTTAAATGCACCACTTTGTGGACTCACTCTATGTTTGCTTGGAAAGTTAAATATTCCATTGATTCAACCCTTTGTCATTTGTGACTAGTATTGATAAGCAACTTTAGATTACTTGTGATTGATCTAGATTGCTATCTTGGGTTATTGGACTCGCTAATCCACCGGCCCCTCATTTCCACCCTGTGGTTGCAAGATCAGCGCCACATTAAAGGGGAGGGGTCTACAAGAAAGAAGCATTAATTGCTCCACAAGGCAACCCTTTTGTGCTTTTTGGAACTCACTTATTTTATAAAGTGTGGACTCACTTTGAGTTGATCTGAGGAGTTAAATGTTCCACTTTTGGACTCACTTTGAGTTGGTGTGAAGAGTTAAATGTTCCACTTTTGGACTCACTTTGAGTTTGTGTGAAGGGTTAAGTGTTCCACTTTTTTGGACTCACTTCACACTCTTGAAGGGTTAAATGTTCCACTTTTGGACTCGCTTCACATTATCTTAAAGGATTAAATGTTCCACTTTTGGACTCACTTCGCATTTACTTGAAGAGTTAGTGCTCTAAATACTTTTGATAGTGAATTACTTAATTTTTATTTCTAGAAGGCCTACTTGGGGACACACCACCTCAAGGGATGACCTTAACTCCTATGTTCCGGTGGAGTATAAATATCGGGAGGTGAATCCAAAGACACCTCTCTTGGAAATTGAGTTTGATATCACTCTTGGCTAAGCCTCAAAGAACTTTATACCTTTGAGAAGTGAAGGAGGAGATTTGGTTTACCGTCTCCCCCCGGCTGTGTGATTTTGGATTCTTCTCATCTATGGATTTGGGCCTCACGTACATTGCATATATCGATGACTCCTTTTAGAAAGTCACGTATATCCTTGTAGACAGCTTGTTAAGGTGTTGTTGTGTTCTACGTGCCTGGTAAAATATTTTCAAGAACATACACAAGTAGAATCTTTAAGAAGTAGCATACTAAGTCACTATCTCTATTCATGCACAAGGTTGCTTTGTCCCTTGCTCATTGTTTGAAGACTATTTGCTTGAACTCCCTGGTTGCTGTTCTATGTGCTTGATCATCATTGTGAAATCTTTTGAAAGATCTATTTGAAATATTGAAACTGAGTTCCATCCTACTGTAGTGAGTTCTCCTTAGAAGCTTAGTCTTCCTTGGTTAGTCCAGGTCAGATCCTAAGTGTTGTCATGTTGCTCAACATCTCAATGAACGTTATGGTATCAATTGCACAAGATGACTCTTAGTCTTCTTCTTCCTTCTCCATTTTCCATGTTCTTCTGAAGTCTTCTATTCGCATGGGAAATTTTTTTTCTTCTTCTTGATTCTTTTCCTCTTACTATCTAGTCTACCTTCTTCTATTCATCTATTCATTTCTTCCATGCTTGATTCCTCCTCTTCTATAACCATGAATCTTGACTATCTAGTTTTGAAACCTTTATTAAGAATAGATGATCTTGAGCTCATTGACATATTTGAAAAGTGTTGTTCCTCCAAAATTCTCATGAGTGATAAATTTATAGCAAAAATAAAAGAAAAGATGATTAAATTAGATGCCTTTGCTAGAATCATAAACATGATCATATCACGATCTTCTTCTTCCAAACATTCTTCATCATCTTAATCTTCTCATTCTTCTTCACCTTCCAAGTCTTATCATGACTCTTCCAAACACTATTCTCATTCTTCACTTTCTAAGTCTTATCATGATTCTTCTAAACACTATTCACATTCTTCATCTTCCAAATCTTATCATGGCTCTTCTAAACATCATTCAAATTCCTCATTATCCAAGTCCTCTTCCTACACTAAGTCTTCAATTTCTTCTTCTTCACAATCTCATTGTTCTTCTACTTCTTCAAAGAGTCTTACTTCTCTTCACAAGACATACCATAATGAGCAACGTGATAGTCCTTATGATACATCTTTCATGAAGAGTGATGCACCCACCTATGATGACTATGATGACTATGATGATGGACAATGTAGTGATACTTATGACACCTCTATTCCTAAGAGTCCTCCTAGTCATGTCCTTGTGCTTACTGGAAATGGGTCCTCATATTGGAAAGATCATGATGGTGATCCATATGATTCAGATTTTGAAAGAAACTTTGATGAGTTTTGTGAACAATACCTTGATTATAATCCAGCTACTACTGTTGAGGAATATAAAATGCACCGTGCTGATTTGAAACGTATATATTATAAGAATCCTTCCTCTAAGAACATTCATGCTGAAAATAAAGATTGCACTCTCAAGCAAGATCATGTTAATGTTGAACCTTTGTCTTGTGATGGTTCCCTTCCATCCTCTACTTCATACAATTCCCATACATCTACTAAAGCTTCCGAATCTTTCACAAATCCTTCATCCAACAAAGATCCTAAGGCTTTCCATGTAGTTCCCTATAGTTATCCTCAAGGGCTACCTCTTAAAAAAACTCAAGCTAACCTTCACTTTGCTACAAATACTTCTAATGATGCTAAATTGAAAGATCTTAAGCCTTCATTTTCTATACTACCTACTTTAGCTAATTCTTCACTATCTCTTCCATAGTCTTCCATACAATTCCAACATGCTTCCTTGTCCTTAAAAGTGGCTCCATGTCAAGAGGACCCTAAAAATGATAAAGAAACAAATATAAATAAAGATCAAGATCAGGAACCCTCCATGACATCCAATCCTTTTCATGACATCTCTAATCCACTTTATGGTTCTTTTGATCCTCTACGTTCTTCCGCATTCATTCCACCATCTCCTAAGCAAGATCAAGCTACTACTTACACTATTGAGCTTATTGATAATCAAAATAACCTTACCACACTTGCACTTTCCAAAGATGATACTTCCATTAAGGTTATTAAAAATGGTGTTGTTACTTTTGATGTAAATCCTACTAAAAATCAAAAGAAAGTTGATACGCTTATGCTATCCAAAGATCCTTGTCAAGATCAAAGTCTTCCATCTTCTTGTTCTACCACTCCATGCTCACTTCCACTTTCTAATTTTCCTAAATCTTCACAAGCTTTGAATGATCCTATCAACGAAGTTGCTCCTATTCAAGATGTTCATGATACTATTGAAAATCCTAATGCTCACTCTAAAGATGCTGATGTCCTTGGTTGTCATATAGATGCCGATGAACTTAATGATTATCCTTTTGCATCTTCCACGTCCATCCTTGGACCTCCTCCATCAATACTAAAGGCTTCATGTCTTCCTTCCATCTTGGGCCCTTATGTCCCTTCACTTTCCCCTCCTAACTCTCCTAATTCATCATCCATCTTGGGTCCTTACGTCACTCCATCTCCTATCTTCCCTCAAGATCAACATAGATGCATACCCTTGAATCCTTTTCATCCACCCACCCATCTAAACCAGTCGTATTTTCCTTCTTCTTCCACAAGTCCCAAGTCTTTTGGAAGTAACTTGAATGTTCAATACAAGAATCCATTAAAAAAAAAAGATCACCATGTCTCCTTTAATCGACATGGAAACATAAATTCAAAAGAGATATCTAAGAAGAAAACTACAAGACAAGTATGGGTTCCAAAATCTATCATTAGGATATTATCTCTAAATCATCCAAAGAAAATAAAAATCCTAAGGCTATATGGATTCCAAAATCTCTCTTGAAAAAGTATGATGTTGAACAAAAAATGAAGTTGACATTCAAGCTTCCAAAGGCTTCCACTTCATTTTCTTCCAAAAATATTCTTCCATTCCATGTGCCTAAACCGCAACCTCTGCTAAACATTCACCATATTCCTTCTCGTATTCCTTCATTCAAGTTTCTTCCACCCTCTCGCCACCCTTCAAGGTGTGTTTTGATGTTGATCTTGCCTTCCTTTTCATCTACCCTTTCACAATCCTTCCATTCATTATCCTTGTACCTTCTATCATTTTTCCTCATTTTCCTATTCCTCCTATCTTCCAACCTCACTCGCTTTGTATAAAACCTTATCCTCCATTTTTCTCTTCCATTTTCCTTTCCCTATCAGCATTTTTGAGCATATCATTTTGAATCCTTGGCATATCATGATTTATACTTTCAATGAGCATTATCTGGAAAGCTTTCCTTCTTCCACAAAAAAATAAAATTCAAAAAAATAGAAAAATTCAAAAAGAAAACCAAAAAAAAAAAGAAAAAATTGAAAATGTGCCATGGTGAAAACTTGGAAATAGGCACCGTGGTAGCAAAAGTAAAGAGAAATAAATTCATCCTATGGTGAAAACCACTCCCTTGTGGCGCCTTGGATAAGTACTATGATGAAAACCTGGTAATCAGGCATCATGCATAGTTCTTCTACATATTTCATCCATTTCATCTTCTCTCTTTGATCTTGACAATGTTGACCTATACTTGAATATTTGGCTATCTTGTGAGCTATCTTACAATGATCTTGCTTTCATTCTATTCCTTTTTAGCCTTCATATTTATTTTCCTCTATTCATTTTAGCCTTTCACTATCCTCTTCCCCCTTGGTCTTGATCTAATAAAAAAGAGTAAAACATGATGCTATGAAGCCTCTTGACATGTCTACTCCTTTGGACTGCATCCTCCCTTCTTTTGCAGTGCTCTTTTGTGACTTATCCTATGCTAGCCTTTCATTGCTTGTCCAAATATGCTTTTCATGACATTTTTTTCCCTAGCTTGGGTACTCTTGAGGAGTTTGACCTTGAGGATTTCTTCCCTCCATTCACCTTCATTCTCCTTTCCTCCATTTCATTCACCAGCTTGCTCATCCATCTTGTTTTCCACCTTCCTAAACATTGGGACTGCACGATGTGATCTTGCTCATGAGTTTGATGCCCATTTCTATCTAGGGGCATCCTTTGTACATATTTTATGATCCTGAAAAATACTAAAAAAATTGATATATGATGCTGAAAAAAATTCTAAAAAGCATAAAAAGTCCTGAAAAAAATACAAAAAAATAAAAAAATTTAAAAGTTCAAAAAAATAGAAAAAGTGCCTTGGTGAAAATCTAGAAACAGGCGCCTTTCTAGCAAAAATTAAAAAAAAAGAAAAAAAAATCAAAAATTGCAATAAAAATTCAAGTGGTGAAAGCCTGGAAACAGGCGCTACTTGAGGCCTTTGCACCCCTATTTGTTAGCATGCGTCCTCGACACTTAGCCACTTTCCATCATGCCTTGACCTTATTTGACTTGGTCTGGAATTGGTCTTTATCTTTGTCTAGGGGGCATACTTGTTAGCATTGGTCCTTTAGGTGCATTTGTCTCTTGGGGCATTTCACAACAGGTGTTTTTCAACACCACCCCAAATAGTGTTTTTCAACACTACCCCTGCGTCGAGTGTTTCTTAACACTTATCAGATGTCTTTCCCAATAGTCTAAGTATGATGCGATATTTCTCATTTGCAGATGTGATAACCAGAGTTTGATTCTATGAACAACACACACGCACTTAAAAAATCAATTCGCTTGAGATATGTTGACTTTATTTTTCTTTGTGTGTTGTCTATGAGGATTTATTTGATGAGTGGTCTCTACCTGAGAAGTTTTTGATGATGCATAGCTAGAAGACTAAGGGTATGAGAACATGTTTTATTTTTTTATCTGCTTGTGAGTATATTTTGTTGATCCTAACTGTCATGAGTATTTATGCTGGTCTTACTTGACACTATGGATTGACAAGGTATTATCCTTGACTGTTTTGTGAGTGCATGCTTCTAGTTATCTTGACTTTCATGTGTCTTGATACAGACATAATCTCACCATATCAAATTTAGGTAATCTCACTGCATTAGTCATCTTGACCTCCATGTCTTTGATGCCTAGGTGAGATTTCCACATTTCTATCTGATAAAGATCATATTCATATCCACATAGTTATGCTAGTGTGCATTGTATGATCTTGTGATGCTACCAATAACGCTCGATGATGATAATTAGATGTCTATAAGCATTGTGACCTTTCAAGTGAACCACTTTCATAGTAGCTTGCATTCTTAGGTTCATCATAGTTTAGTTTTTGCATCTTGCATATCGAGAGAGCTCTCCTTTTTATCATCTACGGACTAGTTGGTCAACTGTGCTCATTTTTTGATTCTTCTTGATCAAATCTTTCATTTCTAGTCTTTCATATCCAATCATTTACTATCCATTTTCAGACTCGAAATCGAAATCTGAGTCACGTTTCCAAGATTTCTCATTCTTTTACGCAGTTGACTGACCTTTTGAGGCATAATTCTTTGATCTTTGATAGAATTTCTTCCTTTCCATGTCTTTCAAACTTCTAGTCTTTCATTCACCCCTTTCGCTTCCTCTCTCTGAGGTGTGACTTAATCTTTATCCTATATCTTTCCTAGTCAAACCTAGTCAACTTGGGGCATGTCTTCACTGTTTGATGGTTATCTTATCATGCTCCCTTATCTTCAGTTGTGATTTCATTCAGATTTGATCAATCTTTATCAATTTGTTGTTCCTCTCTACCTGATTTCAATTTCGACTCTGAGGGGGCAGTATTTATGGGATTCTCATCCCTGATTTCCTTGATTTTCTTGATTCAGACATCTTTTTATGAGTTTTTGCTCAAGCTTGAGATTCTTATCTCTTATTTTGGATATGATCCCGAATCGACCTCATGTCCAGAATCTTTTGTTTATGTTTTTTCAGATGTGATCCCGAATCGACCTCACATCTGAGTTATTTTGTGATCCCAAATCGATCTCACATTTCAATTTTTCTTTGACTGCATGTGATCCCAAATCAATCTCACATTAGTCAAAGAGGGGAAAATGTATGCACCCTAAAATGGTCGCCTAGACTTTGGGCCCCATTTCTGCAATTTATCAAATCCCTGAATCAATATTTTCAAAAATCAACATTTTTCAAATATATCAATTTCCTTGATCAAATCATAATCAATTCAATATTTCTTAAGGTTTGAGCCTTATTTAATTTAAAAGAAAATTAAAATAAAAATCTTATTTAATTAAGAGAACATGCTCTCTTTTAATTAAATTAAAAATATCTTTTAATTAAATAATAAAATCACTTTATCCTAAGCCTTTATTTAATTAAAAATAATTTCCTCCCCTTTTATTTAAATAAAAAATCTCTACTTTTCTTCTTATCCTATGTTGCACAAATAAAGTATTTAATTCTTATTTATAAAGAAAAATAAAATAAAAGTACTTTTTGTCTCACATAGACATAAATTAAATGCTCAACATAAAGTAAATACTTCTAATTTTCTTATTGGAGGATATTTGTGCACAAGGATCAAGCTTCTTTTTTTCTCCATTGTTGATTAAGTCTTTTGCCTCTTAATCTCCATAGTTCATTGTTTTTCACTTCCTATAAAAAAAGAGCTCTCTTCCTCATTTGCACACACAATACAAACTTGAATTATTATGCTACAGGTTTTCTAAGTCATTGAAGCTTTTGGAGATATTCTTGCATCAAGTTTTGAAGATTTGGAGCATCATTGGCATTCATCTTGCATCTACATCACATCCTAGCTTGCATCATAGTTGCATTATCATGGTATCATTTTCTTTCATGTTTTAGATTAATTTCACATAGTTTAATTAGAGGGTTTGTAACTCTTTCATTTCCATTTTCATAGCTTAATTGCATCTTCATTCTCATAAGATTAATTTGCATCCTCATATAGATTTGCATAGCATTGCATTGTATACATTTAGATTTCATTGGAGATATTGATTTCATTGTGAATCTCTCATTGTATGGTTGACTAGCAAGGTCATGAGTTTATAGCTCTAGCTGAGAGCAATTTTACAAATCTTGCAACTCCATGCATAGAGAACTATGGATCGATTTGTGAGGGCTCATTCTTGAGTTTTCTTGCATGTAAGGATTCATAGAAGTGTGACAACGTTTTAGAACACAACACTATCCTTTGACTTCTTCTTACTATTGAGAAAAGTACTAATAAATTTTTCCTCTAGCCCTCTGCAGATGTTGTTCCCAATGACCTAAGGTTTAGCATATTTCTCCCTATAAATTTTGTCATTTCTTTCCTTCCAAATACAACAACAAATGTGAGGAGGGATGAGTTTCCAAAAATCTCTAGCCAGATCATTAGAAAAAGGATAGCTCCATTGAGTAACAAATTCCTGCCAAGAAAAAGGAAAAAGCCAACACAGATTCCATTATTTGAAAATAAGATCCCATACCCTATGAGTATAGGTGAAATGAAGCATAAGATTATCATAAGATTCAACATCTTCCATATAGAGATAGCATCTATTTACTAGAAAGAAGCCCCTTTTAGACAAATTATCAGAGTTAGGGGTTTATTCTAAATAAGGATCCAAAAGAAGAAATTAATTTTGGGGGTAAGGAACTTATACCAAATAGTCGAGCAGAGAGGTTTGTCTTCCCTATAAGAAGACATAGAGCAATAAGAAGTAACCAAGTAACGTCCATTAGCAGTAGGGGCCCATATGATTTTATCTTGAAAGTTGTCCCTAATGAACCAAGTTTGTAATTCATTCATAAGATCAGAGAACCTTCTGTCAATTGCTCCAATATCTTTCCATTTGTTTACTTTCCAATAATCATGATAGTTAGTATCTCTTGGATATTTTAATAGATATTATGAGATCAACTTGATATTAGTTGATCAATATGATCCTTATGATATATTTATGATGGATAGTGTATCCATAAATATACCATGATTTGTTATGCTAGACATCATGAGACTTGATGTCAGTGTACATACCATAATATAGACTTTTTTATGAAGAATGTCATGTGACTTGATATTCTTGAGTATGTCATACCTTTTGATTTCACGAGCAAGGAGAAATATCTTCTCACAATAGATAAGCTTATTGTGATATATACTTGGTTAGATTTTTATCCTCCCTAGCTAAGAGGGAGTGTTGAAAATAGTATCTTTGGTCAGATAATTGTGAATAACTATAAGATCAATAGAATTATAAAATTACATGTATGTATATATATCAATATACTTTGTATATTGATATATACATATACATTTAATATTAAAAAAATTATATCATCATATTAATCTTATTGCTAAATAGAATTACCATTCACAAATTAGATTGAAACAATTATGTTTTTGTTCCAAGTATATCGATCAACATTACTAAGTCAATGTCATTATTACTTAATGAATATGAATCTAATCGATATTAGAAATCTCATACTTGTCACCAATAATATGTGTGTATTGCGGAGATCATATTTTCATCTGATTAAGGAACATTACTCATTGAATATAACAAAAAAATCATGATTATATTTAATATATAGAATGGTTTATATAAGAACCCTTCTGAGATTTGTATTGGGTTGATTAGCATGAGTTATGAAGAGGCACGATGATGGATAGACATGTCTCCACTTTGGTGGAGACATGCTTGTCCACCATTGTACCCCTTTAAATCATATATATGCTCAAACTTGATCGATATGATAAGCACCAAAATCAATTAGTGCAAAGAAATCCTGAAATTAATCTCTATCATTCATATTCAGAAACCAGTATTACAAATATGAAACATTATATATCTCTGACTATATTCGAGAGATATTATTGTCTTGTTCATGTTACAACCTGCAAGTAAGATACAAAGATCAGTAAGAATTACATTTTGAAATTAAAAAGACATATACTATCTAGATCTGAGATAAATCTAATCATCATCAATATTCAACCTTATCAATTATATAATTACTACACAATTCCCCAGTAGAGTCACCATTTTTTTTGGTTCCCAGAATAGTCTTACGCTTCAATAGCCACTAGTACAATCATTACCAATTCTAAAGAGTTTCCAAATCTAATTATCAAACTTCTTGAGAGGACCTAACCAACTGACAGGGATACAAATTCCCTTCACACTTCTAGCTCTACAAAACCAAGGTAGGTATACCTAAATTCAATGAAACACTACCCTCAACATAGGTATCCCTAAATTTAATAAACATATTATCTCACAAATGGCTATACAGTAACAAGAAAATACTAAGTAATGGCTAACTACTTATTGATTCACAATTGTTATGGAGCATAAGATACACACACCATAGGTAAAACTAATAAATGAAAACATTTTTTATCAATATGGTTTAACCAAAAAATATGGACCAAGAGGATAACAATTTCAGCTGATTTATATTGGTGCCTTATAATTGGGTAGTATTATCAATCCACAACTCATCATATGAATGACACAAAATTTCTACTGATTCAATACTTAGATTAATAATATCAGATTTCCACAATCTATTTTAACTGTATATGCATTTTTGGATTTGATTGTGTGTGATTTTTGGTATCAACATTTTGGATCACACTTTATGATCCATCATCAGGAAGAGAGAGATAGTGTAAGAATTTTAAAAGAAGTTGTCAACCAAGCCTATCTCAAGAGGTAAAAGGAGAGGGATGGTGTAGTACCCCTCGCATCTTTCTTTTGCTGATACTATGTTTAGTTTGACACTGTTTTATCTTGGTTGATTAGATCAGACATATATTACATGTTATATTTATATTTTGGTGTGTGATTAAACAGTTATAGTTTGGATGTTAATTGTTATGTTTGAACCTGAAACAGAACTTTACGTAATGGTTAAATCTAGTAATGATGGATTTTATATGATGTTTCAAATGCATGTATAAATTGAAGTAATTAGATGATGATTATATTTGGTACTTACCCCATACCCGCATGTGTATGGTATTATGTTTGTTATCGTTATGTTTTCTTTTCTGTTGACATGCATGTATGGTAGAGGAGGAGGCGTAGTTACCTGCATTTAGTCTGGTCCACACGTCCTAGCCATCCCTACCATTGTCTGATAGTATGTTATATATGCACATGTACATGCAATGGTTTTTTTTATGCAGGTTGCAGGTACTAGGCATCGACTTCCCTGGCTTGACAGGATGAGCGTGCCATTATTATGTCTCAATGGTGGAGAAGGGGAGTTAGCACCTAGGCCAATTCCCTAACCTAACCATCCTAAAATCACGGATGAGACCTTACTTGACTTACCTAAATCGAATTCGTTCTGGTAGAATGAATCCGATATATGTTTTCCCGGTTGAGCATGATATTGTCTTAGGTTTTGTTTCATGTCGGTGTTACATTTTTGACCTTGTGGATCTCATGTCTGACCTCTGATAGTTATTGAAATTATGTTGACACATTGGTAAATATTATGTTATTAGTATGATATAACATAATTAGTTATATATGCTTTCTCTAAGTCTCTTATAATAATAATATTATAAATGGTATATATGTTAAGTTTATATGTATGACTATATGTTTATATAGATAGAGCTTATTATATAATCTTGAATATTGAGTGTTATAACTTAATGCAAATGATTAATTAAAAATAAAAGAAAAAGAAATTCTACAATTTTAAATTGTCTCATTTTAGGTAGTTGACTTGAATAGTAGGGGGGAAATAATAAAATATTTCTTCTCTACTTTCCAAGCCAATTTAGAGGTCAGAGAGAGAGACTTGTCACTACTTTTTTTTCATGCAAAATTTAGAGGAGAGAATGGAGAGAGAGATGAAGGGTTGAGGAAGAGAAGAGAGGAAGAATAGAAGACAATTTGGGGAGCTGATTTTGAAGCAGCTGAGAGTTCAAGCTTGTGGATTGGAGAGGTATTCTCGGCTGGACTTCATCATCCTTCTTGTTGAACCGGGTAGGATTCGAGTTCCTTAATATGTTCTAAATTAGATTCTAATCTTTCCATCAAATGAGAGAAAAGATTTATCTCCTCAGATTGAAGAGTGAAGCATTAGTTCAGTGAGAAATTAGTTTGCAATGTGAAATTTTAACCAACATGCAATCCTTCTCAAACTCAGTCTTTAGTGAATCCAATTTTGGAATGGAAATGAACTTGTTACTCCATAATTCAATGGGACTTAGTGATATTTTAATCCAATGTTGTCATATTATTCATTAAATGAACAAATTGGTTATGTTGATATCTCTATTGTTTTGGAAATCAAACCATATCTAAACCTTGTTGATATACCATTAACTTAATGTCCATAGATTTCATAATATTTTAAGAAAACAAATGAAATTTGATGAATGAATACTCATAGTAGTGGAGGAAATAAAACAAAATTAACTTTCAAAAAAAGTTCTATTACAAAGAAATATGAGCTTTCAGCTCTCTGGAAATTGTATGGGAAAAGAATTCCCATACAATTTCTTACACAGTCATTATTTAATTATATCTCCTGCCACCTTGGACTATAAACAAAAATAAATAATACCTAGTCAACACTACTTTATACAACCCATCACTTCTCCACCTTGGAGCTCGCACCTCTCCTTGCACAATATTAATAGCTTGAAATGAAAGAATGATTTCTTTTATTTGTTTGAGTTATGTCAATTTGAATGGTACGTAGGACTTAGTATGGGCTTGGAAAAGTTTTTAAAAACATGCATTAAACTTTGTTACTTTTTTCCCCAAGCTTTCTTTTCACCACCTCTTGTCTTGTCCTTTACTCCATGTCATGGACAAGTACTTGGGAGCAGGCCTTAATGGCTAGTAAGTGGCGTGAGTTCTAACATAAAGTTTTGCATTGATTAATTTTTACCTTTTTCAAACCTCTTGATCCTTGCTTTGGCCGCCCAAGGGATGGGGCTCTTAAAACAAGGAAACTCACCCACCTATCCTCATTGAATAACATGTGTCAGGCCTTTTGAGCACCTCCCAAGAGATAAGGCTTGTGATATGTGTTTGGTTTTAATGTTAAAGTTTCTTTTTCAAAGCCATGTGGGATTTTGGGGCGCCATCTTTGAGCCTCTACTTAGGATTTGGTGGGCCCCTATGTTTCCTCACCTATGACTTGTTTTTTCTTTTTTTCCCAAACAAATCTTTTGTTTGAATGAATATAGTGGCGTGGGTTTTGGGGATTAATTAGCTTAACATTATTATGTTTTTGGTAGCCCACTTGTTGATTCATGATGCTAGGTGATTAGGGATTAGTTAATAGAGTTTTGGTTTAGAATTAAATAAGATGGGTTTTGATTAAAACTAAACATGGATTTTGATTGTTTTAAATAGTGCAATACAATTTTGATTGTTAATTAAGTTTAACTTGGGATAACAGTCTTATAATATGAATATTTTATTAACCATTATTTTAATCTACTAGTTATTATTAATCTATTATTGTTTTGGTATTTAATTTAGCCTTGGTAATTGAAAGTTATCAATAGGTGTTATAGTATTATTACTAGTGAACTTAATGATTTATTCTATAATTGTATTTGTTTTCGAGTGCATATTTGAAGATTAGTATTATTTAATCTTTTCATTTGATAATTAAACATTCGCATTAATCAAGTTATAGTAGGCAATGTTAGCGTTCACAATGTGGTCATTTGGTTGTAGACGTGGTTATTCTGATTAGTGTAATTAACTAGTGTGAGAAAATAATTACTTGTTAAAATGATTCTTGTGAATTTGATTTCTTTACGAATTATCAATTTCTTGTTTACGATGTTCTCTTCTATGTATATCATATGTGCATGTTAAATACTCTGTTGATGTAGTTGATTTACATATGGGATTAGATAACCGAATAGGGGGTAAAATCCAGAGGTCGGGGATATGTTGCGGTTATCAGTTATCTGTTTGTTGATTGTATTTATGGTGCAATGTGGATTCTATCTTCATTTGCTTGTTTTGGATTAGGGTCAATGTGAGACCTTGATGGGGTGGTCAAACCGATCCCTGTTAGTATTTTCCTCCTGGTGGGTTAAAACTTGATTTAGTGGCCAAGTGAATTTATGTTTTGAAATGAGATTTGCTTTAATTGTTTATTTGGTTATGGGAATTTAATGTGTCATAAGTGGCCACAAACCAGGATGGGTATTGTTGTGGAACTAGGGTAGGTTATCTAGATGTGGTGTAGAAGGTGGCTTGCAATGGATCGCCGAGGCCTGCAAGTGGCTGACGGATCATCCATTGACAAGTTTCTTAATTCCAGTGATAACATTATAAAAATTGATTTAGTCAGGATAACACTAAAAAAAAGATAATTTGAAATACCTCGCCCATGCCTTGAGTGCTAGTTAAGACTAAGGATGGATGCGGGAAGATGCTAGATGCATCATCGATATACTTGTCTTCATGAGAGATATCGATGCCACGTATGATCACTTGAGTGCCGTCGGTTCAGTGAGGAACCTTCAGGACTAAACTCGAGGGTGGATCTATGTGATGACACCTTCCTACTCACACCGTAGATATCCTACGTATGTCAGTGCCTCTGGTAACCCGTATACCCTCTTGTATTAGATATATTCTCCTAGATGTGGTTTGGAGATTGGTCCTTAGTGTGTGTGTGGGCCTGGTGTTATCTCCCTCGCACGGTGGGGTGGACCTCTGGGTTCCACATGGTCGGGTGGTAGTGTACTTCTCCATTGAGACAGTTGCGGACTACCCTTCGTCACTTGGTTGTACACTTGGATCAGTCTATCGCTTTCTTGCAGATTTATGTACCCAGATGTTAAAAGTTATTATGTTGTACTTCTAGGAGGTTTTCACTTGATGATCCCTACGTGGATCCATGATGAATTTTGATACATGTAATTGTATTAAATATCACCGCATACCCTACGACATGTGTAGCGGATGTAGGTGATCATGAGTTGTAATGAACTATTGATTAAGAGATGTATTTAATTTTACTTTGTACTTAAGAGTTCTTAAGCATTTATCATGTTAGCATAGTGTTAGTTAGATGACGTAATTCTACGTCAGGGACCCTTGAGAACGAAAATGAAATGATATGTTTTATTCTGAACTCATGTTTGTTTATCATTGTGTTATTATGTCCAATGTGGTTGTAAACTTTAGTAAACAAAAAAAAAATGTTGTATAACTTAGTTTAATTTTAGTGTTTTCTCTTGGGTTCCCTGGCGGGGGCGTTACAATTGGTATCAGAGCGCGAGTTCTACACTGGGAACTTTGGGAATAATATGTGCGCCCATTAGGTCTTATTAGGTAAACATGTTAAAACCAAACTTAGACATCAAAACAACTTGGTTGTGGTAATCTTTAACTTTCACGAAAATTTGAACCGAAATAAAACTAGAACAACAAAACTTGCCTTAAAACTATGTCCTTATGTGATTGCTTTTGGTTTCAAATATGACATACTTAATATATATCTATGCTTAAATGTTTTGTCCTAACCTTATGGTTGCAGGAAATATGCCTCCTGTGACTAGAGCCCGTGGTAGAGGTAGAGGAAGAGGTAGAGTGGTTACACCCTCTTTCTCAGTTGATCAGGATAGTGCTCAGAGCCATAGTAGAAATTAGGGTGATAGCCACCAGGATGGTTCAAAGGATTTAGACACCAGACAGATTTTACAGGCCATTCTTGAGAGGTTACCACCTATGCAGAATAGAGGTAATCAGGGAGATCAGGCTAGGGAGAGGGAGAGGACTCCCCTTAGACAGGTTGTACCAGTAGGGTATGATGCCATTATGGCAAGTCAGATGAAGGACCTGTTTAGAATGCCTAAACTTCCATTTGATGGCATAGGTACCGGGTTTGAGGTGGACACATGGCTCATTGGTTTAGATAGGTACTTCTCCATGTACTCATTTGCTAGCAATGTAAAAGCTAGATATGCTATCATGCAGTTGACAGATTCAGCATCATCATGGTGGAGGACAGAAGAGAGTAAATTGGGAATCACCATAGATACAGTTACATGGGAGTTGTTCCTTGAGAGCTTTAGAGATCGGTTTTTATCAGATCAGTGGAAACAGGACCGTGCTGATGAGTATCATTACTTGAGACAGAGGAATATGACCGTACAGGAGTATGAGCGGAAGTTCTTTGAGCTGAAACAGTATGCTGGTTATAGTAGTGAATCACCCCTCATGATTCAGCATTTTGTTAGAGGGCTTAATGCCCATATTGGAGGGGAAGTGAAGGTCTTAGAACCCAAGACCCTTAGAGAAGCAGTAACAAAAGCTATACTCACAGAGAAGAAATTTCAAGGTAAGCAGGGTGGTGGCACATCAGATTTCAGGGGTAAACAGTCACAAGGTAACACTAATTTCAAGAAGCCATCACACTTCTCCAAAGGCAATCAAAATCAAAGTCAACAGAGTTCAAAACCCCCTGATCAGAGTGGTACAGCTTCCAATTCCAGAAAGTTTTGTAATAGTCAGCGCTTCAAGCGCAACCAGTCTTCTCAGCCCACACAGTCAGTACAGAGCTCACATCAGGGTAGTAGTAGAGGTAGTTTCCATCAGTCCAGTGCACCTTCAGCAGGAAGGGGTTATGGTAGAGGCACAAGTTGTTTCACATGTGGACAATTTGGGCATATTGCAGTCAATTGCCCGCAGGGTGGTTCACAGTATTCAGGGCAGAGACCCGTACCATCTGAGCCTACGATTGGGGATTCAGGTAGATCTCACAGAGTGTTTGCAGCAGTAGACCACCGTCAGGCAGAGCACCAGGGCACAGTTATTGAGTCATCAGGTGCTATCCGAGGTATTGATGTTTCTATATTATTTGATTCTGGATCTACGGATTCTTTTATATCTCCATTTGTAGTAGAGAGATGTGGACTAGTGGCAGTAAAGCAAGACATAGGTTGGCAAGTGGAGCTAGCTTCAGGGGCAAAGGTGATCACAAACACCTTAATCCGGCATTGTTGGGTAGATTTGGGTAGCATTAGCACTCTAGTTGATCTTCACATAATTCCATTGGGGTCATATGATGTTGTATTAGGCATGGATTGGTTGGAATCCCATGGAGCTACTATTGATTGTAGACAGAAGATCATTAAGTGCAAGGATGATCAGGGTAAAAGCATTGAGCTTAGAGGCATTCAACATCCTGTTTCTCTTCGTATGATTTCTGCCATGCAGTTGAAGCAAAGTATGAGAAAGGGATGCCAAGTGTTTGCAGTGTCCTTGAGGGAGTTTGAGGATGAGGATGGTGAGAAGAAGTCCCTTGATCACCCTGTGTTACAGGAATTCATTGATGTCTTTCCAGATGAGATCCCGGGTATGCCACCAAAGCGGGATATCGATTTTCATATTGATCTTGTTCCAGGAGCAGAGCCTATATCTAGAGCTCCATACAAGATGACTACATAGGAGTTGAATGAGTTGAAGCTGCAGTTGGAAGAATTGTTGGCTAAGGGATGTATCAGGCCTAGTGTTTCACCTTGGGGAGCACCAGTCCTCTTTGTTAAAAAGAAGGACGGTTCATTACGACTGTGCATTGATTACAGATAGTTGAACAAAGTCACAGTCAAGAATAGGTATCCCTTGCCACGGATTGATGATCTCTTTGATCAGGTGAAAGGCGCTAGGGTGTTCTCTAAAATAGACCTCAAGTCAGGTTATCATCAGTTGCGCATTAGAGAGGAGGACATCCACAGGACAGCTTTTCGGACACGCTATGGTCACTATGAGTTCACAGTGGTACCATTTGGCTTGACGAATGCTCCATCTGTATTCATGAGTTTGATGAATGGGGTATTTCGTAGGTATCTTGATCACTTCGTTGTTGTCTTCTTGGATGATATTTTGGTTTATTCTAAATCCATGGAGGAACACGAAGAGCACCTTCGGTTGGTATTGCAATGCCTTAGAGAGAATCAATTGTATGCTAATCCAGCTAAGTGTGAGTTCTTCAAGTCAGAGATTCAGTACTTGGGCCACGTGATCTCGGGTGATGGTATTTCAGTGGATCCCGCAAAGATCCAGGCTATAGTTGATTGGCCGGCACCTACAAATGTGCCAGAGGTTCGCAGTTTTATGGGTTTGGCAGGATATTATCGTAAGTTCGTAGAGAACTTCTCTAGAGTTGCTTATCCCATCACCTCATTGCAGAGAAAGGGTAAGAAGTTCTTTTGGTCTGAGAAGTGTGAAGAGGCATTCAGAACCCTCAAGCATAAGTTGACTAGTACACCTATTCTTTCAGTACCTGATCCCACAGGTGATTTTGTGGTTTGTACAGATGCTTCGTTAGAGGGTATTGGAGCAGTCCTCATGCAGGGAGGACGGGTGATTGCTTATGAGTCTCGCAAACTCAAGGATCATGAGTTGAACTATCCCACGCATGATCTTGAGCTAGCAGCGGTAGTCCATGCTTTGGTCCGATGGAGACACTTTTTATTGGGACACCGATTTGAGCTTCATACTGATCATCGCAGTCTACAGTACATTTTCACTCAGCCTAATCTGAATGCTAGACAGAGGAGATGGATGGAGTTCCTTTGTGAGTACGATTTTGAGGTTAAGTATATCCAGGGGAAGGAGAATGTGGTAGCTGATGCTCTTAGTAGGAAGAGACGAGTTGCAGCTGTGACTACACTTGGTGTTGATTTGAGGAGTAGGATCTTGCAGGCACTTCCTCGAGATACTTTTTATCAGGAGGTGAAGGCAGAGATTGAGTTTGGGAGACCTCTAGTAGGTAGATTTGAGGGGTATGTGTTGGAGTCTGATGGTTTGTTGCGTCATGCGAGCCGGATCTATGTACCATCATTGGATGATCTTCGTTCATTGATCCTATCTGAGGCTCATTATGCACCTTACTCGGCACATCCTGGTGTCAAGAAGTTGCATGCAGATCTTCGACAGTTATATCATTGGTCAGGAATGAAGAGGGATATTGCTGATTTTTTTGCTAGGTTCTTAGAGTGTCAGAGGGTTAAGGCAGAACATCAGCATCCAGCAGGACTTTTACAGTCACACAGTATTCCTTCATGGAAATGGGATGTTATATCGATGGATTTTATCATGGGTTTGCCTTTGACACCCCGTAGACATGATGCTATCATGGTCACTGTTGATCGATTGACTAAGGTAGCTCATTTTTCTCCCATGAGATCCTCTTATACAGCTTCATCAGTAGCTAGAGTCTTTATGCAGGACATAGTGAGATTGCACGGTATCCCTCAAAAGATTATTTCTGATAGGGATCCAGTATTTACTTCTGCATTTTGGACTTCTTTGCAGCATGATTTGGGTGCTCAGTTGAACTTTAGCATAGCCTATCACCCTCAGACAGATGGGCAGACAGAGCGTGTGAATCAGGTCCTAGAGGATATGTTGAGGATGTATGTCATGGATAGGCAGACACATTGGGAGGATTATCTATACTTGGTGGAGTTTGCATATAATAATGGATACCACAGTTCCATTGGCATGTCACCATTTCAGGCATTGTATGGACGTCCTTGTCGTACACCCCTTAGTTGGGATAGGTTAGATGACAGGATTCTTTTGGGACCAGAGATGCTTCGTGATATGGAGCAACAGGTGGAGCGCATTCGAGAGCATTTGATCACTGCACAGGATAGACAGAAGAAATATGCAGATGCTCATAGGACAGATATTCAGTTTTCAGTTGGGGATAAGGTGTTCTTGAGAGTGCGTCCAAGGAAGAGTCCAATCCGTTATGGAAAGGATTCTAAATTGGCGCCTCGATTTGTTGGCCCATTTGAGATTTTGGAGAGGATAGGTCCAGTTGCTTACCGTCTTGCATTGCCACCTAGCCTATCTCGCATACATGATGTATTCCATGTTTCTGTTCTTAGGAAGTATATTCCAGATGTGACACATGTTCTTGATTGGAATGCATTACAGGTCGAGGACGAGCAGCTGGCTCTGGAGCCCGTGCGCATTTTGGAGCTTCCGGATATCACACTCAGGGGTCGTATTATTCCTCAGGCCAGGGTCCAATGGGACCCAAATGATGAGACCACAGCTACTTGGGAGGATGCATCTCGATTGCGGGATGCCTATCCTTATCTGTTTGCAGGCTTCCAGGAGTAAGCCTAGTCCTAGGGGGGGAGGATGTAGTACCCCTCGCATCTTTCTTTTGCTGATACTATGTTTAGTTTGACACTGTTTTATCTTGGTTGATTAGATCAGACATATATTACATGTTATATTTATATTTTGGTGTGTGATTAAACAGTTATAGTTTGGATGTTAATTGTTATGTTTGAACCTGAAACAGAACTTTACGTAATGTTTAAATCTAGTAATGATGGATTTTATATGATGTTTCAAATGCATGTATAAATTGAAGTAATTAGATGATGATTATATTTGGTACTTACCCCATACCCGCATGTGTATGGTATTATGTTTGTTATCGTTATGTTTTCTTTTCTGTTGACATGCATGTATGGTAGAGGAGGAGGCGTAGTTACCTGCATTTAGTCTGGTCCACACGTCCTAGCCATCCCTACCATTGTCTGATAGTATGTTATATATGCACATGTACATGCAATGGTTTTTTTTATGCAGGTTGCAGGTACTAGGCATCGACTTCCCTGGCTTGACAGGATGAGCGTGCCATTATTATGTCTCAATGGTGGAGAAGGGGAGTTAGCACCTAGGCCAATTCCCTAACCTAACCATCCTAAAATCACGGATGAGACCTTACTTGACTTACCTAAATCGAATTCGTTCTGGTAGAATGAATCCGATATATGTTTTCCCGGTTGAGCATGATATTGTCTTAGGTTTTGTTTCATGTCGGTGTTACATTTTTGACCTTGTGGATCTCATGTCTGACCTCTGATAGTTATTGAAATTATGTTGACACATTGGTAAATATTATGTTATTAGTATGATATAACATAATTAGTTATATATGCTTTCTCTAAGTCTCTTATAATAATAATATTATAAATGGTATATATGTTAAGTTTATATGTATGACTATATGTTTATATAGATAGAGCTTATTATATAATCTTGAATATTGAGTGTTATAACTTAATGCAAATGATTAATTAAAAATAAAAGAAAAAGAAATTCTACAATTTTAAATTGTCTCATTTTAGGTAGTTGACTTGAATAGTAGGGGGGAAATAATAAAATATTTCTTCTCTACTTTCCAAGCCAATTTAGAGGTCAGAGAGAGAGACTTGTCACTACTTTTTTTTCATGCAAAATTTAGAGGAGAGAATGGAGAGAGAGATGAAGGGTTGAGGAAGAGAAGAGAGGAAGAATAGAAGACAATTTGGGGAGCTGATTTTGAAGCAGCTGAGAGTTCAAGCTTGTGGATTGGAGAGGTATTCTCGGCTGGACTTCATCATCCTTCTTGTTGAACCGGGTAGGATTCGAGTTCCTTAATATGTTCTAAATTAGATTCTAATCTTTCCATCAAATGAGAGAAAAGATTTATCTCCTCAGATTGAAGAGTGAAGCATTAGTTCAGTGAGAAATTAGTTTGCAATGTGAAATTTTAACCAACATGCAATCCTTCTCAAACTCAGTCTTTAGTGAATCCAATTTTGGAATGGAAATGAACTTGTTACTCCATAATTCAATGGGACTTAGTGATATTTTAATCCAATGTTGTCATATTATTCATTAAATGAACAAATTGGTTATGTTGATATCTCTATTGTTTTGGAAATCAAACCATATCTAAACCTTGTTGATATACCATTAACTTAATGTCCATAGATTTCATAATATTTTAAGAAAACAAATGAAATTTGATGAATGAATACTCATAGTAGTGGAGGAAATAAAACAAAATTAACTTTCAAAAAAAGTTCTATTACAAAGAAATATGAGCTTTCAGCTCTCTGGAAATTGTATGGGAAAAGAATTCCCATACAATTTCTTACACAGTCATTATTTAATTATATCTCCTGCCACCTTGGACTATAAACAAAAATAAATAATACCTAGTCAACACTACTTTATACAACCCATCACTTCTCCACCTTGGAGCTCCCACCTCTCCTTGCACAATATTAATAGCTTGAAATGAAAGAATGATTTCTTTTATTTGTTTGAGTTATGTCAATTTGAATGGTACGTAGGACTTAGTATGGGCTTGGAAAAGTTTTTAAAAACATGCATTAAACTTTGTTACTTTTTTCCCCAAGCTTTCTTTTCACCACCTCTTGTCTTGTCCTTTACTCCATGTCATGGACAAGTACTTGGGAGCAGGCCTTAATGGCTAGTAAGTGGCGTGAGTTCTAACATAAAGTTTTGCATTGATTAATTTTTACCTTTTTCAAACCTCTTGATCCTTGCTTTGGCCGCCCAAGGGATGGGGCTCTTAAAACAAGGAAACTCACCCACCTATCCTCATTGAATAACATGTGTCAGGCCTTTTGAGCGCCTCCCAAGAGATAAGGCTTGTGATATGTGTTTGGTTTTAATGTTAAAGTTTCTTTTTCAAAGCCATGTGGGATTTTGGGGCGCCATCTTTGAGCCTCTACTTAGGATTTGGTGGGCCCCTATGTTTCCTCACCTATGACTTGTTTTTTCTTTTTTTCCCAAACAAATCTTTTGTTTGAATGAATATAGTGGCGTGGGTTTTGGGGATTAATTAGCTTAACATTATTATGTTTTTGGTAGCCCACTTGTTGATTCATGATGCTAGGTGATTAGGGATTAGTTAATAGAGTTTTGGTTTAGAATTAAATAAGATGGGTTTTGATTAAAACTAAACATGGATTTTGATTGTTTTAAATAGTGCAATACAATTTTGATTGTTAATTAAGTTTAACTTGGGATAACAGTCTTATAATATGAATATTTTATTAACCATTATTTTAATCTACTAGTTATTATTAATCTATTATTGTTTTGGTATTTAATTTAGCCTTGGTAATTGAAAGTTATCAATAGGTGTTATAGTATTATTACTAGTGAACTTATTGATTTATTCTATAATTGTATTTTTTTTCGAGTGCATATTTGAAGATTAGTATTATTTAATCTTTTCATTTGATAATTAAACATTCGCATTAATCAAGTTATAGTAGGCAATGTTAGCGTTCACAATGTGGTCATTTGGTTGTAGACGTGGTTATTCTGATTAGTGTAATTAACTAGTGTGAGCAAATAATTACTTGTTAAAATGATTCTTGTGAATTTGATTTCTTTACGAATTATCAATTTCTTGTTTACGATGTTCTCTTCTATGTATATCATATGTGCATGTTAAATACTCTGTTGATGTAGTTGATTTACATATGGGATTAGATAACCGAATAGGGGGTAAAATCCAGAGGTCGGGGATATGTTGCGGTTATCAGTTATCTGTTTGTTGATTGTATTTATGGTGCAATGTGGATTCTATCTTCATTTTCTTGTTTTGGATTAGGGTCAATGTGAGACCTTGATGGGGTGGTCAAACCGATCCCTGTTAGTATTTTCCTCCTGGTGGGTTAAAACTTGATTTAGTGGCCAAGTGAATTTACGTTTTGAAATGAGATTTGCTTTAATTGTTTATTTGGTTATGGGAATTTAATGTGTCATAAGTGGCCACAAACTAGGATGGGTATTGTTGTGGAACTAGGGTAGGTTATCTAGATGTGGTGTAGAAGGTGGCTTGCAATGGATCGCCGAGGCCCGCAAGTGGCTGACGGATCATCCATTGACAAGTTTCTTAATTCCAGTGATAACATTATAAAAATTGATTTAGTCAGGATAACACTAAAAAAAAGATAATTTGAAATACCTCGCCCATGCCTTGAGTGCTAGTTAAGACTAAGGATGGATGCGGGAAGATGCTAGATGCATCATTGATATACTTGTCGTCATGAGAGATATCGATGCCACGTATGATCACTTGAGTGCCGTCGGTTCAGTGAGGAACCTTCAGGACTAAACTCGAGGGTGGATCTACATGATGACACCTTCCTACTCACACCGTAGATATCCTACGTATGTCAGTGCCTCTGGTAACCCGTATACCCTCTTGTATTAGATATATTCTCCTAGATGTGGTTTGGAGATTGGTCCTTAGTGTGTGTGTGGGCCTGGTGTTATCTCCCTCGCACGGTGGGGTGGACCTCTAGGTTCCACATGGTCGAGTGGTAGTGTACTTCTCCATTGAGACAGTTGCGGACTACCCTTTGTCACTTGGTTGTACACTTGGATCAGTCTATCGCTTTCTTGCAGATTTATGTACCCAGATGTTAAAAGTTATTATGTTGTACTTCTAGGAGGTTTTCACTTGATGATCCCTACGTGGATCCATGATGAATTTTGATACATGTAATTGTATTAAATATCACCGCATACCCTACGACATGTGTAGCGGATGTAGGTGATCATGAGTTGTAATGAACTATTGATTAAGAGATGTATTTAATTTTACTTTGTACTTAAGAGTTCTTAAGCATTTATCATGTTAGCGTAGTGTTAGTTAGATGACGTAATTCTACGTCAGGGACCCTTGAGAATGAAAATGAAATGATATGTTTTATTCTGAACTCATGTTTGTTTATCATTGTGTTATTATGTCCAATGTGGTTGTAAACTTTAGTAAACAAAAAAAAAATGTTGTATAACTTAGTTTAATTTTAGTGTTTTCTCTTGGGTTCCCTGGCGGGGGCGTTACAGATGGCACAAAGAACTATGCAGGGAAGAAGAGAGAGAACATAAAAATTAGAATAAAAAGCCCCAAGGTAGGAAGAACATATTAAAACCTATTAAAAAACACACAAATAAAAGGGAATAAAATAGAAAAGGACAACAAAAAAGGCAAGACAAAAAACAAAAAACAAAATCAAGAGAACACACAACGTAAGAGATAAGAGACACACATAAAAATTAAAAATAAATAAATAGATGAGCCCACGTAAACCCGCAAACCAAAAAGAAAAGAAAGGATATATATATATATATATATATATATATATATATATATATACATATATATATATATACATATATATATATATATATACATATATATATATATATATACATATATATATATATATACATATATATATATATATATACATATATATATATATACATATATATATACATACATATATATAAGTGTGTATATATATATATATATGTATGAATGATGCACACTATATATATATATATATACATGCACAATATATCTATCTACACACACACACACACACACACATATATATATACATACATACATATATATACATATTGTTGGAAAAAGCAATTGAAACAATTGTTGTATTGTCATTGATGTCAAACCTTAACTGGTAAGATTGTTGCTACTTAGGAAAGTACTATATCTATTTGAGTGTTGCTAAGGGGCTAGGCAAGGTTGGTAACAATAGCACCTAAGGAAAGGTTGAGTTATCTTGATATTACAAAGTGTACTTGACTATGTTGTACAATGATGAGACAATGTATTATTTATCTTAGTAAGACTGAAGACTAAACTGGTAGGCTTGACCAAGAAAAGAATGGAGAAATCATGTTTAAGCTGAGTAATGTTAGTGTTGACCAAGTTAGTGTATGCCGAGAAAAATTCTAGTGTCGACCGAACAATAGTTAATTGCCGAGGAAGAAAGTGTAAGCCGAGGAAACATTTTTAGTAATGAACGAGCTTTCTACATGAAGACCGAGTAGTTGATCATAGTATTGACCGAGCATCAGCAATTTTATATTTGAAGAGAATTTAATTTTGGAGCTGACATTGTTGAATTCTTGGATTATGTAAAACATGTTGACTTCATTTATTGATTGTTTGAAATCATTAAATTCATTGTAAAACATTTTATTGTAAATCTTTAAGAGATTTGAGATGATTCTAGAAAAGGAGCCGAAGAACATGAAGCAGGTAGATTCAATGAATCTGACCTAACCCTAAGATCTACAAACAAGATTGAGTGGCATAAGATGAGTTAACCTAATTAAGGAAAGTATTAAGGGAACCTGAGCATTTGGATATGCAAGTGCATGGGTGAACAGAGAATAATGGAAGATCGATAAAGTTTTATTGACTATATAAGCAGAAAAGGCTGAAGGAGAATTATGGTGGTTGCTTGAAGAAAAGTTTCAAGCAGATCAGAGATGGAGATGGAAAAGTTTCAAAGTCAGTAAAATAGCATTAGTGTACGGAATCAGATCTGATATTTGCAAAGTGAGTTGTATATTTTTCAGATAAATATTGCTGCTACTTTCTAACCATTGTAATAGTTAAAATCCTTTTAATAGAGGTTGACCTAACAATCATATGTTAAATCCTTTGAACAAGGTTGCTTTCTAATGGAGTGTATGTAAGTCCTATGACAAGGCTCACTTTTAATAGGGTGATTGAAATCCTTTAACCGGGTCACACCTGATAGTGTGTATTGTAACCTTTGATAGGGTTGGCTTTTAACTGAGCTCAATTTAGAAGAGTGAAAATAATAGTAGCATGTTACAAAGTGGTTTTTCCCAAATTGGGTTTCCACTCTAAATCCTAGTGTTAATACTTGTGTGAATGTTTTGGTTTGAACATTTCTATGTTTTACAAGTTAAGTTACAGCTAGGTAATGGACTGCATTGTTATATGTTTCTATTGTTGAATCAGTGATGATCGAGTTTGTTTTGGTTATTGGATCTGATTTAAGGAAAAGTTTTTAAGTTTGTTTTATACATTAGGACCTGAGATCAACTGATTCACCCCCCCCCTCTCTGTTGTTCTAAATCATATTAACACACACACACACACACACACACATATATATCCTTTCTTTTCCTTTTGGTTTGTGGGTATACGTGGGCTCATCTATTTATTTATTTTTAATTTTTATGTGTGTCTCTTATCTCTTACGTTGTGTGTTTTCTTGATTTTTTTTCATGTTTTTTGTCTTGCCTTTTTTGTTGTCCTTTTCTCTTTTATTCCCTTTTATTTGTGTGTCTTTTAATAGGTTTTACTATGTTTTTCCTACCTTGGGGCTTTTTATTCTTATTTTTATGTTCTCTCTCTTCTTCCCTACATAGTTCTTTTTGCCATCCCTCTCCTTTTATCTCTTGAGACAAGCTTGGTCTACAACTTCTTTTACAATTCTTGCACTCTCTCTCTCTCTCTCTCTCTCTCTCTCTCTCTCTCTCTCTCTCTCTTCCTAGTGATGGATCACAGAGTGTGATCCAAAACATTGATACCAAAAAACACACACAATAAAATCTAGAAAGGCATAGACAATACTTAGATTATTATTGTATTACAACAATATCTATTCATGTAATCCTAATTTGGACTTCTAATAATGATCCTTGTGCTAACCTTATGGACTTATGAATTAATCTTTAGAATTTAAATCGATCCTTGATCAAAGCTTAAAATTAAGACATACACATATGAAATATATGTAGTGAATTGAATAAGAAATTTGAATTATTGAATTCACAACTCATAAAACCAACTTAGAGGAGAGCACCAAATCAGGATTATATTTCAAATGACTTCAGAATTACTATCTTCATATATTTATTTTCCCCTTCAAGTAAAACTCAATAAACTAAAAATCCAACACTAAACTTTTATTTGCTCTCTAAAATATTATACAACACTCATGACATCTATTAAACTAGAATGAGATTGAACCCACTCCTACGATTTCAACACCACTTTTAAGCCCAAATTTCTCAGCCCTTATTAAGTGATCTTAAAAATCCTTTTATAGAACAAGGATTGCAACAAGCTACATATCACTTGTGGAACCCAAACTCCTAACTACTTAACAACATGATCAGAAGGATCAAATCTCAAAAAATATCAAGAACTTATCAATATAACCATAGAATCTTTGAATTCAGAATGCTAGAAACAAGACTTTAGCTTCTTGATTATTGGAAATTTCTAACTAATCACGAGATCATGAGCACTTCAGGAGAATTAGTTATAGCCCTTTTATACTAGCACCAAGTCATAACAGTCACTTAAACACCTTTGCATGGTCATACCCAAGAAAAATTATAGTAAATACGATATGTAAACTTTACGATAATCGTCAAACTTCAATCCTCAGCACAGCTCCACCAAGTGTTGTAATCTAGGGATCATGTTCTTTCTTTGTTAAATGAGATTGCAGGATTAGGAAATTTCATCATGTGTCCATACACAACCACCACATTCCTTGAAAATTGTGTCACATGGAATCTTATTGCTCCATTATCATCACCTCTTGGTCAACCTCACAATGTAGTAGCATCTCGTGATCCCGTGGTCTTTCTCTATCTATGTCATCTATGATCATGGGATAATAGGATCACACCACCTTTCACCCTAGGTTTTCACTCCAGTTAATCCTACAACCACAACACATTGTAATCCTAGGAATATTTTCATCTCTTTGTTAACCAATTTCACAGGAACACACCATTTTGTCAAATGCCATCCTAGGCCTGCAATCCACTTACCTCTTGCTTTTTTTGATAAAAAAAATAAAGCTTCCATTTAGGAGTTTTTAATTTCCCCTACCTTTCTTCCAATCCCAATCATTAGCACTGGGCCACACCTTTCAAAAATTTAGGATTTCCACTACTTTACTTCCAATCCTAATCATTAGCACTAGGCTGCCTTTCAAAAATTTGGGATTTCCATCACTTTGCTTCCAATCTTGATCATTAGCACTGGGATTCCTTTTTAAACTTTATAATTTCTACCACTTCACTTTTAATCATAATCATTAGCCTTGGGTTGCCTTTCATAAATTTGGTATTTCCACTACTTTTCTTCCAATCCCGATCATTTTCTTTCTTGACCTTTCTTTTCCTTTGAGTAACTTATGCACCGTTTCTATATAGGCTTGGTTACTTGACATGATATTTTATTCAATACATTAAGTGAAGAAGTCCCACCATATTTCAAAAAACCTTGGCCATTGTTATTCAACTATATTCACTTGTTCGAAACTTGATTTTCCTCGATAGTGGATATTGGACCCCAAAACATTTTGGTTTTCCATTCACCAAGTATAAGCTTTCCTCATGCTCAAGATCCACCAAAAGGCTATGTGCCTTTTTGGAACTTCTTATGTGTGTGTTGATGGATAAAGCAACAAGTTGTTTCCTGACATAGCAAATGTGGGATAACTTCCCTAAAATGATTTTCTATGAAATAACAACTGTCCATTCTACCCAAGACTATAAATCGACCAAGGAAAATCCACCACAAGAAAAACCTATGGATAAAATAAGGAAAATATAGGTCAGACTTATGCACTTTTTTTACTTCCATCCTGAATACAAATCCTAATCGACATACAAAAAATGAAAAGATAGAGTACTTTCAACCAGCCTTGTAGGAAAATTATCACATACTAAATCCAATTTTTAATAGTTCCAACATGATCCACACTTCCTTGGTGACAAATCTAATCACCCTTATGGTGGGCCCTACTTATCACTATCAACGGTCATGAGTTTCTATTTTTTCTTTTACATATGTTGTTTGACCCACATTGGCAAAAGGAATCATCACACATTTTAGATGTCTTAATCTTTTGCCTCATCCTTATGGACTTTCCCCTAAGCCAAATTTAGAGTGGAATCAAGCAATTTGGGAGGAAAATAATGATCATGTTAGACTATTGATAATTTTAAACATTAATCAATTTCTTTGACATCCAATATTACTGAATTTTAGAGGCGTTCCATGACCACACATAATTTAGACCATTGCTTGGGAATATTTTAGAGATCCTCATGTTCTTCCATTTCCAAAAGATCCAGTTGTAGATTTTCACATTCCACTTGATGATGAAAATAATATTCCCTATGATAATTTGATGATACCTTATATGTCCTATCATGTTTGCAATATATTCTAGAACCTCCACCCATAGTTACTACTTCTCCTATTGAGAACAATTCTACTATTTCCCCTGATTATGCTTGTATTCCTACATCCATGGATGCTTCTGATTTAGTGTAGTAGAGTATTTCTTGTCTTCCAGACATAGTTTCATGGGATGAATTCTTGACAGACATTGCAGGATTGTTTTTGGAGTCCTACATTGAGGATTTGGGAGACATCATTGATGAAATTTATCTTCTCTTTGATGAGGATGGTCCTTCTTTAGTTGTTGCGAGGGGGCACTCTAACCCTCATCTTCATTCTCCACTTGAAACTTCTTTCAAGTTTGACATGATTGTGGATCCTTTGATACAAAATTTGGAGGAGGTCTCTATATCTTCAAATAATAAAATTGAGTCTTTGGAGATTGGATTTCATGAGTCTCAAACTTCACTTGATATGTCACATTGCATGGTTCAAGTTGATTATACTCATGTGTTGGAGACTCCTATTTAGTTTCCTAATGCATCATACATTTTTAGTATTATTTCTATATATTGGGGAGGATTTATTGATACACCTATGACATTATTTATTCCTGAAGGGAGGAACATTATTTAGTTTTCTTGGTGTAGGGTGACCCCACAATAGTGGGTTACACTTTTTTGGACGTGTTGATTTTTCTTGAAATAACACATTTATAAGAAAATATGATGATTTAAGCCTTGAGAGGTCCCATTTGAGTGAATTAATAAAAAATGGTTATATCAAAGCCCCTTAGATCAAAAAATCTTATATATAACCTCTAACTCCTTAGTCATACTTGCAATGGAGTCTCCTTCACACCAATTAAAATGATGACATAAAATCACTTTAACTTTAACTTTCGGAAGATCAAAAAAAATTATTTGACAAACCTATCTATGTAGTATGGTACTACTCAAAAACATATTTCCAATTATTATATTTGTTAATATATATTAAGTTTATTATGACTCATATTTTTAGTTTTACTAAACATAGATATTTCACCATATGTTAACCTCTATGTTCGATGATTTTGGAAAAATAGTAAACAAGAGAAAAATATCTAAAAAATATCCATGCACTAGGTATTGAAGTCCTCTTTCTATAAAAAAAAAATTGAAATTGGACAAATACACAAGCTACAAGTTATGAAATGAACTTATGTAAAAATTACAGTTAAGTCAACTTCAAATGTTAATAAAATATGAAATGTTGAGGATAAAGTTATGAAACCAATTGAAAACATTATATATGGATGTTACAAACCTAAATTTGAAAGAATCATATTGATGTCTATTTTAGAAAAAAAGAGTTATTCTTTATGAAGTGAGTGTCACTCTTTAAAAATGTTGTTTACAACAATGTACTAGTTTTCGAGGGAGATATAAAAATGGATTCAAATCAATTCCAAAAAAAATTTAAAAATATATTTAGAATATACACAAATTTTTTTAAAAGACTCTAATTTACTTCATCTTCAAATTTGTAATGGCTTAGCAACAATATGCATCCTAATGTGAATTTTTTTTCTTGAATGTACATTTAAGTGTCAAAGTAGGCAAAAAAGTGTAACCCAGTATTGTGGGATCACCCTGCAACATCTACATTGATCCTAGAGAATCTAACATTGGCATACATTCTAGGCATTTATGAGGGATACTTTTTCTCTCTTTCTTCTTCCTATTTTGAGGAGACATCTTCATCTTTCAAGTTTGATAACACTTAGTTATAATGATTCCATGTTTTTCACCATCAATTGGGCATGATCCTGATTGGTTCATGGAATCTTCATCAACCAAGGACATGGAAAAATATAAACATACTTCAGATACATCATACTTCAATTGGATTCACCTTATTTCTTCCTATCAAAATGGGAAACATTTTGGCATCTATACTTGGTCTTTCTTCTTCCTAAGGGGAGAAATGTTGTTTGTAGGCATTGAATTATCTTTTGTCTTCAAACACTTTCCATCTTTGTAGGAGATTATTCACTATGGGGGAGATATCATGTCTCCTTGTTTCCTTTCTATGTGAGTATACTTGATTGTATATACATGATGTTTTTCATAATTGGGGGGTCTCTATTACTCCATCCATCCATGCATATTGTTTGTTTTTCATCTCTCTTTTTGGAGGAGGGTTTTTTCCATTAGATTTTCCCTATTTCTCTTATTTATGAGAGATTGTATTGCTTTTGCACTTTCATATTGTACATGAATACCTAACATGGCCTTGTATCTTGGACCCATCATGCATTGGCATCTAGCATTGTGATCTTAAGTGCATTCCCCTAAGTTTCCCTTAAGGGGGGTGTTAGTCTAATTAAATATTCTTAATAACACTTAAGTTTACTTAGGATAATTCATTTTCATATTAGTTTTCATGTACACGCCTAGGAGTTTGCATTTCATTTTAGCACACGGTGTAGGACAAATACACTTGAGGTAGAGTTAGTTGTTATCTCATTCCACTTTATGTACATAAGATCCATTTTAGTGCTCTTATCACATTATCATCCTCTAATTATTGCACATGTTTGCACAAAATTCATTTTATAATGGATGATGATCCACCTTTGGTGGACATGTGATTACACATACTATGATTGATAGGTTATCTCTTGCATCACTCCTAATTATCATGCATTTTCTATATATTCAAGCATATCTACATTTTAAATCATTGGGGCATTGTATTTCATTTTTTATCATTATTGAATCAATTCAATCAATTGATCATATAATTCCATCTCTGTTGTTTATGCTATAAATTGAACTTCTAGATATTGGAATTTTCATTTATTGTCTTAGGAAAATTCTTATAGAAATAAACTTTTACAAAATTAAATTACCAAAATTAAATTAGATCAAAAAGTAAATTGAAATATAAAATGATATAAAAAATGAAATTAACTTCTTGTACAAGATCCAAAACATTATCATAATCCTCTAATGCAAATATTTGATCATTGTCTTCAATTGTTTTTTCATATTGCTAATGTATTTGAGAAAGTTCTAGTGATCTTTTCTTCCACCCTTAGAATCATTCTTTATCCTCACAAGTATCCCAATCACCTGAAATATAAAATTGGAAAAAACATGAAAGCTGTCTTGTCCACATAGTCCATGTGCTTGCATCTGAACTCTTAAATGAATTCCATTTTTCTGATCCACTAATTGTCTAACAATAAGGTCTAGGTGGAATGTTCATTTCTTCAATTAACAAAAAAATGGTTGAATTGTAGGGTTCTTATTTGATCCTATAGATAATTTCGAATTGCACCAATCCATAATTGCATGTGTATCTTTAAATTTGACTGTATCCTTAAACTTAAATTTCCTTCTAGCTAAAATATTTTTAACACATGAACTAGCTCCATCGTGCTCTCCTTTACCATGTCCAGCTTCAACAAAACTCCACATATCTGTGGTATATTAGTTTCCTTTTAAGCCCTACTAAGCCAAAAAAATATTTAAGTATTACTAAATAATTATGTACCATTATCTAACTATATTAAATGTTCTCTCATCTGGATTTATCATTCTTTAAATTAATATAAAATCTGTCAAAATAATACTGAACAAACTTTTACAAGTGCATCTAATTATCACTCAAATAGAATGATACTCCCTCACAGTTTTTCTATCATCCTCATTACTATCATGTGCATGTCCATGAACAATATGAATAAACATAGCCAATTGCATTGAGTTGTATTATTGTTCTTGAATTTCCTCTTGTGGAGAAAGAGTATAGTTTTCCACAAAGTCAACCAATGATAGTATAGTACCGATTGGAAATGTTTTTCTACCTGTGCAAAATTGACCATCATGCCATCTAGTATATTTTGAGTGTTTCACATATTTTGGAAAAAACTTACTCATGAATTCTAACATGAATGTGTGTACACTAAGTTTTTTTGTGATTAATTCGCACCACTTTCTAATATTTCCATCTTTTAAAGTATACTCAACATTCTTAAATATTTTAATAACAATTACTATTTTTTGTCCAAAATAATTTTCACTACTTTCATGCATACATTCTCCTAATAATGAAAAATTCCAACAAGTTAATTGTCCAAAAATACATGAACTTAAAAAAAATTACCCCTTAGATCTTTCACAAAATGAACTTGCTACAAACTCCTTGATTGTTTCTGGTGACATATTAATACCATAATCCTGCATAATCATGTTAGCGTGTAAATTCCAACATGTACACTGAAAAGAGTCATAGTAATAATAAAATTTATGATGTGTTTTTATATAAAAAAGATATTCATCTTATTGATTTTCATATACCAAGGTTTACATTTTTCAAATGATCTTTGACTAAGGGTAATATTTCTAGGAAACACAACCTCATCTAAAAACTTTCTATAAAATTTATTTTGGGTTGTGTCTAATAGGTGTTTTGGATGAGGATCATAAATTTTGAAGCCCACTCTTAATTTTGAAACATCTCTATCATTATATGACAACCTTGCTTTATCATACCAATATTTTTCAACCAAAGGTTTGATTTCAGGATTAAATTTCATGTCATATCTTGGGAGTCTACCACTAAAACTATAACATTGGTTGATTGGATCATTTTAAATCCTAAATCCTCTCTTTTCTGACCTTACCAATGTTTTAGGATGCATGTTTAAAATTACACTAATATTTTTACTGGATTCTTTTATCCAACATTTTAAATTTACTATAATAGTTGTTATAGCTCGTTGTGTTGTGTTCCAATCTTTAGATCAACTCTTTTCTCCAATAAGATCAATGGAAATAGGAACAATAGATATAACATGTTTAAAAAATGCATATTTTTTATTTTGTTTCACATAAATGCCTAACTTTTTTTATTACTTTTCTCATTTTCCACATTCTCATCAATTGAATCACAAGTTGACATTGAAATGCTATTTTTTTTGATAAAAAAATTATGCTTATATTTTATTGGCATTCTTTCTTATCTGTCTCTAAGATATCTTACTAGGAAGACCATCCAAAATATTAATTTCATTTTTTAAAAAAAAAACTTTCCATTATCAACATCATTAGAGTTTTAAGTTACACCTTGTTGAAAATGATTTTCACTTTCATCTAGGGAAGGATTTTCATTTTCAATAACATAAGGATATTCATTTTCATCTAGAGGAGGATTTTCATTTGACTAGAAAAAGGATTTTCATTTTCAACAACATGGGGAGGATTTTCATTTTCATGATCTCTTTGAAGAACTATGTTAGGAATTGAATCAATTTCAACACTAGTATATTCTTGTAATAAATCTCCAAAAGGGTATCATCTATAATCATAGTTTTTTTATCATTCAAAGGTGGATTTGAATATGTACTTGGAATCATTTCTATTGTCACATTTTTTACATATTTAAAAGGTGGATTCAAAGATGTAATTGGATTACTATCTATAGTTGTATTGTCTTTTGCATTCACCTCTTTGACATTTGCATCTTCTACATCCATTGTATCCCCCATGGTATCTTTAGTGTTTATCTCTTCAATTATTATGAATCAAGATGCTTCATTAATATTCATTTTTTGCATCTTCATTCTTCTATCTCTTTGATGTTGGGCCTCTTTCTCTTTCTCTAATTGGATTTCCTTTAGGGTCATAACCCTCCTTTTCTTCCTCTTCTAACATTGTCTAGGTCCCATAACAATGTGTCCAATGGTTGAGTCCTTCCAAAATACTCTGGAAGATGCTCCCAATTTTTTATTCCTTCCAATAGTGAATAAAATATTGCTTAAACAAGACAAAAATATAAAAACTCTACAAAATTGGTTGTTATCAATCATACTAGAAAGAACATTCGTTGTTGTAGTCGAAGTTTGTAGTAAAATTTAAAATAGTTTAAAAATGGTAAAAAATGGAACATGGCCCCATTTATGAAATGAGGTTGCATTCAAATTTAAAAACATTACCCCATTCTAAAATGTGACCCCATTCCTCTTTTTTTCAAATTTACAACATATAAAAAAAAGGACTAGGGTTATGTTTAGGGAATGCGACCCCATTTCATAAAATTTCAAATCTCCCACTAGAAATTGCTTTGGGTTTAGTTTATGGAAAAGGCTTGGTCAACCGACACCTAGCTTTGGGTTTGGTTTGACTTGAACGTTGGAGGCCATCTCAATCTGTAGACAAAATACACACTTTGGCCACTTGTATTAGAATGCATTTTGTGAAGAAAATTTTGACAAAAAAAAACCTTTACAGATCAGACTATGTAGATTCCAATTATGTAATTTGTTTTTAAATTTGATTAATTTTTCTATTTTTCAATCAATTTCTACTAAAATAGGTGCAAAAACTAAAGATGACAGATTATCTTCTTATTTTAATAACTTTTTCATTTGAAGGTTTCTTAAAGAAAACTATATGGTCCATCAAACTACAAATAACTCTATACATTTAAAAAAATAAAATAATGATAATTTTAGGATGAATTATTCTTCCATTACATGAGAAGTTTTAAAACTAACAATTATTTTGAATAAAAAATTATTCAATTAAAAATTATTGTCATCAAGCTTGACTATATTACATACCATTTCCCAAAATTATTTAGAAAAAAAGTTTCATTTAGGTCAAATTATGTTTTTTTTACACATGCATTGTATGGTCTTGAAAAGTAACTTTTAAAATGTGGTCTTCAGTAACACCTACTGAAAATGAAATTCTATCATTTGGGTATTCAAATAAATTACATATTTTGAAAGAAGAGTTTGAGTACTGAAATTTCTATTCCTGAATTATTTTGAGATTTAATCTCTAAGTGCTTCAAATATTTAGGTTAGACAAGATAAATTTGAAAAAAAATAGGAAAAATAGTTCCACTTTTTAGCCAAAAAGCGTACTCAACTTCTTGCTTGCACCAATGATTTGTTAGAAAAAAAATTGCATGTCTCTAATAGTTTTTTTGTTTGGGTTTATTTTTTTGTAAGATTAGGAAACAAAGTTGCTCGGATTTTATTTTATTTTAATTTAATCTATCAATTTGTTATCATGGTTTTGGGAATTTATTTCTAACATATATTTCTAGTATAAGTAGGATGATATATTTATAGTATAACTAGTAGATCATCAGATACTAGCACATGAATCTCAAAAATGAGGTGTGACTAATATCCTCTAGAAAGAACATGCTAGTATTATCATGTTGACACTTTATCATTGAAGAGGATTTAATTTATATGACAAATTGTTCAATTTTAAGAACAAGGAAGAATAGAATGGTTTTAGAGTTAAGTAAATTCTTTCTAGAATGATGAGCTTGTGAAGGAAAAAGACAAGCTAGAAATAGTAAACCCTTGAGATTGTACAATTTTCATTGTGCGGTATTAAAAATAAAGGTTCTTAGTATTGAAATACATGATACCTTGACAAATGACACATGAGTAGTTTGCAAGTAAATAAGACATAATCAAATGATACACAATGACTGATTGTAAATTTTCCCAAATGAAAACAATAGAAAAGTCGAGTTACATATCATTTTTTTTAATAAATTTAGCTGTTGTATTTTGTTTTGAGTCATTTTCACAGACCTAGTGTCTTCTCAACCTAGTTCTTTATAGTAAGTGGATATCCAGTCAAGCCTCATTTATGAAAAATAATTAATCTAAAAAATAAATAGTAAAATCATTATATTCATAATAATTTTTGTAAACATCAACTGTAGATCCAATCATATTCAAATAATATGCTCAAACACATTAGTTCTTTCAGCTTCAAATGACTACCAATGAAAAATTATCTTGTAAATAATGCATGTTGCAACATGCATACCTTGGCTAAAAAGCCAATATCTTGGGACACACACTTGATAAGTGTCTCTATATTCTCCTAAATTAGTATAATAAAATATAATAGATTTATAGAAATAACTACTTCAAATTTAATTCAATGTTTGGTAGATGATTGAAATTGCAACATAGTTAAAATCTTGAAAGAGACTCAAGACTTCTTAGGGAATTAATCCAAGTACATGTATATCATTAAGTGGTCTTGGTGGCTTATTCTCAATTTTTGTAAGCTCCTTGATGATCGGTACTTGTCTTGGAGTATTAACCTACAAAAAAAGTTTCTTAATCTCTAGTTGTAACTTGCAAGGATCAATATATGACAATAGTCATACAAAAAATGAAACAAAACATCATTAAAGACTAAAAATAGGTAAAAATGATAGTCCAAAACTCACTTTTACATAGCAGGTTCCTCAAGCTTGTGATAGTCATTTTCAAGAGTCTTCTATAAAAGAGAATAAATATAATATTAAGAAAATAAGGTAAAATTGCATTCAACTCTTCAAAATAATGATTCAAATAAGAAAAAAAGAAGTAAATATGCTTTCTACATCATAAGTTGTATTATTAGGTGCAACATACTTTAGTCCTATATTTTAATAATTAATTAATTTTTTAACACCTAAATGGACTCAAATGAGGCCTTAGAAATGGTTAAAAGCAGAACAAAGGGAACACGATGAATGTAAAATGAATATGAATGCTTGAATATTCAAACTAAAAATAATATAAGAACTTTGTCACCTACATGAATATTCTTTTTGATAAACTTCTTTTATTTTTTCATTAAATCTTAGATGGAGGAATCATTACCCTTATACTCTTCTCTAGTTGCAAGCTACATGTGAGCTCCTCTACTTGTTTCTCCAACTTAGTTTTAGGAGCCTGGGAAGTTAAGTTTTGATTACAAACAAAGAAGTCAAATAAAATATGCATTAGACTACAAAATTCAACAAAAATTAAAAAGTGGAAACTTAAATGAAATTAGTACATATCGCAGATCAATTGTAGGACATCTACTAAATTCAAATGCATATTATGATTATTAAGCACTTATTTAAAAAAAAAATATAAGTATCTGGTAAACATTTCAACATGACTAGTGATGTAGGCACAGCATGCCCTCCAAGTCCATGTGAAACACTTTTGACCTTGAGTTATGAAACACTGAGGCCAAAAATGGGGAACCTCATCCCCTTATTACATAGCTAAGTCCCAAACCTATGAGAAAATTGGATTAGAGAAGGCACAAGCCCATGACCACAATGGCCAAATAGGGGTTTGAGCCTGGGTGGGGACAACAAAAACACCACTCCTTAACCAAAACACTAAGTGGTGAACCCCAATAATTTTAATAACTTATTAATAGCTTCAAACTTTTAATTTATTCCATAAATTTAGAATATTATGTACTCTATAATATAATTGTTACCATGAGATCCAACTTCTAGGCATGAGAAATTTTTTATGAGAACAAGAAAGGATAAAATCACAGATATGTAAAAATTATAAACAGTTTTAAATTGATGTTTAAATAAAAAAAAATTTCTATTATCATTTATTACATTTTCATAAAGCATACCATTCCCTATGGAGGCCAACAAAAATAAAAGGTACGTTGTCAGTTTCTCATTTTTATGGAAAATTATTTTTTGAAGGCTCTTCCATTAACTACATGGTAATGAATAACTTGAGCCATTCCTTAATGTCAAATATATAGTTCCATTGGAAATATTATTAGAGATCAAAATTTGAAAAATTAAACTACACCAAGCTAAAGTGATACAACAAAAATTTACATCGCCCATTTTTCAAAGAAACAAAAAGATTACATTTATGATGTTTGAAGTTGTAGTTTGAGACCCAAGTATATGAGTATCTAATTCTACCATTTTCCCAATCCTTAGAAAAATCTTTTTTTTCCCTATCTGTATAGTTCCAAAAAAAATGTTGTTTAACATTTGTAGAAAAGAAACATCATGAAAGGGTATCCCCTCATTTTGGGGAGAATTGCTATTAAAATAATTTGTTCACTTTCCTAGTAGAATGCCAATAATAATATAGGGAAATTTCTTGTTAAGTCATAGAAATTTCACACTCATATAGAAACAAAAATATAAAGGTAAAGCTAATTTTTAGATCGCTATTAAGAAAGACACCATTTTGCTATAAGATATCCCTTTGGAGAAATATATTTTTTATTTACCTCATGAATTATTCAATGAAGTGTAATTCTATCCCTCTTTAGAATAAAACTTTTGATCTCATATTTGGACCATACATGTCTGCAACATCATGCTTACTCAAGGATTGCTTCCCCATTTCAGAAGTTTTTAGGAATTTTTTCATTCAAAATTATCTTATTAAGCCCAAATTTTAAAGGTGTAGTATGTGGTGAATAATTTTTTTTGTAGTAGAAAGGATATAATTATTACTCCTAAAGAGAATTAATGGTTTTCATTAGTATCATTCATTCATATAATCGGTAAAGGAGACAAGATAGGACAGTCGGTCAATACACAGAGCCTTTATATCGAGAAGGACACAAGGAAAATCTCTAAGTTAACCGAACATACCTTTGACTGAGCACTCTTACCAAGCCAGATGATAAACGAGTACCAAGAACGGTAGTCACAGAGCATTCATATGAGCCAAGAACTAGTAAATTACCAAGCAATGAATGTAGTGTACACCGAGTGAAAAAGCAAATGATATAGAAGTTTGGAATGACACAAACTACAAAGAAAATGGTTTACACCAATTAAGAAAATTGTTTACCAAGATCGAGACATAATTTAATATGGATGTAATCATTGTATTTTTTATGATTCATGTGTACTGTTGATCTAGGTTATTCATTTCTACTATAGATCTTAGTTTTTCTAAGATATTGTAATACCTGAATTAGGTCAAGGTTAGTTTGATATAAATTTGTAAGCATGTCATTTTGATAAGTATCACACATGGAGTGTTTGCCATAGTGGAAGACATATGAAGATCAGATAGGGGTTTTGATTGACAAATCTTTGAAGGATTATTCAATTTTATTAGAAACAAAAGGCTATCAAGTAGTATTCATTAAAGGGATCAATCACATTAAGGTGATAAAAGATAAGTACTTTACAGATCTAAATAAGGTAAGTTTGAGTTACTATTTATAGATAAATCCAATTGTTACTCTTTAACCATTGTCACAGACTTTAAATATCTTGTTAGAGTGAACTCAACAATTCTATTGTAAATCTCTTAACTAGGTGCACACTTGATTGTGTTGCTAAAATCCTCTAACTAGGTAGATCTAGCCGATCTCATTATTACTCCTAACATGGTAAGATCACTAGAAGTGATCATAATATTTGTAGCCTTAACCCAAAACTTTGTTATTGTAGTAGTGAATCTTTGTGGGTGTCATCCCCACCACATTTTTTACCTTCAAACAAGGGTTTCTATGATACCAAAATACTTGAGTTATATGTATGAAGTTTCATAAATGGTTTATTAGTTAGTTTACGTGCATTTACATTTTCAGTAATATTTTGAATATATGTTACATACAATGGATTCAATCGGTTAGTGATATTCATGTTTACAAATATTTATTTTGAAATTTTTTAAGGGTATTGATTCACCCCTCCCCTCTCAGTACAAATCTTTCCATAATCCCAACAATTGGTATCAGAGCTAGTTCTCTTGTTTTGGAAAGTTTAATCACTAAAGAGAAAAGATATTAATGATGGAAAGGTATAAGCTTGATAAGAATATTGAGAATCGGAAAATACAGATGTAGATCTACATTGAATAGTTCAAGGAAGCCAAAGATGAACTAATAAAGTTAATGATTAAAAGGAAGGATATGGCATTTCGGTATAATGAGATTGATTATCATGAAGAAGAGATAGATGATCCATTTGAGGCATCAAGATCTAGATCTGGTAGCATATCTGATGCATCTAAAGGAACCATATCAGATCTATCTTAAAAGAATCAACATCTTATTGAATAAGTGAAAGCACTGCAAATTGGTCAAGAGTCACAAATGGTCAGAATGATTGATGTAATGAACAATGCAAGGCAACCTGTACAAGAAATAAATTTGGCTATTAAAGATAGGAGGCAAATGAATGATAAGCTAGAAGAAAATAAATTTGAGATAATGAGACTCACTGAGGGTCACTTTGAAACATCCAATCAGATCATTGTCATGAGTCAGGAAGTCAATTGAGTAAATAGTGAACTTACTATGAAATTGAAAGATATCAGTGAACTACGAGAAGAAAATGAAAGATTTAAGAATGAAGTAAAGATTCAACAACAACATAATGATATGATTAAGAAAGCTGAAGAAAGTACAAAAAGAATGGATCAATTCTAATCAATCAAAAAATACTTGACAACACTACTGGTTTAGGCTATACCAAGTGAGGAGAATCATCAAGACAAGATAAATAGAAGAGTTCCTATGCTAATCCAAGGCCAAAGAAGCTCTCATGCTATCATTGTGGAAAACCAGGCCACACATCAAATGTTTGCAGAAGAAAAGAAAAAGATATTCCTAAATCTACTCCTAGATTTAATGGTTATTGCTATAACTATAATAAGTATGGACATCAAGAACATGAGTGCAGATCAAAGTTGAATAGGACACCTAAGAAACCTTATCTGGAAAAGCATTGTTGCATTTGCAACATGCATGGACACATATCACATGAATACATGAAAAAGATGAAGCAAGTATGGACATCAAAAGAACATAACAAGACATATCAAATGAGAAGGAAAGGTAATACATATACTTGGGATTACAACACTTGGGTTAATTGCACAACATGTGGAAGATATGGACATATTGCAAAAAATTGTATGAGGAATAATTGGAGAGGAAGATCTCAAAATTGGATGAATTCTAGAGTGGCATGTTTGCATTGTCATAAGCTTGGTCACTTAAGTAAGGATTGTAGAGACCGAGCACTAGAGGAAAATGCAAATACAAATGGAAATACAAGTGAAGAAATCATGAGGATAAGAAATCAAATGTGGAGAAAAGAATCAAATGACAATGTTGGATCAAGCACTACAGTTGATGACACCTCATCCATTATATTAGGTGATGTCACCACCTCCACCTAAGTAATGAAGGTATGCATGGAACTAAATTTCAATCAGTTATATCTTACAATAGTTCCTTATATCTATTGAATGAACACCAAAACAACATGAAATAAGATGCACTAGGGTATTGTATGTTTTCAGCTTAACATATGTATAGTTGATAAAAGCATGACCAAGTAAGAGATTGTTAGTCGATGAAGATGGAAAGATTAACCGAGTTGAAGTATCAATCGAGTAATACCAAGTGTTAACTGAGTTTAAGCTTTTGAAATATTAACCGAGTGTAACTATGTTTACTGAGCTGTGGTAGGTAAAGCATTTAATGCAAAATTTTGAGTAGGAAAAGAAATTTTAGGTATAGACCTATGATGAAGCAATTCATTTCATCACAAAATGATCACAAGCAGAACCAGAGTGACTTGATAGATTTGAGAAAAGATTTTCTTGAGCATTTGATAGATGTTTAAGGAGATCATGAGCGATTCCATCACTACTTCAAGTAATTTTACTAAGATTTTATGAAGCCCTAAAATTGAGAAAATGATGACATCTTCATCCAAGGCTATGAAATCAATGTCTGAGAGTGACAAGAAGGTCACATTGATTAAGTCTGCAACTTATGAAGAACCCAAATATAAGTTACACCCTAAAATTGCTTTAGAGATTGATCAAGTGGTCACGTTTTCCAGTATACCACCTAGGGTTTTGTTGGTGCATGACATACATGCATATATCCACTATAAAATCATTGAAATCAGAGATTTTGAGCTTTAATCAACTCACCAAGATCTTAGTGTCAATGGAAAGCTCAAGGATGAGCATAAACACCTGGAAGTGAAAGGATTGATCAACACCCTATACTTCCTGAGAGATTTCAAATTTGAATGGATTAGGGTTGTTCTTATCTAATTGCATGAAGGTAAAATGTGGTTGGATGAACCAATGAAACTATCCAAGCATATCATTCATGTGGTTACCGGTTACCCCACTACTGATAAAGCTTAGGCAATAAGGAATGCACTATGGGCAGAGACCGAAAATCTCATAGGAGTAGAATGGGATGGTAGAGGAATGAGAGTCAATACCATCATTGACCTAGAAACAAGATTTGGAGCCTATGTCATTGGCTACAAGATTTTTCAATTTAGCAAGCCCAAAAATGTACCTTGTGAAGCTATAGATATTGCACATAAGATTGTCAAGAAGGGTCTTCAATTGGATCTCATCGAGCTACTACTGAAACAACTAGATGAGAACATGAGAACCATTCAGGTAGAAAAGACAAACACATAAGTTTTGTGCTCTACTGGTCTTTATATTTTTCTACTTGCAAAACTATTTCCCATCTGTCGTCAATGTTGACTGGGATGTAAACCAACCAGTTATTGTACAAATAAGTGAATTTATTCAAAATCTAGGTCAAAATTTTGTCACTTTTATGGATGATTACTTTGGACAATTTAAGGATAGAATGCATAAAAGAAGCAGGATTCCAGGACATATAGTTGAAAAATACAAAGAAGAAATATGTTTCCTAGTGGATACTGATACCACTTTAATCAAGGTAGTTAAACCAAGGACTGCTTGGTTACCTCCAATGGGCTATGAACTAGATATTGACCGAGCCTCTAGGTCAATAAAGGCACTTATGGCTGAGCCCAAAGATCCAAAAGCTACTAAGTTTGGAACCCACGAAGAAGTGAAGTTAAGGATAAAGATGGATCTAGTCAGAGTAAAAGTAAACAAAAAATCTAAAAAGATGGTGGAAACATTGGAAAAAAGAATTGGAGTTGATGATGAAGAAGAAGAATCAATAGCTAAGTTGGTTGAATAAGCAACTGAGGAATAAATTTTGATTAGGAACAATGAACATGAAGAGGAAATCGAATCAGATAAGGACATTCAAGTTGCACAGGTAAAGGCCACATGGAAAAGGAAACATGCAAAAACATATACATGAGAAAGGAAAAGATCCTCCATAGCTTCTTCTCCACCCATGAAGAAAGGAATAGAAAAAATCACAAGGAAAAATCCCACAAAGTCTTATCAGAAGAAGAAAAGAGGTATCTAAGTCACCACCGAGCAACCTAAGAAGAGGAGAAGGTTAGTAAGAGCTAAAGATGATGTAGACTCTGAAGAAGAAGATGAATAAGGTAAATTTAAGTTTTTTGTAAATAAAAATCAATGGGTAGATGAATTAGCTGAAAACATAAGGGAAACGGGTAGACTAGCTCACCCTAAGATGAATTGGTATGCACACATGTCAACCGAGGATTAGGAGAAAATAGAAGAAGCTATTATGCATATGATGATTAAGTTTAAGAGACTACCGATAAAATTTGAGAAATATGTTCCTAAGGAATTACATGAGAAGATTTCGACAAGGTGGACATATACCTTGCACATAGAAAATAAAATGAGGGAATACTCGTTAATTTTGGCAATACCTACCTTATCTATTACTGATATTGAAGAGTTGATGAAGCGGTATTCCAATCAATTTTTGATGAAAGGTAGACCACTAAATATTTTGGTAGGTAAACTTGAGGAGGTTGATGAGAACAACAAGCTTCTAAGGGCTAAAATTTTAGAATTAAGGGCAGAAGATGATCTACTTGCACTGGCTATTATACCCAAGAAGAAAGATAAAAGAAAAGGAAAAGGAGTCCACTTGGATGATGTTGACATAGCCACCAAGGAACCTATTCATATATTTGATACTGAGATACCAGATGACACATATGTGATGGATTTCTACTCAATAGGATATACTAAAGAGGATACACATGATGCTCCCGAGCAATTAGTAATAATTGGGTCAAATGAAGTCTTGATTGAAGACATAACACATGGAGATCCTGATGATGATGTAAAATATGATGAGGACATCACTACATCTACAAATAATATTTAAGAGAATCAACCTATTGAGGTAGCAAGAGTTTCTATACCAGGTAATTTGCCAATATTAGTTTAAGCAATTGATATTTCTACACAAGGGGAACCCGAGGGCTCTACACCTGAGTAGTAGAAGGACACTACTGAAGGATAGAGTGCAGAAGATAAAAAAGATACAAATCATCTTAAAAATAAATTGGTAGAAAGAAAAGAACTTGGAAAGAATATACATGAAGAGAAATCTACAACGGACACCAAGAAAGAATCCTAAGGACAAGACACTGAGACATTAGTCATAGGGCAGGATAAGGAAGAAAGCATGTCTACCAAGAAAGATAGGACAAATCCTAAGGCCAAAGCTCTAGTACCATATAGAAAATCTCCCACACCTGATAAAAAGAAAAAGAAGAAACATGGTAATGGGTCCAGTCACATTAGATGAAGTTGTAGAATTTCCTGCATGTGACCCTAGAATTATAGACCCAGAATTATTGAAAAGGTATGGTGAATTGTGCATAAAAAAGGCTGCACAGGAGAAATTAAGACAATAAAGTTTTAAAAAAAGGGTCTTAGAGGATGTTAGATAAATTTTGATGCAAGTAGTACTAGATATCAATGTTGATGAGGAAACTCCCATCATCGATCAACTTGCAACTCTAACCGGCCACATCAATTCCCCTAATATTGATGCAAAGAAATGAATTGAGGAAAGGGAAGAGGCCAAAATTCAATTGAAGCTAGTAGAGAAAATAAACTAGGAAGTGGTAGTAAATAAAGTCAATTTATCATAGGTAATAACTAAGCTTGACACTATTATTCTAAAAGTAATTACAATTATAAGTTATGCACCATGGACCACTTCACTACCGAGCTTAGTGAAAATATAAATAAGCTAGATGCAAAAAATTCTTTAACCGAGACCAATGCATTTCATAAGCATTATACAAACGTTCAAGAACTCCAGTGGTTAAGGATTGACTTGAGGAAGCAAGAAGATACAATAAAATAGCAAGTAACTAAGCTTCAGGCTGAATTGCTTCCACATCTCAAGGTAATGCAGTGACATGTGAATAAGGAAAAAGACTTAGTTTCCACCCCTGAGATATCAGTATTAGAAAACATTTTTTATATGCATGCACAAGTCGAATTAGAGCACATTGCTCTTGAGAACCTTGAGGAGGAATTGGAAAACCTCTTAGCTACACTGAAGAAAACCCATTAGAATATTTTTGACAAGTTATGAGTACATTATTTTTTTGTCATTAATTTCAAAAAAGGCGGAAAGATATATGTATATATTCTTGTATGTATTTCACACCAAGAGCATGTACAAAGGGGCAGTTCACATATGATTTATATTTTTGGTTAAGACAAAAAATTTGAAGTCAATACATATACATAAAGTTTTTGATACTAATTCCAAAGGGGGAGAATGTTACTCCTAAAGAGAATTAATGGTTTTCATTAGTATCATTCCTAAATATAGTCGGTAAAGGAGACAAGACAAGATAGTCAGTCAATACACAAAGACTTTATACCAAGAAGGACACAAGGTAGATCTCTAAGTTAACTGAATATAGCTTTGATCAAGCACTCTAACTGAGCCAGATGATAATCAAGTACCGAGCACAGTAGTCACTGAGCATTCATATGAACTGAGCACCAGTTAATTACCGAGAGATGAATGCAGTGTACACTGAGTGAAACAGGAAACATCATAGCAGTTTGGAATGGCACAAACTACAAGCCAAATGGTTTACAATTATTAAGAAAATGGTTTACCAAGATTGAGACAAAATTTAATATGGATGTAATAATTGAATTGTTAACGATTCCTATGTATTGTTTATCTAGGTTATTCATTTCTACCATAGATCTTAGGTTTCCTAAGATATTTTAAAACCCTAATTAGGTCAAGGTCAGTTTGATATAAATCTATAAGGATGTCATTTTGACAAGTATCACACATGGAGTAGCCACCGCAATGGAATACATATGAAGATCAGACATGATTTTTGATTGAAAAAGCATTGAAGGACTATTTAGTTTTATCAGAAATAGAAGGCTACCGAGTAGTATACATTGAAGAGATCAATCAAATTAAAATGATAAATGATAAGTACTTTATATATTTGAATCGGGCAAGTTTGAGTTTCTATTTATAGATAAATCTAGTACTGTTACTCTTTAACCATTGTAGAAAACTTTAAATCTCTTGACAGAGTGAACTTAACAATTCTATTGTAAATCTCTTAACCGGGTGTACACTTGATTGTGTTGCTAAAATCCTCTAACCAGGGAGATCTAGCTGATCTCATTCTTACTCCTAATAGGGTAAGATCACCAGAAGTGATCACAATCTTTGTATGCTTAATCGGAAACTTTTTTACTGTAGTAGTGAATCTTTGTGGGTGTCATCCCCACCGCACTCTTTACCTTCTAACAAGGGTTTATGTGATACCAAAATACTTGAGTTATGTGTATAAGGTTTCATTCAGTTAGTGATATTCATGTTTGCAAAGATTCAGTTTGAAAAGTTTTAATGGTACTGATTCACCCCTCCCCTCTCAATAAAAACCTTTCCATAATCCCAAAAATAATGTCATAGTATAACATTTAAAAATAGATGCTATGTAAGGTTTCCAAGTATTTTAGAATAACATGAAAATTAATATTGGAAGTGAATATTGAGTCAAGATTAGATGAGAAAATTGCATACATCAAGCTGTCAATAAGAGTCTTCAAGAACAAAAATGGACTGATGGGAGAGTCTATTGGAGTTAAAACCCCAAAATACATAGAGAACAAAGATGATATATCAAATACTAGATTAAAAAACCAAAAAACCCAAAATGCAACACAAGGACCTTCTGCTCTATTTCTTAAAACAATTGGGAATATACACAAAATAAAATTTAAATAAAAAAATAACTGGAGATAAGAAATTTTTTTCTTCAATTTAATCATAAAATTAATATTTACAAATAACTTCAAACTTAGATTACAATATTTCTAACAAAATAATTTATTTGAAGCACTCTCAAGCTAAACCCAACCACACTTGATCTGGAGTTGCTTAGAACTTCACAGACTTTAACAATAATACAAAGCTACACCCAATCATACTCAGACTAGAATTATTCATAATTCTCTACTCTACTATACATCTAGAGTGTTTGGATTAAGGTGTCTCAACCTTGGATTTCTAACATGTTTCATTATTTTTTTTAAAAATCACCTACTTTGGAAGCCCTAAAATTTAGGGGACTGGTCTCATAGGTTTTTATGTTGGGATTTTGATAGTTTCTTTTAATTAGTATGAAAATTACCAATTATGTGGAAGATCCTTGTATAATTATTGTTTGGAAGTTGATATTTATGGCCGAGTTCACTTTTGACAAGTGGTGTGAGATATGGAATGCGCCTAAATTGAATTTGGAAATTTCTATGTACTAGGTGTAGTGCATATTAAAGGATGATGATTATGTGTGGGTCGTGATTTAATGCTTTGGGAAGATGCTATGTATAAGGTGCCATAGAAATATAAACTTTTTATTTTTTAACACACCTATCTTTTGAGTGTATGAGTTGGTTTTGGAACCCATGGGTTCTTTCCACTCGTGTGTTGAGCTTTGTGGCTTCTTAGCTTATTTATATGACAATTTGAATATATTTTGAGAAGTTGTTATGTATCAAAATTTATCCATAGTTCTTTATTTCTATATTTTTTCTTGAAGAGCATTGGCTATGTGCATTGTATTGTAACTCTTGTTTCTGATACCATAGTTGAGCTCATGCTTTTGGTGTGTGGGGGTTTTTGTGAAAGATTTTTCCCACGTAAATATGATATTATAGTTATATTTATTTAAATTTAAATTTTATGTGTATAAAATATGTAACAATAGAAGAGCTTATATGAATTTTTTTCATGATCTCTTCTATTAGATTTAGCATTTGGAAGTGTTTTTCTGCACTTTTCTTCCTTTCATGGAGCTACCTATTGTTCCCTCAACATTATTTCTTCCCTAATCATAATTTCACAAACTTGTTGCATAAAAAATATTCTAATTGTTGGAAGGACATTCCTTCCTTTGTCTCATTCTATCATTAACAAAATTTACCACTCAAATTTGAAAATTCAAAATAAACTACCTTCAATTAATTCACTACTAAAACCATTAAATTTATACTATTGTGTATTAAGAGTAGGAGGGATCAAGATCTTCAGAAATCTCCAATGGGTTTCTCCTAATAAGTAGGTGGATGAAAAATGACTGGGAGACAATTAATTTCCAATGCTCCTCATTTTTCCTAATCCATCAATCCATATTCAATCTATAACAAAATTTAAAATTCCTAAACTAATTCTTAGGTGCTCAAAGCTATAGATTGAACCTCAATAGTAGAAATGGAAACTATGGGTAGTATTTGGAAGCCCGTGAGATGCCTTCCAATACTAGAAGCAATACATTATAATGTATTTTTCCTATCATCTACACTTCTTACCCAATCACTATGTATGCAACTAGCCTAAACTCATTTAATACACTATACAAAATACCATATCATTCACATACATCATGACTCTCTTACAAACATTCCAATATGTCTCCTCTAGAGTCTCTATAGATCCAGAAATTAGACTTACTACATGCATTATATTAGGCCTAGTTGTTGTCAACTACATCAAACCTCCAACTAAGATTTCATATATAGTTGGATTCATATTTTTCTTTCAATGTTCATTTCTCAATTTTATACCTATGGTTGTTGGTTTTTGTGTAGGTTTTCTATCTTTCATTTTAGATCTCTTCAAAAAAATTATACCATGTTGCATTTGTTTTTATTCTATACCTAGAAAATACTTTAGGATACCTATATTTGACATCTAAAATTCTCTTTATTTGGACTCTTTAAAAGTAGAAATGATGAAATTATCATTCCCCATAAAAAGTAACTTAGCTAAATATAAGACAATAATCAAAATATTACCATCAATTGCCTTGATTTAAAAAGTGGGTTCACCAATGTTTCTTGTAAATTCATTTCTCAAAAAATATGAGAAAATCCTATTGTACCATGTTTGTGGTGCTTTCTTCAGCTCATAGAGGGATTTCTTCAACCTATACACATTTTTTTAGGGTAAAAGCACAATCAGGTGTCACCTTTTAGGCTAACTTATCAACATAGCTAAATTTTAGTATTTCTAACTAAAAATTAATTTTGATCAAACATATGGTCTAGCTAGATTTATTCTAGCTAAGTTAGATAAGTTATTTAACTTTTCTAATTGGAAATGTCTATTAAATACATGTTTTATACCACTTTGCGTCCAATTACCATAAAAATAAAATTATTTTAGAAAAGTGGTGTTTCAATATCTCCTAATCTTTTGAATGATATTTTTTTTTAAAAAAAAAATACCCTTTTATAGAGATCAGAGTCAAGAATATCCTCATATAGATTTTATAGTGTTTTAATTAGACATAGTTTATTGTAATTTAAAAATATTGCAAGTAGGTATTTTAACAGGTAAGGAGATGTTGATTCGGAGAAAGAAAAAAATAGTAAATCATATAATTTGAAAAACATATGGTGCACTAGAGGAGAGAGACCTCTTCAAGAATATATATTTATTTTTTTGATTGAGATAGATTTGTTATGAAAAATATGTTACGCGACGAAAATTGTTGATTTCAGTGAGTTGGAATTTGAATTGTTATAAAAGAGAAAGTATCTAGGTCACAAACCAATTTTTATTTCTTCATGCACTAGCTATATATGTCATCTATGACATATTTTGAAATTAGGAGAAAAAATATTTATTTACATATAATTTTTTGCTGGGAACTAGACCCCTAATTTTTAGCATTTTTCATCAGTTGAAAAATAGTCTTTAAAAATAAAAACAACATATCAATTCTTATTCAAAAAAATTATTAAAAATATTAATCATAAACTTCATCCATTTTATCACATTTAATTAGTTTACATCATCTTTAAATTCCAAACATAAATGTCATTTTTATACTATTGAAGTTGAACAACTTTGATTTTTTTAGCCTTTTCCTTTGTAAAAGGGTGATAGCTTATTGTGCTTTTACCCTTTATACCTTGGTATCTCATGAAAAAGTGGATACTTTACATAAGCTTCCTCTTTGAACACTCCATTCAAGAAGAAAGACTTAATATCCATTTGAAATACCTTCAACTTGTATTGGGATGTAATTTCCAATATTCCCCACATGGTTTCCATGCTTGCAACTGGAGCATATGTCTCATCATAGTCTCTACCAAAATGATGCTTAGACCCATTAACAATGAATCTTTCCTTATACTATTGATATTCATTTCACTCCAATATCTTTGTTATTGTGAGACAAACTAGTTAGCTCCCATGTTCTATTCCTCTTTATTGGATCTCTTTCCTCATCCATAGCCTCACCATTTCTCTTCTTTCATAGCATATTCTAGAGAAAATAAAATGGATCACAATGAGAAAATGATGCAAAATCTAAATTTTCATCAAATTCATCTCCACGCCTTTCATTTTGGTAGATCCCCCTTAAACTCTTGGTCTTTCTTAGTATTAGGGACGCAAAAGTGGACTCTTAACTCTCATTACTACTACTACTACTTTTCTATACAAGGCATATTTGAAGATGTTTTTTGTCTATATTTTATCTATTTTTTTGGAGCTCTATCTAATTGGAATCAATGACTATTTTTCTATTTGTTTCTCTTCATGTGAATTTCTCTAGAGTTGATTTTCTAGATACCTATGCAGAATTTGGAGCTCTCTAGAGCTGACTATTGGGATCCATACATGTTGTACCATCATCTTCTACTCTTCATACTCTTATTCATCACCATCAATAGAAATTCCAACTAAGATACCCAAAGTAGTATCCATTGAGAAATTGACCCATGACTCATTTTCAATAGCTCGACATCTCTATAGATCACTATTTTCTTTATGATTAGATTATTCAACCTATATTCTTAGGAATCTTCATTATAGCTCATAAATATGCACATCTTACCCTTTTCATACAACTTTTTCATTTTTCTCTTTGGAACAAATGCATATACCACACACCCAAACACTCTCAAGTTCTCCATCATCCAATTGCATTTTGTTCATGCTTCCTATGGAATCTTATCACGAATAACTTTTACAAGATTCCTATTTATCAAATATACTACTCCTATTAAAATTCACTCAAATATTCATTTGGTAGTCCCTTAAATTTTAACATAATCCTTTCCATATTCACAATGGTCCTATTTTTTTCTCTTAGGTAATCCATTTTGTTGTAGAGTATTTTTTTTGTCAGCTCCTTGATGTCATGGTGCTTGCAAAAATTTACAAACTGATTGGATGTATACTCTTCCTCTCTCTCTGGCCTTAGGAACTTGATGAAATTTCCACTTCTTCTCATTATGGGACTTAAATACCTTGAGATTATCAAAAGATTCAGACTTATTTACAAAAATGGACACATTTCTTATGCCTCTAATCATCTATGAAGGTCATGAAATATTGAATTTTTCTAACAAATAATGTTTTCATATGGCCACACTAATTTGTGTGGACCATCTCCAATGGTGCTCTTGTCCATATAGAGTTTCCCAATTGAATGAAATACTTATGTTTATTTCCTAAAATGTAGGCTTTGCATCTACCATTAGGCTCTACTATCATGGATAAAATATTTGAACTATCATATGATATATGTCTTCACCTTAAATACCAAATTTGGGAGGGGTCATAAATGAGAATATTGAAGATTGATTGCTACATACTACTTTATAATTTATATACCTAATAGGTGCAGCTATAAACTAAAATGAAAAATATATCTCTATTGTCAAAAGAAACATCTAGTTATTTATCATTTGAATTGTTGCAACAATATTCTTGTTCTCATTCTTATAAAAAATGACACATTTACCCCTCTCCATCAATATTTTGTAACCTCTTCAGATCAATGAACATGCAAATTGGAGGCTAACGAAGACAATAAAGATCTCTTCCTGCTCCTGCAGGAAGAGTGGGCCATGACCTTGATGTCCAAACATTTGGGTGGGAGATCCTAGTTGCTGTTGTTGTCATGAGGTTTTTATTTTTGATTGGCCATGGCCCTAAGTTCTCTATGTTGGTTTCTTGTTTTAAGGTTAATCCTCCTAATTAGTGGTCTAGCCCTGTGTGGCATGATACTGTTAATTTAATTGCTACTACTTTCTTAAGATACTCTAGTTCAATCTTTTTGAAAAGAACTATTTTTTTTGTTTTTTATAGAGGCAGATTAGACCTTGTTTTTTCTACTGATAAACTACTAATGAAATGCTCTAGACTAGTGCTATTGATATGAGTTGTTAATGTGCTTCTAGTCCTTCTATACCATGGGCCAGCACCCTCTTGTTGCTTTTATCTATCAAAAACATGCAAGATATTCTTCTTGATACTAGGAGTAAAATAATCATTTTATATCTCCTTTTTTGTCACCTTTCTTGGTGCATATCATAACATACCCTTATCATAACATACCCTTTTTCTTGTTTCTTTGTTTTTGATCGAGGTAGACTTTTATGCTTCATGCTGCATGCTACACTCTTTGGTGATTAACTCTCTATTAATTCCTTAAGTTTTCCTTTTGTACTGTTGGGTCAGCACCCTTTTATTATTGTTTCTTTAATAAAAAACATACCCTTTTTTCACAACTATAACTATTCCATTGTTCCCTATTTTAATCTTAGACCTGACATTTTTATCAATAAAAGAAAATAAACTTCCATTATGATTCATGTGGTTGTTGCAACCACTATCTAAATACCATATTTTAGCACTACCTTTCTCACTAATGTTTCACATGATAAATGCCTTTGATTGATCACCTTCAGCTACCTTTTCATCACCCATATTTGCACTTTTCTTGAACTAGTCATGCTTCTATTTTTAGCATTCACTTGTATAATGACCAATTTATGAAAAAAAGAACATCCTACACTACTCTTGTCATACCTTTTGATTCAGACTACTATTGTTCATCTTGGCTATGGAGTTGGACTAAGCGTTGCATGCTCCCTCTTGGTTGCACATGCTTGTCTCAAGATGCCTACTTTAGAACTTCCTCATCTAGAGTTACCCCATCATTTTCCTCTTGACTCCATCCAAAGTTATTTCTATATCTCCTCGTGCCTCTTGCATTGGATTGAGTTTTGAAAGTGTATTCTTAGGAATAAGGTACAAACCTATTTAGGTATTTCACATGGGTTTGAAAGGAGCCTATCAACTTGTCCATCATTAATGTTGAGAGTTCATTTATCTCTTTGATGAGAGTCCCTATTGTATCAAACTTAGAGGGAAAACTTCTAAGGAATTTTCCACAATCCTCTTGCTCTTCCATTTTCATGCCACTTATCCTTAGCTAGTTTATTAAACTAGAAACTCTTCCATGGACATCTTAAATGGAATCATTGTCTTTCAAATGAAGAGTCTCAAAATTTCTTCAAAGCATCTGGATCTTTACAAACATAACTTTATTAGTCCTCTTGTAACTTGTTTGAAATATTTTCTAAGCTTCCTTTGCATAGTTAGCTATTTCTATTCTGGAAAAGGTTGTCTCTATCAAACTAAGGGATTTTACATCTTTTCTACTTGTCTCCTTCAGCTAAATCTTCTATTTATTTATGAAAGCTGCAAACTAAGCTAAGTTAATCACATTTCTGAGCCCACTTACCACTGGCTCCCAAAAACCATTTTCAACCATGATGGTCTTCATTTTCTTTGCTTAGGCATCATAGTAATGTCAATTAAATAATGGTGGCTAATACCAACTCCTAGACTATTTTCCACTAATGTCTCCAACTCAGCAAATTTTAATACTGATAAACAAATCCTTAACTAACTCAAGACTTAGGGCCTTTTCACTCTGATACCACTTATTGGATATAAACCCCCAAAATACATAGAGAACTCATCTTTGATACTAAATATTGAATTAATGTCCAAAAATGGCCAAAATGTAATGCACAAAGTTATTTTTCTATTTCCCAGAACAACTAGAAATACACAATATTAAATCTAACAACAAAAGAGTTAGATTCGGGCAAAAAAATTCTTCAACTTAATCATAAAATAATTTTTTACAAATAAAAAAAATTTAGAATAAAATATTTGTTATAAAATAATTTATCTATAGCCTTTTGGAGCTACACTCAACCACACATGATCTTAATCTACTTAGAACTCCACAAAATTTCTAGAGCAATCTGGAGAACACCCAATCCCAATTAATCTAGAGTTGCTTAGATATCCCTATGTACTACTATTGTTATTGTTGTAACATTCTTTCCTCTCTACCTAGAACTCAACATGTACTTGCTTCTTCATATAAAATATTCTATTTATTGGAAGAACATTCCTTACTTTTGTATCATTCTATCAAATTTTGAACTCAAAGTTTGAAATTCAAATTCACCTACCTTCAATTAATTCATTGCCAAAATCATTAAATTATTGTTGCTATTGTTAAGGACAAGAGGGATTAAGATTCTAAGAAAATATCTAATAGACTACTCCTTACAGGCATGTGTTTGACAAGATGCTTAGAGAATAAATTTTTGACAAAGTCAATACTTGTATACCAGGAGAAGCCAAATTAGTTAAAAGTAAAAAATTGTCGGATTCATTTAGTGGGAGATTACATAATAGGATATTTTTAACTAGTGACAAATGAAATATTTTACAATTTATAAGGATGTGACTACATAGAGATTACAATCCTAGTGTAGATTGGCAAGTCAATGTTGGAACTATGTGAGCTTGATAAATGATTTTGTAGCCCGATGTCTTTGGCACCAGTTTTGGATTCTGGATTGTGCTAGCATATGTAGTATAACAATCTAGATTATTGAGTCATAGATTATTGAGGAATAAATCATGTATCAATTTTAGATGTAAATATTGTGGGAGCAATCAACATGGGCATGAATTGTGTCCTTATTTATAACATAATTCTCTTCAACTCTTGCTTGGGAGTGTGCCAAAATCTCAAGTTTCTCCTTCTCTACCTATGAAGACAATTGGTGCACCTTCATTGATTGAGACTCTTATACTTGTTAAGCGGGATAATTCATCTCTTTTTCTTCTTGATTGGGATTCCTCTTTTCTAGACATTGGTTTATTATTTGTGGAGTCTCACATTTCATATTTGGAGGACGCATTTGAGGGGATTTGTCTTCTCATTGATGATAGTTTCATGCAAGTAGATATTCTTCTATATTGTCTTTGGAGATTGATGTTCATAAGTATCCTCCTTAACTTGATTTTTTTATCACATTTCATGGTTCAGTTTAATCATGGGCATGTGATGGCTTCTTTGAGCTTGGAGAATCCTATTCAACTTTCACTAGGATCTCTCCTATTTGATGATAGTTTTGGCACAACTATTGTCACTTTATCTTTATCTTTGGAGCTTGCTTAAAATTAATTTCCATTGGTTCCTTTCTTGTCACCCTCTATAATAATTGGGTGTGCACCTGATTGGTTTCTGGCATCATCATCATCCAAATATTTGGCAACACATGAGCAATGTTTAGAGACATAAACATGTTAATATGATTTAGAACAACAGAGAGTGGGGGTGAATTAGTTGTTCTCAGGTCCTCATGTATAAAACAATCTCAAAAACTTATCCTTAAATTAGATCTAATAACCAAAATAAACTCGTTCATCATTGATTCAATAATAGAAACATACAACAATGCAATCCACTACCCAACTACAACTTAACTTGCAAAACATAGTAATGTTCAAACCAAAACTTTCACACAAGTATTAACACCAGGATTTATAGTGGAAACCCAATTTTGGGAAAAACCACTTTGTAACATGCTACTATTATTTTCACTCTTCTAAAGTGAGCTCGGTAGAAAGCCAACCCTATCAAAGGTTACAATAAACACTGTTAGGTGTGACCCGGTTAAAGGATTTCAATCACCCTATTAAAAGTGAGCCTAGTCATAGGACTTACATACACTCTATTAGAATGCAACCTTGTTCAAAGGATTTAAGATATGACTATTAGGTCAACCTCTATTAAAAGGATTTTAACTATTACAATGGTTAGAAAGTAGCAGCAATATTTATCTGAAAATATACAACTCACTTTGCAAATATTAGATCTGATTCCATACACTAATGCTAGTTTACTGACCTTGAAAATTTTCCATCTCCATCTCTGATCTACTCGGAACTTGTCTTCAAGCAACCACCAAAATTCTCCTTCAACCTTTTCTGCTTATTCAATCAATAAAACTTTACTCTTCCAACATTCTCTATTCACCCATGCACTTGCATATCCAAATGCTCAGGTTCCCTTATATTTTCCTCAATTAGGTTAACTCATCTTATGCTACTCAATCTCATTTGTAAATCTTAGGGTTAGGTCAGATTCATTGAATCTACCCACTTCATGTTCTTCGGCTCCTTTTCTAGAATCATCTCAAATCTCTTAAAGATTTACAATAAAACATTTTAAAATGCATTTAATGCTACCAAACAATCAATAAATAAGGTCAACACATTTTAAATAATCCAAGAATTCAACAATGTCAGCTCCAAAATTAAATTCTCTTCAAATATAAAATTGCTAATGCTCAGTCAATACTATGATCATCTACTCGGTCATTATGTAGAAAGCTCGGTCATTACTAAAAATGTTTCCTTGGCTTACACTGTCTTCCTCGGTAATTAACTATTGTTTGGTCGACACTATAATTTTTCTCGCCATATACCAACTCAGTCGACACTAACATTACTCGGCTTAAACATGATTTTTCCATTCTTTACTCAGTCAAGCCTAGCAGTTTAGTCTTCAGTCTTACTAGTATAAACAATACATTGTCTCATCATTGTGCAATATAGTCAAGTATGCTTTGTAGTATCAAGATAATTCAACCTTTCCTTAGGTGCTATTGTTACCAACCTTGCCTAGCCCCTTAGCAACACTCAAATAGATATAGTACTTTCCTAAGTAGAAACAGTCTTACCAATTAAAGTTTGACATCAATGAAAATACAACAATTGTTTCAATTGCAATTTTCAACAATCTCCCTCTTTGGCATTGATGGAAACACCATATGATATCACTTGAATAACACATGGATTACCAACCAATCCAAAAACTTATCTGTTCATCAAAAAATTATTTATAATATCTTTAGCTTCATTCTGATTCAGAATCCTATAAGCCTCACTTTTGTGACCGTCATAAGTATTCAAATCTCCCTCTATCCTGATTCTTCATTTTAGTTCATCATCCTTATCTTCAACATCGTCAACTCATCTCCCTCTTATTTTTCAGTATCATGTGTTATCATATCAGTTCATCTCCCTCTTTGACAAAAATACCAAAGCAACAACTAAAACATACATCCAACAGATGTAGATAATATCTATGCAGCTCAGTGTTTCTCCCTCTGTCATCTTCCTTATGACTAATTCCTTGTCTTTGCTTCTTTTCACAACTCTAGGCTAGCCCTAAAGTGTGACAATCTTTTGCATCAATTTTTCAAATGTTTTGTTGTAGCACATTTGATGCAGTGCTCCTAGCTTGTCTAGGCAGCCTCAGTTAGGGGAAGAACCCCTAATTGACTTCTCAAATACTCATGAGCTTCTTTGGGTAAAGCTTTAGTGAATATGTCCACTAATTGTTCTTTTATATTCACATATTCTATTCAGACTTCTTTGTCTAGTACTAATTCTCTCAAGTAGTGATACTTGATGGCAATGTGCTTGGTCTTAGTGTGCATCACTGGATTCATAGAATTATTGATAGCACTTGTGTTGTCACAGAAAATAACAACAGGTTCAGTGATTTCTTCTTTCATGCCTATCAATAATTGTTTTATCCATACCAAATTTGAACAGTTTACTGCAACAACAACATACTCGGCCTCGGCAGTAGATTGGGAAATGCAATTTTGTTTCTTTCTTGTCCAGGAGACTAATCTCTGTCCAAGAAAGAAAGCTCCACCACTAGTACTCTTTCTATCATCTACATTTCCTACCCAATCAGCATCTGTATAAACTCTGAGTTCAAATTTGTCATCCTTCTTATAATATAGACCATAGTCAGCAGTTCCTTTCAAGTATCTCATAATTATTTTCACGGCCATCATGTGTGTTTCCTTAGGATTGGCAAAGAATCTTGCCACAATCTCAATAGCTAATGCAATATCTGGTCTACTATGTACAACATACTATAATTTTCCAATCATGGATCTGTATAAAGTCTAATTCACTTCTGCAACATCATCATTCTTGGATAAATTTTGTCCAGTAACCATAGGAGTTCCCACTGGTTTAGCATCTTCCATCCCAAAAGTTTTCAATATTTCATTAACATACTTAGACTGTGTAATGAAAATTCTACTTTTCCTCTGATATACTTGTAAACCAACAAATAATTTGATCTCACCAAATATACTCATTTCAAATTCAGTTTACATTTCATTTGAAAAAATTTTACATAATGCATCTTGTCCACCAAAAATAATGTCATCCACAAAAAAAATTTCCAACAGGATACCTTTACCTTCTTCATCTTTCATGTACAGATTTCTTGTATCATTTGTTCTTAAAAATCCAATCTGTATCAAGTAGTTGTGCAACCTCTCATACCATGCTCTAGGAGCTTGCTTCAATCCATATAATGCTTTGTTCAGTTTGCATACCATGTGTCTTCTGTTTGGATCAATAAAACTTTCTAGTTGTTCTAAGTAAACTTCTTCTTCTAGTATACCATTCAAAAATGCAGACTTGACATCCATTTGATATACTTTGAAATCTTTATAAGCAACATATGCAAGTAGAGTTCTTACTCCTTCCAATCTAGCTATAGTGGCAAATGTCTCCCCATAGTCTATTCCTTCTTCTTGTGCATATCCTTTTCATACCAGTCTAGCTTTGTTCCTAGTGATTTCACCATTTTCATTCATCTTATTCCGAAACACCCACTTTGTTCCTATAACATTTTATTTTCAGGTCTCGGCACCAGAGTCCAAGTATCATTCTTCTCAATTTGGTTGATTTCTTCATTCATTGCTTGTATCTAGTCTTCATTCTCCAATGCCTCTCTAGTTGTCTTCAGTTCAAATTCACACAGTAGGCATGTTGGATCCTTAGTCTTACTTCTAGTCTGAATTCCATTATTTTTGTCTCCAATTATCTGTTCAAGCTTGTGATGTCTTCTTACATATTTTTCCAAAATAGGTTTAGCTTCTCTCTCCTCTATTTCATCATGTTCCTCAACAAGATTGTCAGATTCAACTTCAGAATGCTTAGCAACCTCTTCCTGATACTCAACAGCATTTTCTTGTAGCTCGGCATGTTATTGTTCTCTCTCGGCACTATTTTCCTGACGCTCGGCAGCATCTATCTGTCGCTCAACATTGCTTACCCAAGACTTGACATCAAGTGCAAATCTATTACTTGCTTCTTCTTCTTCCTCAATGTACACAAAAGATCTATAATCTTCTGGTTCTCTTTTGCTGTCAGCTTCATTTCTTTCTGCATACTCATCAATTTTGACATTCACACTTTCCACAATTTTGTTAGTGTTAGAGTTCAAACACTTATAAGCTTTACTTTTTGTGGAGTACCCTAAGAATATGTGTTAATCACTCTTAGCATCAAACTTTCCATTCCTAGTGTCTTTTAATATATAGCACTTACTTCCAAAGATTCTAAAGTATTTAACACTCGGTGCATGCCCATGCCATAATTCATAGGGTGTTAGATTTGTACCTTTCTTGATCTGTTTCTAGTTAAGAGAATAAACACCAGTGCTTATAGCTTCTCTCCCATATTTCTATGCCGCATTCTTTTCAATCAACAATGTCCTTGCACAATCTAAGATAGATCTGTTTCTCCTTTTTGCTATACCATTCTGTGGAGGTGTTCTAAGTGCAGACATCTATCTTTTAATTCCTTTATCATTGCAAAATAGATTAAATTCATTCGATGTAAATTCTCCACCTCGGTCAGATCTAAGACATTTCAGGTTCCTACCTGTCTCCTTTTCAACCTTTGCCAAATACCACTTAAAGAATTGAAAAGCTTCATATTTTTCTTTTAGAAACATTACATGCATCATCCTAGTATAATCATCAACAAATAAGATAAAGTATCTAGCACCACAATAACTTTGTACACCCATAGGTCCACAAAGGTCAGTATGAACCAAATCTAAAATATTTTTAGAAGTAAAGGATTTTCTCTTGAAACTTGACTTTGTCATTTTTCCTAACTAACATTCCTTGCACATCACATTCTCAGGTTTCTTCAATCTAGGTAGACCTCTTACCTTTTTCTTCTTACTTATCTCTACCAGATCGTCAAAGTTGACATGACACAACCTTTTATGCCATAACCAAATATCATCAAGTTGTGCAATTAAACATGTTTCTTCAGATAGGTCAAGATAGAACAAATTACCTCTAGTCTAATCTTCACTTCCAATTAGTTCTTCGGTAGCATTAAATATTTGAGCTTGCTTGTGATGAAATTTCACTTAGTAACTAGTTTTGTTAAGCCAAGCAACACTTAACAAAATATAATTAAGACCTTCAACCCAATATGCATTTTCACAAGATATCTTATCAGTTAGTTTAATCAAACCTTTTCCTCTAACAGGACATGGTGCATCATTACCAAATTTTACACTTTTACCTCTATAATGATGTAAGGTCTCAAACTTATTTTTGTCACCAGTCATGTGATATGAACAACCACTGTCAATAATCCATTTATCATTCTTGTTCACATAGGATATCAATGCAGTTTTCTTATCCTCATCAAATTCACCTTTCATTGCAACATAGATTACCTCAATTACAAAATCATCACTATCAGTGTTAGTTTCCTTTTCAACAATGTAACAAGATTTCTTATCTTTTCCTTTGTAGTCTTTGTTCCATTGGTAGCTTCTGTCATCTTTTCTATCTTTGTGTTTGCTTTTCCTTTCATCATCTTTATCCTTCCTGTCAGGACATCTAGTAGCTATATGACCAACTGTATTACATGTAAAACATACAATAGGGAGTTTACCTTTATACTTTCCTTTTCCCCTTCTTAGTCTTCTAGCCATAAGAGCTTCTAGATCTTCCAGTTCTTCATCAGAAGTGCAACTGTCACTTTCACTTTCACTGATGCATCTTTTTTTTTTTTTCTTTGGCTTGTTCAAAACTCGTTGTGACATGAAAGAAGATTCAACATTTCCAATGCTTCCAATAGTGAAATTATCATAGTTAGAGAGTTCAAAAGTAGTCAGCTTACCAACCAAACTTTCCAAAGTAAGCACATTAGCATAGTTACATCTAGATTCCTGAATAACTGAGATCTTAATAGCATAAATAGGATGAAGGGTTCTTAGTACTTTCCCAATTATAGTTTCATCATCAATAGTCCCATTTTCTCCTCTAATATCATTCACAACTTTTTTTCTACCACAGTATTGTGCAATGTTTTCACCTTCTTGCATTCTTATTTCATCAAACTTACCTCTAAGACTCTCGGCCTTTGCTTTCAGCACATTTAAGTCACCACCATAGATCCTTGCAAGAGTGTCCCACATATCCTTTGCAGTTGTGCATTCTTTAATGTCCTCAAATTCTGGATAGCTTAGGGCAAATGCAATTTCCAGCATTGCCTGATTATGTTCTTGCTTAGCTCTCATTTCTTTGGTAGTCAAAGGTGCAACATGTGAGACATAGCTATTTTCATTGTATTACTTTGTAGAGTCACCAATACCGGTTAGATGCAACTTCATCAAGCTTTGCCATGCAGGGAAGTTTTCTTTGTTCAGCTTCGGTACCTCCTTCTTATACATCCTGATCATTTGCTTCAAGCCCCTTTAAACTTGATTTCTATCAACACTAATAATAAACAACAAAGCTCTGATACCAATTGTTAATATGATTTAGAACAACAGAGAGAGAGGGTGAATAAGTTGTTCTCAAGTCTTGATGTATAAAACAATCTCAAAAACTTATCCTTAAATTAGATCCAATAACCAAAATAAACTCGGTCATCACTAATTCAATAATAGAAACATACAACAATGCAGTCCACTACCTAGCTATAACTTAATTTGTAAAACATAGTAATGTTCAAACCAAAACATTCACACAAAGTATTAACACCAGAATTTATAGTGGAAACCCAATTTTTAGAAAAACCACTTTGTAACATGCTACTATTATTTTCACTCTTCTGAAGTGATCGGTAAAAAACCAACCCTGTCAAAGGTTACAATACACACTGTCAGGTGTGACCTGGTTAAAAGATTTCAATCACCCTGTTAAAAGTGAGCCTAGTCATAGGACTTACATACACTCCATTAGAATGCAACCTTGTTGAAAGGATTTAACATATGACTGTTAGGTCAACCTCTGTTAAAATAATTTTGACTATTACAATGGTTAGAAAGTAGCAAAAATATTTATCTGAAAATATACAACTCACTTTGCAAATATCAGATCCGATTTCGTACACTAATGCTGGTTAACTAACTTTGAAACTTTGCCATCTCCATCTTTGATCTGCTCGAAACTTTTCTTCAAACAACCACCACAATTCTCCTTCAACCTTTTCTGCTTATTCAGTCAATAAAACTTTACTCTTCCAGCATTCTTTGTTCACCCATACACTTACATATCCAAATACTCAGGTTCCCTTATATTTTTCTCAATTAGGTTAACTCATCTTATAACGCTCAATCTCATTCATAGATCTTAGGGTTAGGTTAGATTCATTGAATCTACCCGCTTCATGTTCTTCGGCTCCTTTTCTAGAATCATCTCAAATCTCTTAAAGATTTACAATAAAATATTTTACAATGCATTTAATGCTTCCAAACAATCAATAAATAAGGTCAACACATTTTACATAATCCAAGAATTCAACAATGTCAGCTCCAAAATTAAATTCTCTTCAAATATAAAATTGTTGATGCTCGGTCAATACTGTGATCATCTACTCGGTCATTATGTAGAAAGCTCAGTCATTACTAAAAATGTTTCCTCAGCTTACATATCTTCCTCGACAATTAACTGTTGTTCCGTTGGCACTATAATTTTGCTCGGCATATACCAACTCGGTCGACACTAACATTACTCAACTTAAACATGATTTTTCCATTCTTTACTCGGTCAAGCCTACCAGTTTAGCTTTCAATCTTACTAGTATAAATAATACATTGTTTCATCATTGTGCAACATAGTTAAGTACACTTTGTAGTATCAAGATAACTCAACCTTTCCTTAGGTGCTATTGTTACCAACCTTGCTCAGCCCCTTAGCAACACTCAAATAGATATAGTACTTTCCTAAGTAGCAACAGTCTTACCAATTAAGGTTTGACATCAATGACAATACAACAATTATTTCAATTGCAGTTTTCAACAAAACATATATCTGAATTCTACTTCCTACAAATTCTTATTCAAAATGGGAATCAATCTTGAATTTGTACTTGATTTATGTATTTCCTTAACTAATCAAAAGCATGAAATTACGAAGAATAAATAACATCGCAAGCTGAAGTTATGGTGTAAAGAAGAATATAAACAAAGAGCTAACTATTGTTCGCATTAGTTATCTTACATTAGACTACCATCACATTGTAAAATCATAGGAGCAACTAATGAAAATTCTATGTTTAAGCATGATATTTTAATGATTGAACATAGAAATCTCATTAGTCATAAAAAAGGAAATATGCCCACTTTCTAGCTACCAACAAACTCAAAGAATCAAATGTAGAAATATATGGTGAAAGATTACCCCACAATGTAGTTGCTGTAGAATATTGCGGTTCTCAAAATTACATGGCTCTTGGTCAATTTTTGGTTTCAAACATCGTATATAGGGAGGGTCTGTAAAGTTTGGTGTGTTTAGGAGTGATTGCAGTTGATCCTGAACAAAAAATAAATAAATTAACATCTCAATGCTTTAGAAGATTACTCATGGAAAAAAAATTAAAGGTGCATATCAGTATCTGTCACAAAAATTCTAAGTAAAAATTTTGAAGGGGAAGATATGGTACCAAGGGGAAGAATATAGACAGAATAATTAAAAATCATAAAAGTATAAAAGATAAAAAGTGCATTGCCACTAGCGTATAACAAAACATCCACCCTACCTTGAAACGTGTACCAAAGGAAAAAAAATTTGCATTTTTGAAACATTCTTCGGATGGAGCAGGAAAGAGTCCCGCAACAAAGGTACATTTTGAAGAACTTAATAGATTTTGATGCGCTGGCACACCACAATCATTGTTCTTGTCATTAGTCTGATACGTAACCTGTAAGAGCCATAAGCTAGCGGAGATGAGCATTCTTGTGGTGCAAATGCTAGACTCGTCAAAGAGAAAATGAAATAATGATCACATAATAACACGAACGAAAACATATGGTATTATAAGATTGAGATCACAGCACTTCTTAATTGCTGCAGAAACACCGCAGTAATTCTTTGCACTCCATTCACAAGCAAAACGCTCATTATTTCTTACTTTTAGCACTTTGGTGGATATCTCCTTATGTGCTGTTCGCCCTCCCATATCCGCCTCTTTGTATTTTCCCATCATTTCAATACCATATAATTGCTGGAGTCTTATAAAAGGATTGATGACAATCAATGTACTTCCAATGTACGTCTGTCAGATAACACATTACACCACCATAGAAATGTCAACACACTTCAGCGGTTTATTCAAAAGCATATGTATTGCACTTTAACGAAGAGAAAAACTTAGAACCGTGTTACAACTGAAGAGCAAACAGATCATATAGAGCTACCTAAATATAACTAAAAAAATAATAATAAGGTAATTCAAAGAAAACCCCGACAACTCACGTAAATTTGATCTGATTTATATCTAGATGCCGAATTTTGTAGAACTCCTGGCTGATGCAAATAAACAAGTTCTGTCATATCTTCGACTCCTTGCAGCAATGCTTTGGAATCTCTTGGGTGTACTTTTGACAAGTTTACAGGCGGCTGCACACAAGCAGAAGCATGGAATATTATTTGGATTTCCAAAACACGAAGCATGGAATATGATTAACAGCTATATTTCTCAGTAATTTCACTCTAACAATAATAACTTTGCTTTTATAGCCGCATCATTTCCCTAGCTTGAATGTATATATCATAGCTTCATTTCTCCAAACGGATTGTCATTAAAAATAATACTGTTCACTAACCAGCTTTCCATCAACCGTCTGAACGATAACCTGCTGATCATTGATCTCCACAAATCCTCCAGCGATCCAGGCCACTTGATGATCTTCCACCCATACTTGAGAACCTACCTGTATTCACCAAAATAGTCTCAGGCAGTTATCACCACACCATAAAATCCTTGCGGAAAAATTCATTTGCCTCTCGTTCATGCCTAGAATAAATTATAAAATATGAAAATCCGAAACATGACTGCTGTAAGATAGTAAAACACATTACCAACATTTCACTAGGCATAAGAAATATGAGATTATGAATTGTTATGTATACAAGGAAAATACATCCATTTCTATAAGTAATTTCATGACCTTAGGAGCTTCAGTAACCGCTTCCATTCTCCTGGCATCCATTTCTCTACCAACAAATCTAAATAGCCAATTCGTTCAACTTCACAACTTCACAATTGGTATGATTATATTTTCTGTTTGAGCAGAGCTTTTCCCACCATGATTAAATAGCCAGAAAGAGGTTTGACTGTTCAACTCCACAGCTCAACATTTTGTACGTCTACACTATTTGTTCGCAATGTATTTAAGCAAAGCGTTAACAAGAATTTCTTAATAGTAAAGAGAGTTAATGCGTAGAGTTTTTTGTTTATATTTTTATGGGTTGAATGGTCAATATCGATTATATATTTATTCTGAGTAAGAAAAAGATAAAAATATTTATTTTAGTGAAGCTTTCAAGATACTCCGCTCACACTGATTTCTAATAGATTAAGTTTATATTAATATTTAATTTAATGATTAATACTGATTTTATATTTATTCGAAGTTAAAAAAGTAAATAATTATTCTAATGAAGATCTTAAGATTTTTTTTTTATACTGACTTTTAATAAATCAATCTGATATTAAATATTTTATTTACTGACTTCTAAAAAAGTAACATGCTCAAGGATTGAGGAAAAAATGTTTCCGATGTATTTTATTTGAGATTCCTCAGGTCTGCCTCCGAGGTTGACATCAGCATTATAATTATGACTTTGGTTAAAAATTATATATCTCGTTATGATGAAGATTTTATGATATTCATAATTTAAAGCATTAATTACTAATGATTTTAACCGATATGAATTATGGTTCAGAAATAATTGATATAAACAATAGTAAATAATTTATTATCTTGTAATTTATGATTTTGAAGGAAAATTGAAATTATAATGAAGAAAAAAAGAATTCTTGTGTGTGGGTTTATTCATGGGTGGTTACAGGTCAAGCATGAGCATTATCTGAAAAAAAAATGAGATTAATTTGTGAAGCTGAATGGCTCTAAATGAGCCCACCAGAAATCAAGTCTTGTTGAGTGCACGGCTCCAACATCATAAGGGATGAGGCAGATGCTGATATAGGGCTGCCACACTTGCAGTTTAAACCTCATCAACATAAAAGAAATGATTAAACAACATAATATATTATTTCAAATAAATAAAATTATCTACACTTACACAGTATTATATCTTCAATTTCAAAAATTATACAAATTGTACTCATGCTTAGACTGCAGCCACCCATGAACAAACCCCATACAATTTAGATGATTTCATTTTTGTTCAAAATCAGAAGTTACAAGATGATAAATTATTTATTGTTTATATTAATCATTTTGTAGATCATACTTAATATCAATTAAAATCATTACAATTCAGTGTGAATAGAGGTATCTACTAATATCAATTGAAATCATTAGAATTCAGTGTGAAAATAGGTATGTACTAAGCATAGCTTAAAATCCTCATTATTTTAGTGTAAATAAATATAAAAGTAATATTAATCATTGAATAAAATATTTAATATCAACTTAATTATAAAAAATCAGTGTAAACAGAATATCTTAAAATCTTCATTTGAAAAATTATCTATTTTTCTAACCGAAGATAAATATAAAATCAATATTGACCATTCAACCCCATAAATAAATAAGCCAAAACTCTACTCATTAACCCTTTATTATTAATAAAATTTTGTCAACTCTGACATTGAATACATTTGAAGAAAATAAGCCAAGACAAAGTTTTGCATATAACCTTTGGCCCAAAAAAATTAGTTATCTTCACATGTGAATTGAATTGCAGGCTTAAATTCAAATGGACTTCACTAACATGTGGAACGACGTTATCTTATTACACGTTAACAATTATATCCCTTGATCTGCAAATTTTAGATTTCTGGGAATTAATTCATCCTACAATTGTGGGAGTCATGACCAATCAATGACTCCTACACAATCTAATTTTTCTTCCTTTACAATTATTGCGCCCTAACAATGTCAATCGCTAATATTTTACCAAATACAACACGGTTTAGATATTAGATTAAGAAAACAGTTAACAGTAGAAAAGCGGCGAAGAAAATACAGCACGTTTGAGTGACATTAATATTTAAAACAAATGGATCAGGGTAACATGCTCTTCATGTCCAAATTGAACATGAACATGTGGCAATAATTATTTTAGTTGAGAGTTGTTGGACATGAGATGGAGAAAGTTCTTCCCATAAACATTCTGTGGAGATTCCTCGGAGGTTCACGTCAGCATTATAATTAGAAAACTGCTGACCCAACAAATAAATTATAGCTTAGATTCGATCATATCCCACATCCCACATCTGCTGTGTGATGGAAGGTCGCCCAGGTACAAACATACTTTTGTGTCTTGCCCGTGAGACACCCGCGTGTCTAAAAAGGCATTTGTACACCTCTCAGAATTATCATTTATAAATGATTATTAATCTAATAAATTACTAGAATATTTATTATTAAATGCTATATCTTCCATAAAGCATACAATATGTATAATATTTTTAATAGAAGCAGAAACACACCTTTGTATCTTGTCTCTATGTCTAGAAAGTATTTGTAGATAATTTTATATATTAAGTATAATATTTTTTAAATCTCATGATAGATTTTATCATAGTCATGTAAGTTTTGGCTTACAGACTACTTTGCAACTTGAATAATCCATTCTTAGAAGAAGACTTCACACGAGGGAGTTGTTAAACCCCCGTGCGAGGATGATTTCTCTCGCTTTGGCTTGTACCCCTTCTTTTAATCCCTTATTCTCATGTTATGGATGATGGCCCAACAAAAGTCTCATCAAATGGTCCCATTTTGTCAAAGGTAGGTGTTCACTCATTCAAAGACGTGATCGTTGACACTGCAGAAGGTGTCTAGGCATCATTTCTTGCTAGTAGGGATCCTTCACAGACCACATAGGAAGATGGAAGACGTGTGGGTAAGCTCTACTCTAGTTCAATCTTGTTTGTTGTTACTAAATCTGAGATAAGTGAAGAATTAAAAATGTTTCTATTTTTCTTACAATGCTAATCCCTCAAAATTGCCCTCTAGGAATTTCCTCAATAACTGGTTCCAAGCTATCTAGGTGCAAAAATTAGGGGTTTCACTTTCATTTTGCAGAATGATACAAAAGGCTCTTTTTATCATTTACTTCAATAAGCCAAAATGTCTTAAAGAAGGAATTTTGGTCCATTGGTGGCACCACTTTTAGGGAAATAACATTGACTCCTGAATCTAACAGTTAGGTGGTAGCAGCATTGTCATGCCCTAGATGGGTAATTGTAAAAAATGCCCCCCCCCCCCCCCCCCCCCTTTCAATGGTGATGGATTCCTAAACCCTTGAATCCATAGGAAGTGTGGTATAGATAGATGAGTCTTCATCCATTCTTTCCTCCTTGATGCTTGTATCTTGCTTACAATTAAGCATGGTATAGACCTCCTGAATCTTGTTAGCATTGATCTTGAAGAGGAAAATTATGAATGTCCTATTGAAGTGTTGGAAGGGCTTAATGCTTGGTTTTTGTGTAGATGTGAAGGACATGTTAGTAAAAACTGCCTTATGCTAAGGAAAAATAAGTCACAAACTAGATGAGAGGTATCTAGACCTAACCCTAATGCTTCTCATTAGCCCATTGAGGCCCATGTGTCTTTGGCCCCTGTCCCTCCTTGTGACCCTAAGAAACCACCACAAAATGAACCTCCATTGGCATCACCCCCTTCATCTACTTGCTCCCTTGTTGGCCATAATGACCAAGTGGCAGATGATTCCCCTTCCAATGTCCTAGAGCTTGATAGCAACCATGATACTATTAAGACTCCTTTCATGCTAATGCTCCTACTCCTATCCCATCTTTAGCCAATGCTCTTGAAACTTTTGATGTAACCCCTATGGAAAACCTCCCTGAGAAATGTAGAACTAAGAATGCTCAGAAAATTATGGTGGAGAAAATCAAAAAAATTGTTGAGGTCAAAAAAAGGATTGAAACACATATTTACCCAGAGAAGCCAGTAAAAATGATGGAAAAAATATCAAATATATGAGTAATATACCTAATAGATCAACTCTCCCTATGAGGATTGAGACCACTAGGTTGGATAAGGTTTCCATCAATAATATCTCTGTCTAGGGACTAAATATTGGGGATGAGGTATCCATCCCCTCCCATGAGAATGGTTTGAATGATGCGATTCCCTCATGTCCCAAATATTCCTCCCACCCAACTCAAAGCCTATGGGCAATGATGGGTGCACCTCATGCCCTAGTAGGACATGCCACGATGTAACTCGGATTTTATTCTAGAATTAGCCACTCTGAGAGGCCGAATCCTAACATGGGAGATATTGAGATGGCAGTTGTAGGTGAGTCTAAGTAAGATGACTCATTAGCTATTGTGACAAGTATATTTAGATCATATTGGAGGAAATTAAGATTGGGGATTCAGAAGATAGAAAGATCAAAACCAAGGTAGGCCCTAAGCAAAGGAAAAGGGTTAGAAGGGATAGTATTTCCTTAATAGGTTCAGGTCATGTTTTTGTTATTAAGAAGAAGAGAGGTCACCCCCTTGGTTCCCTCTCATCTAAAATAGCTTCTAGAGGGTCTAAAGGATAGTTACCTAAACACTACCAAACATTCTAGACCCCCAAGGACATTGAATCCTAAACTCTATCTATGGAATATAAATGCATTTTTTGGAATAGAAGGGGGATGGAAACCCCAGACGGGAAGTATATCATGGTGAATTGGTTTTTAAGGAATTGTAAGAATATCTATTTCTGTCTACTATAAGAACTTAACTTTGTAAATTTTACTCTTGATATCAGTCTCAAATGCATTTGGAGGGAAGCCATTCCCTTCAAGACTAATCATCTTAGGGGTAAGGGTGGTGCAACCATCCTTGTGAACCATAAGTAGAATAATTAGATAGTTAAGTGTGGATGATCCCCTTGTAACTAGTTGGTTTGGGTCATATTGGAGGTGAAGGGAGGGAAATTATGGAATTGCTTCATTATATGCCCCTGATGATTATAGGGAGGGGCTAGAATTTTGGAAATGGATGACTTAATTGGAAGAGGTGCCATGGATTATTGGAGGTGATTTTAATAAGATAGAAGGTCCTTCTAACAAGTCGAGAGAATCTGAATTCAAAAGGAACGGGGGAGAGGTTCTTTTGAACTACAATATTTAATTAATTTAGAATCTTTGATCATATGAATGTAAAGAAATGAGAATATATAAAGGTATGCGGTTTACTTGGTGCAATTTCCAGCAAGGTAGTAGAATAATATATTCTAGAGTTTGTATTTTTTATGCCAACAAAGATATATTTTGATTCGAGAAAGATGATTTGGGAGGGAGTGTTCAAGTATCCCCTTATACTCTTTCTAACCATCATCCCATTATTAGCACTTGTCTTATTGGTACTCCTCAAAGGGATAGTAAGTCAAAGTGGAGGCTTTTTTCCTTAATGCTAAACTCCTCTTGAATGAAGATATGTTGCAAGTGGTGGGGATTATCATATTCCTCAATAGAGATAATCCTACTTTTCTTAGTCCAATAGATAGATGGAACCAAAATGTCCTAGCATGGAGGGTTTATTTCAGATAGTGGGGACGAAAATTTTAAAGGATATGATAAGGGTGGAATTAGGTCTGCACAATATTTTGTTCTCAGATGAGGAGTCTTTACAATCTAACCTAGCCAACAAAGAAGCTAATGATGCACTTTGTCAGGCTAAGAATGCACTAAGAAGGATTCAAAATACTAAAATCATGGGGATGAAAACAAGAGCTAGCCTTAAATGGCTTGAACATGGGTACAAAGGATCAAGATACTTCTTCTAGATCCTTAAATATAAAGAAACCAAAGAAAACATCGATAATATATGGAATAATTATAGGAATATATTTGACCAATTGTGTATACTAAATGCTTTAAAAAACTTTTATTGTAATATCTTTACATTAGAAGACAATGATTCTCATAAGGTGATTGCAAGAAACAAAATCAAAACCATCATTCCTAATAAGATGGAAAGGTTTGATGCAGTTGAGATGGTTAAAGTGTTTACTCTAGAAGAAGTGAAAAGAGTCATCCTTTCCCTAAGCAATGACAAGGCCCCAAGACCAGATGGACTCCTAGTGGAATTATACAAACATAATTTAAGTTGGATTGGATAAGATATGTTAGAATTGTATAAAGAAACTTTTGATGTGGGATCTTTGGGTCATCAGTATCTCCTTAAAAATTGGATACATATCACTCTCCTTAATGTTTCATATAAATTATTGCTATAATTCTAGTCAAAAGATTAGAGCCTATCCTACCAAAGATGGTTAATTATATGCAAAAATAATTTTTGAAGGGTAAATACATTATTGAAAATTAGTTAACATAATGGGAAGTGATGAATTGGGAAAAGGATCTAATAAAAATATATCTATGTTTCTCATTGACTTTGAGAAGGCATATGACCGACGAGAATGGAATTTCATTTTTATGATATTAGAAGGCCTAGAATTTCCAATGTAATTCTGTCACATGGTTAGAACTCTCATGATGGATGCATAGGATATGGTATAAGTGAATGGTACTAGATCAAAAACCTTCTATCTTACTAGATCTATTAGATAAGGGCACCCCCTTGCACCTACTATTTTTGTTCTAGTTGTGGATGTAATGTACTACTTATTGAGGGATGACCAAATATATCCCAGAGTTAGAGGAATGAATCTCCCTAACAATGAAGAGATATCAAACATCCAATTTAGTGACAATACATCTATCTTGATTCTATAGATGAGAGTAACTTTGAGGCTCTAATGAATAAAATGGAAACTTTTTGTTTGGCCTCTCGTAGCAAGGTTTCTCTTCGTAAATTAGTTATGTTTGGATGGGAAGCCAATCCTCTTGACTAGCTTTCCAAGCATTCTGTTATATGGGGGACCCAACTTTCAAGTAAGGTATACAAATGTCTCATTTTCTTTTAGCCCTAATCTTAGAGACATGTGGAGCTAGATTAGGGAAAGACTTGATAAGAATATCAAGTGATAGAACAAACACTATCTAACCATGGTAAGAAGGATACATGTATGCCAAAAAATCCTATCATCATACAATATATATTACTCATTGGCCTGGCTCTTTAGCTAGTATCAATTTATCCTCATACAAAAACAAATCAGAGACTTTATTTGGTCTGAGAGGAAGGGAAAGAAGAAAATACATGTGGTAAAATGGACCTAGTGCACAATGAGTAAAGGTAAATGTGGACTAGGTCTAAAGGACCTTAAGACTTAGGGTATATCCCTTGCAACAAAATGAATTTTTAAGGCCTTTCAAGGAGAAGAACCATGGAAGGTCTTGATTAGGTAAATATATCTAAATCTATACCTAAACAAGGGTATTCATGGATAGATCTTCCTCTAGAAAATATCATTGCGGGTCATTTCCCTATCAAACCAGTAGGAAAAGTCATGTTTGAATCAATTTGGAAGGCATGGGACTATATAAGCGCATTCATAACTTAAAATGATATCATTGATCCTAATAAATTATGAGTGGATTTATCTTAAGTTCATAGCTCTTGCGCAATATTATATTCCTGTAGATATTTTTTTAAGGTCTTAGAAGTCTTATGTTTCACATTAGCACATGTTTTTTTATGTCCCAATCTATATTTTTTTTATTTTACCTTATCAATTATCTTAAGATTATCTACATTCTTAGCATTAGTTTATTGTCATTTTTCTTATGTTTCTCTACCCACTAAATTGGGATCTTCAACCGATCCTATAATATTATTGAGAGCCAACAATAAGTTTCAAAATTTTCAATGCAATAAAAAAATTACTTAATCAATTGATTACTTAGCAATTGACGCATATAAAAAAATTAACTAATAGTTTATAAATTTTATACCATTAGATTACTTTTTATAGACAAATCATATGAGCTACAATATTCATCTATGAAAATAAGGAATATCAACCTTGTTCGCATCAATTTTATTTTGTATTCCCTTATCAAAGTATTGAGAATCTTGATGAAGATACAATATTACTTAAATTCCAACTAATTTTTAATTTTTCATTAAAACACAAGACCAAATTCATTCCAATATATAACAATATATGAAAAATCTAGATTAAATAAGGAAAAGGATATTACAACTTGACAAACAATTATCATATATCAAAAGTATTTTTTTTTAAATGTAAACATTTCCTCTCTAAATAATATTCCAAGAATTAAGTTATTCATTTAATAAGTGATAAGTAACAAGTAATAAGTCTATTTACAAAGCTTGTTTTATAGAGAATCAAATTAACTCATTACCTTATTATGTTGCATAATTGGAAATGTCTACGAACTTGTGAATGAAAAATAAAAGTGAATGGAGTTTAGGATAGAAATGGATGAGGACATATTGTTACATTTTGAAAATAAATTCAATCTCATATAAGAAATACACTTTGAATGGATTAGGCAGTCCTCTCTCTCTCTATATCTATAGGTTTTCATAAGAATTATATTTGTTGTTGGTAACACTCTCTTGAATGTTTCTTTTATGTTTTATGGCTTATGAAATTTCATGCAAACAAAGATATAATGTTAGGTATGCTAAAAGAAATTTGCAAGAACCTCTTTTAGAATGAAGAACTTGTATTGAGACTATATAATGTTAAAGAAAATTTAATGTTAAACTAGTTTGTTTTGCACATGGAAATAATGATTTGTTTGAAGAAAAAAAAGGTACGACAACTATAACTTAACTATAAGTATTTTTTTTTTAACAAGTTATTGAATTGTAGGTGCTTTGCAACTTCCCGCCCAACCTTGAATTCAAATTGCTAGTTCCCATGCCTGCCTCCCCTGGGGGGGAATCTTCCCCCCTTGCTGGTCCCCAAATTGGAACCCATGTTGGTCTCGAGACTGCTACCTCTTTTACGTGACAGGTCGTGAAAGAGTCAATGGAAAGACCCCAACGGGCATCCTCTTCTATCGATTCCCCTTCATCCCCACCAAAGTCTAGTTGGAAAGGTACTCTCATTGGAGAGGCCAAGAATACTCTGGAATCACTCCTGGTGGACTTCATTCAGATTGAGGAAGGCGTTGAACTCTCACTCCCCAATTTTGTGGTGAACAGGACTATGGCTGATTTACAATTGGTACTAGTGGGTCAGTTCTTCAACTTCTGACCTACCATTGAAATGGTCAGAAAATGGGTGGCTACCCAATGGAAGATTAAGGGGTCTATATTAGTCTCTGTTATGCCTGGTAGGCTCTTCCTCTTCAAGTTCAACACTATGGAGGATCTAGCCTTTCTTTTGTTGGGCTTGTGGGTATATGGTTAGCACTTCCTCGCCCTAGTGAAGTGGAAACCCGGGTTCAATCCAATGATTGAACTAAGTAGGATGGCTCTAGTTTGGGTGTGCCTCCTTGGTCTTCCGCTTGAATACTGGGATGAACAAGTGTTCAGGTAGATTGGTGACTCCTTTGGCACTTTTATTATGATGGATTTGGTAACCTGCTCTAAGTCTCGGTTGTTGTTTGCAAGATTCTGCATTAATGTTACTCTGAATAAAACCCTCCCTAACTTTGTTATATTGAAATCTAAGATGGGTAGATGGATTCAAGCTCTGGTGTATGAGAATGCCACTCTCTTTTTCCAGAAATGTGAATCCAAGGGCCACACCAATGAAGCATACAAATCCTCTCTACATAGAGCAAAAAAAATAATAAGGATAAGGGAACCTCTAAGGAGCTACCCATGATAGTTGGTGAAGACAGGGAGAAGACCAGCCCCCCCAGTGGCTAAAGTACTGGAAAACCCAGAGGTGGAAGAGGGTGAGATAGTCTCCCCTTTGGAGAACAACATGGTGCTCCCTGAACCTAAGGTTCCTAAATCACCTCCAGTGGTGGTGTCTTTGGATCCTTCAAACCCCCCGATGTCTACCCCAGAGACAAGTGTGATCAATCATGCTAAGTTGGAACAACCTTCCATTGTGGTCTCACTCAAACTAAAGTCCCCTAAGGTTTCTACAAAACTTCCTCCGCAATTGGAGGAAAAGAACTACCCTTCCTCACCCAGTTCCTTAGGTGATGATTTTTGTGGGGAGGACGATGGTGATGAATGGAAAACACAAACAAAGAAACCTAAGCCCAAAAGGGCTAATGTGGGACTAGAAACACCTAGAGGGAGGCCATCGAAATGTACCAAGAGGTCAAGAGGGACTACAAGGAATGATGGGGCAGGTAGGCAACAAACCTTAGAAACAAGTTTTAAAAATAATAAATGATTTGTCTTTCTTCGAATGTTAGAGGTCTTAACAGCCCCCTCAAGAAAAGTTCTGTTAAACAATACATTTTTGCTCATAAACTGGATATTCTGCTTATCCAAGAAGTTAAGATGTTTTTCAATAATTTTTCCTCCCTAGCTAGCAGTCTCTGGCTGGGTGCTGATTTTTTCTACTTTGAAGCCTCGGGTGCTTCTGGGGGCATTTCCACTCTCTAGAAACCCAACACTTTTGTTGGTGAGCCACTTTCCTTCTCCCCAAACTTCATTGTTGTTACCTTTAGGAAAAAATAGCTGGTTTGGCACTTGATTAATATATATGCCCCTAATACCTGGTCTGGCAAGTTGTCTCTTTGGAAAGATATTATTTGTTGTATGGATCAGGACACTTCTGCTAATTATATGGTGGCTAGTGACTTTAACACCCCCCTTCACCCCTCAGAAAAGTGTGGAGGCTTAATGGACTACTCTAATAGTATGGGGGACCTTGCGGAATTTATCTCCTTCTCTAGTCTCTTGGACATTGATCTGAAAGGAAATCCATTCACTTGGTCCAACAATCGAAAGGGATCCCATCTCATCCAAGTGTGGCTAGACTGGGTCATGGCCACCTCCTCTTGGGATTTGTACTTGACCTCCACTTTGTCCTCCCTCCCCAAAACTACCTATGATCATAAGCCCCTCCTCCTTTGTTGGTTTGACACCCCTAGAATTGGTTCGACCCCTTTCAAATTTGAGATTATGTAGTGCTCCTACCCCTCTTTTAGGGACCAAGTGAAAGCCTGGTGGGCCACTTCTATCAAAGGCATTTCCATGTTTAGGATTGCCTATAAATTGGAGATCATCAGAAGAGAGGTTAAGGGTTAGAGTAAACATAATTTTGGTGACTTCTATAAGGAAAATAAAGAGCTTACAGGGACTTTGGACTCCCTCCAAGCCTAGCTGGCCACTAGGAATATCCACCCCCAGCTGCAAATGGAAGAAGAAAAGGCTAGGCACAAGTGGTAGGAAGATCTGAGAAGAGAAGAAATCTACTGGAAGTAGCAATCCAGGATCTCGTGGCTTACCGAAGGAGATAGAAATATGACCTTTCATAGATCTACTAGCAATCACAAAAGAAGAAACACCATTAATGCAATCAGGGATGGCAAAGGGAATGAAGTTACTGAGAAGGATGAGATTAACCAGGTTGTGGCCAACTAGTTTAGGGGATTATACTCTAATGTTGGACATATGTACTTGATTAATGTGAAAAATTAGCTCCTCGATCACATCCAATGTGATGTTACTCACAGTGATAATGATCCTCTCACTGAATGTGTTTCTGATGACGAAGTCAAAGTTTTTGCCTTTGTTATGGGTGCCTATAAAGCTCTGGGACTTGATGGGTTCCCCCCGGCTTTTTTCCAAGAATATTGGGATATTGTTGGATTAGAAGTTTCCCGTGTTGCCAGAGACTTCTTCAGAACGGGGTGACTGCTAAAGCAACATAACAAGACCTATATTGTGTTGGTCCCTATTATAGTTGGTCTTCCGATGTCTTCCCGACGCCATGATGCTATTATGGTGACGGTGGACCGGTTGACTAAGGTAGCCCACTTTTCTCCAGTTCGTACTACCTTCACAGCGCCCGCAGTAGCCCAGGTGTTCTTACGAGATATTGTCAGACTTCATGGCATACCTCATAAGATCATCTCGGATAGAGATTCTCTTTTCACTTCTTCATTTTGGAGAGAGCTTCAGGCAGCATTGGGCACTAGGCTCAATTTCAGTACCGCCTATCACCCTGAGACAGATGGGCAGACCGAGAGGGTCAATCAGGTTTTAGAGGACATGCTTCGCATGTACGTTATGGATCATCAGACCCGGTGGGAGGAGTATCTTCATCTTGTGGAGTTTGCCTATAACAATGGGCATCATACATCATTGGGAATGCCACCTTTCCAGGCATTGTATGGTAGACCTTGCAGGACCCCACTGAGTTGGGATAGGATCGAGGATAGAGTTTCTATTGGTCCTGAGCTAGTTCGAGATATGGAGCAGCAGGTCACCCTGATTAGGTAGCGTCTCTTAGAGGCTCAGGATAGACAGAAGAAGTATGCAGATGCGAAGAGGATTGACCGAGCCTACCTTGTGGGAGACAGAGTTTTCTTGAGAGTGCGACCGCACAAGAGTCCAATCTGTTTTGGAAAGGGCTCTAAGCTTGCACCTCATTTTGTTGGTCCGTTTGAGATCCTAGAGAGGATAGGGCCCATTGCTTATCGTCTAGCCTTGCCACCTAGCCTGTCACGCATCCACGATGTGTTCCATGTATCAGTTTTGCGAAAGTATATCTATGATGAGTCTCATATTATTGACTGGGATGCCTTGCAGGTGGAGTCAGATGGCCAGCTGGCACTAGAGCCCATTCGCATTTTGGCTCGTCGGACGTTGGTACTTCGAGGCAGAACGTTGGACCAGGTTAGGGTCCAGTGGGATTGCTATGATGAGGTCACAGCCTCATGGGAGGATGCAGCTCAGATGAGGGCCCAGTATCCGCACCTCTTTGATGAACTCCAGGAGGATGTTCATACCTAGAGGGGGTGGATGTGAGGCCCACTTTCGGCCCACATAGTGATCCTTTGTTATACATATTAGCTATCTTTTTTATTATGTTTCTTTCAGAGACACTTGGACTTTGTCGACTACTGTTATATTATGTTTGACTCGTTGGACTGTTCTTTTGATGATTCTGCATATGGGATCCATGATGTGTAGATTTGGTTTATGTTTTTATATGATGTTTTGTGAACCTGATGATCATGATGATATTTAAATTACGTTATGGAATTTCATTTGAAATATGCAATCAAATCATGAATATTACATGCAATTGAAGTATGAGTTGAATTATGAAATTTAATGATTAAATTTCGCTATATCATATATGTTTATTTTAATGGTTTTCTTCCTTGAATTACTGATGCTGCATTTAGGTATTGCAGGTGAAAGGACCATGGAAACACATTCGGGGAAATCACATTGAATGTAGGGTAACCAGTTAAACCAAGGCCCCGTCTATTAAGAGACCTGAGGCCTCATTGTTAAGTATTTATATTCGTAACAGTAATTTGTTGGTTGTGTTTTGTCCCAACTTTTGGGCATCACAATTGTGTTGGTCCCTAAGAATGATAACCCTGCCTCTATGCTAGACTTCAAGCCTATTAGTCTATGTAACATGTTTTATAAGATCCTCACTAAGATCTTGGTCAACAAAATGAAGCCCCTCTTGGACAAACTGATTAGTCCTAATCAGAAAGGTTTTGTTTCAAGAAGGAAGATCCTGGATGCGGTCATATCCACTCAAAAAATTATCCACTCCATGGACAGGATAAAAGCACTAGGTATGGCCTTTAAACTTGATATCTCTAACGCTTATGATAATGTTAATTAACCTCCTTCCTCCAAAAAATCCTTAGTAGAATGGGCTTTAATTAGAAGGTTATCCACATTATTCAAGAATGTACGCAAACTTGAGCTTCTCTGTAATGGTCAATGACTCCCCGGGTGGCTTCTTCCAACCTGAAAAAGGCCTTCAGCAGGGTGACCTTATCTCACCCTATTTATTTATTATGGTGGCTAAGGTCCTCAACAGGAATCTGACTATGCTCTCTTCCATGGGAAGAATAAAAGGAATCAAACCAACTTCCACTCTGTAGAAAACTATTCTGGAACAATTTGTGGATGATACTTTCCTCTTTGGGTACTCATCTGTGATTAAAGCTAGGTAGTGGAAGTACCTATTGGAGAATTATGCTTTGGCATCAGGACAGTGCATCAGCTATCAGAAAAGAAGACATTTTTTCTTCAACACCCCCATTGAGACCCAAACCAAAGTGCTTCAAATATTGGGCTGTCAGTCAGCTTCCCTCCCCTCTACCTACCTAGGCCTCCCTCTCACCATCAAAGAGGTCTCCCAAGAATTCTGGAATTCTACCTTGGATAGAACTTAGAAAATGTTTCCTGGATGGAAAGGGAAGATTCTGAGCAGCATTGGTAAACTTTAGCTGGTGGCTTCTACTCTCTAGGGGGTTCCTATCTACTTTTTGTCCCTCTTCAAGATCAAAAGCAACATGGCAGACAGGCTGGAAAAGATATAAAGAAATTTTCTGTGGGTGGGCTCTGAATTGAAAAATAGGATGTCTCTGGTCAACTGGGAAATGGTTTTCCTTCCTAAACGGCTGGGTGGTCTAGGCCTTAGGTGAATTATCTTGCTGAACAGGGCCCTCACCACGAAAGTGGCTTGGAAGCTCATTGAAAGGAAAGCAGATTGGTGCAAGATAATGGAAGCTAGTACCTTCAAGGGCACTCTTATGGGATGATGTACCAGGATAACGACCTCCCCAATGGTTCCAAACTATGGGCAAACATTTGCAAATGCAAAACCATGCTATCTAAGGGTGTCTTCTGGCAACTCGGGGATGGGAGATCCATCCATTTCTGGCATGACTCTTGGATCCAGAATTGCACTACCCTGAGTGGAAGGTTTTTCCCCCTCATGAACTACCTCAGGCCTACCCTTGGTAATAGAACCTCCAACTACATGTCTGAAGGGAGATGGAAGTATATAACTCTTTTAGTCAAGGATAGACCGGAATTAGAACACTTGGCTAATGAGCTTATGGAAATCTTGGGGAATGTCAGGATTCCTAGAGTTGCTAGCTAGGATTCCATCATTTGGCCCCCCACCCAAGTAGGAACCTTCTTAGTTAAGACTGCTTACAACCATCTTCTGAAGGAAGATAATAATCTGGGAGATTGGAATAAGGTGTTGATTCCACACCTTACTCCGAAAGTCAATTTTGTAATGCCCAAAAGTTCAGGCCAAAACACAACCAACAAATTTTTTTTTAAAAGGTTATAAGTTCCACGTTCACGATGTAGGACAAAAGTGCTATTGATGAAGTCCCAAAGTGACAAGAGGTCAAACCTCAACAAGTTGTTTCCCGAAGGATGCTAGATGAAATTCAATATAATCAAAGTTTGTTAATCAACTTGACGATCAATTTTGTCAAACGTTAATCTATTAGTCCTTTAGATTATCTAAGAGGAATAGAATGTTTATTGATAATGTTATTCTTTAGATAGGTTAACCATTTCCAATTATGTAAATTTCAAGACCAATTCGATTATGAAAATTAAATTGGAAGCTAATGAAAAATATTGAATATAAATTTCAATAATCGTCTATACTAATTTCTGTTCAAAATGAGTACATATTAATTCAATTAATGGTTACATTATTCCAATAGATCAATGCACCTATTAACTAATTAATAAATCTAAAGGAAACATTATTTAATGATATTAAATCAATGATTATAATTAAATATTATATATATATAATTAATTAATAATTATAATATATACATATTATATAATTCATAATATTGAACATTTTGTAATTAACAAATAATAAATAAAACATTGCTGAAATAATAACTATCTATTGTTATTAACAAAACATTAATTTCAAAATAACATAATTAACTAACAACCTAAACTAACTTAACAATAAACTAAACTACCTAAACAACCTAAGCTACTTCCTATCTCTCTAGCTTCCTAGCCTAGCTCCCTATGCCACTTCCTAGCTCCCTAGAAATCTCCCCCAATCCACGTGCCCAAGATAAGGAGTCAACATCACAAGGCAAGGAAGAGGATGCGATGTTTAAGGGGGTTGAAAAGGTCTCCCAAAAGCTGGCGCCATTTAAGGGAGGGGACAAGAGTATTAAAGCATGGGAGTGCACCCCCATGCTAAGCTAAAGGCAAGGTAAGAGAATTTAATTTCCAATCAAAACAGCCCTGCTAAGGGGACTGAAAGGTCAACAAAGGGTGGCGCCCAAGGAAGTTAGTATGGGTAGTGGGACCCAACCAAAACTCACGCTGCTCAAGGGTGATGTGGATAATGACAGGAGCATTAATCAAAAGTGCAAGACATATATTAATATATGGGAAGAGCTACCATACCCTGCGCCATATATGGTGAAGTTATGAGGGAGAAGCTTGATGATGTGTCACACAAGGACACTATCTTGACCAATAAAAAGGTTTGAATTTAAATCAAAGACTAGACATCCCTCCACATGCGCCTAGATAAGGGGAAGATATTAAATAAGGTAAGGGGGTAAAGTAGATTAATAATTTATTTGTTTAATGTATATTGAGGTGGCAGGATTTAATATATAAAATTGACTGTGGTAAGAGATTGTATGGGAATTCTTTTCCCATACAATTTCCAGAGAATAGAAAGCCAAATTTTCTATGAAACAGAATTCTTCAGCCAAATTTTCTATGAAACAGAATTCTTCTAAGTATGAGAACATTATCTTTTTCCTTCTCAACAATGAGTAGAATATTATCATTTTATTTGTTTCATTATTGCATTAGGAAGTCTATAGTCTTAAATTTGATAGTGTATCAATAAGAATTAAATATAGTTGATTGACAACCGAATGAGATTTCCACGTAGAAACTAACATGATCATTTGTTCATAGTTGTTCCATTACAATTTATAGAACTAAAAGTGAGATATGAGTCACATTTAGAGATTGTTTTCAACGATCATTACATTTAGTTCATCATATATGATACTACGATATTCATATATCAATCCAAATATGGAAGCATAATGAAATTGCTACAATATTTAATCTATCATTGTGGATAACTCATTTGCAAAGAGAGATTATTTTTCAATTATCGTGAGAGAGAGAGAGAGAGAGAGAGAGATCTTTTATCATGTTTGCAAGAATTCATCTTAACATAAAGAAATCCATTTCAACTCATTTACAAATACATCAATAAAGTTTACAACATCCTAGTTTCAACAAAGCATTGCAATGAACAATTCCACACAATGAAAGATCAAGATAATAACAGTCTCTCATCCATTTCATCTTCACAATAGCTCCAAATGAAAGGCATTACATTCTCTTTTACATCAAATGAAATCTAAATACAAAGAATGATTCACAATGGAATAAAAGGGATGTCTTCTCTCAACCATCCAAAAGATGAAGACCTCCATGATAGCTCCTCTTTGAGCTTCCACAAATCTGCAAATATATACAAGGCAAAGGAAGCGACCATGGGAAGCTCACCTCCCATCCTAGGCCTCTCATGAGGCCACCCCCGAGCTTGGGGAAACCACAATGAACGGGAAACAAACACTCACACACAAACACAACAAGAACATAAACACATGAAAATCCCAAAATCCCTCAAGGTGAAAGAAAATAAGGAAATTCCATGAATATCCTTTATGGGGTGTGGGTGGACAACCCATGGAGACAACCATTGCAATACAAGAACAAGGCCACACATGGACCCATATAACTGAATTTCATACAAGGCTCTCATGGCCAATCTTCCCTCCTTATACCCCCATTGCCACACGGGCTAAATGCAAGGTTTCTTGGGGAAAATCACTCACCCAAGTTCATCTTTCCTCCTTATACCCCCATTGCCACACGGGCTAAATGCAAGGTTTCTTGGGGAAAATCACTCACCCAAGTTCATCTTTCCTCACACATGGAGGAGATTCTACACATGGAGTTGCCTCCATTTCCACACCCCCTCTCGATTTCTCTTCCCTCCCAAGGGTGAGTGAATTTGAGAGTATACAACCCAAAATCCAATCACAAAAGAAAACACAATGCCATTTCATGCTCTCACCATGACCAACCATGGGGAGCTAAGACACTTAACAAAATTTACATCTACAAAAAAATGAAAGAGATGAAGAGCAAGATCCTCCAACCTATGATCCAATGCAAAATGATGAAGTTTTGAGCTTTTTCTTTCTTCTATCCTCAGCTTTTTTCCTTCTCCAAGTTTAGTGGTCTCTAAAGGTAGAGAGTGGGTGAACAACCCAAACCCCTCTAAAAGTTCTACTAAAAGGGACTCCCCCAACCAACTCTCCACAACCCTCATTAAGATGGTCCATCATTCAAGTTGAAATTTCGTGCAAGATTAAATGGGCACTATTGGAGGGGACAAAAGGTCAACATATGGTTTTTCCCATGCTAAAATTACCCCTAACCTATGGGTACAAGGAATGGGCTACCTAAAAATGCATGAAACTACCCCTAGGGTCCCATTTAACCCTCCAAAAGCCATGGTTTAGTTAAAGCACGAAAATGTAAGGTATGACTTGACTTAGGGATCCTAAGATAAGAGGTTACACTTAAAATACCCCCTTGAGTAATCTTCTAGGACTTGCTCTCACACTCCAATCACACGACATACCCTAGTTAACAATAACTCTAGTGTCAAGCGACACTCACATAATTAACATCACAATTAAGGTATGTCCAACATATTTCAACACTTAACAATCCTACACATACATTCACATTACGGTTACAAAATAAAACACTTCACAACGAGGCCCTGGTTTCTTCAATAGACGGGGCCTTGGCTTTACTGATAGCACAAGTATTCAATGTGGTTTCCCCGAATGTTTCCATGGTCCTTCCACCTGCAAAACCTAAATGCAGCATCAGTAATTCAAGGAAGAAAACCATCATATATAACATACAAGATGTAATATCTACACATTAATCTTAGCTCAATTGCATACAAGGAGTCATACAAAAAGTAATGATCTAACACAATTCAATTGGTCATTCGATCACCTAGAATGAAATGTCATAATTCAGTTGTCTACACGTAATCATTTAGGATTCAATACCCACATTAAGTAAATTCAATTTGCATAACTCGGTTATTACTTCAATTGCCTATATAATTCATAATTTAATTTGCATAATTCAATTTGTAATTCAATAGCATAATTCAAATGAAATCAAGATTATCTATAGTCTATTATCATCATCAGATAGTCATCAGGTTCTCATAATAAAAAGATAATAATAGCATCAACATAATCACATCTGAAACTACTAAGCATGGATCCTTGCACAGGATCAACGAAAGTATATAGTCTAACATGATCAAATCCAAATCCACTCATCATGGATCCACATACAGAGTCAACAAAATGTGAAGTCTAACGAGTCCATCACAACATAACAATAGATCAAAAGAGTCCAAGTATCTCCAAAAACATAATCAAAATGAAATGCTAAGTCTCAAAATCGGGATCACTATGTGGGCCGAAGGTGGGCCTCACAAATTTTTTCTAGTGGATGCTTATGCATGGTAAAGTCTTAACTCATGAAAAAATCATAAGAAGAGGGTTCTCCCTGACTAGCAGATGTGTCCTCTACAAAAAAGAGGAGGAAACTATGAACCACCTATTCATACACTGTGAATACTCTACTAGTATTTGGTAGGAAGTTATTGGAAAATTGGGGGTCTCCTGGGTCCTAGGAGATGATGTCCACCAATTCATTGGTTGGTGATCCCCCTCCAATCACCCTCTCCTCTAGCTCCTATGGCGGCTTCTTCCCCTGCACATCTGCTGGACTATCTGGAAGGAAAGGAATAACAGGATCTTCTGGGAGATGGATTCCTCGTCTGAGGCCTCTCTCCGTCTAGGCACCAAGATCCTATGTGAGAATGCTAGCTTGGCTAATTGGAAACTACCCTTGGCACCCCCCTATGCCTCGGAGATCAAAATGGATGATAATTGGAATTTGTTGACTAGCTTCACTAGGTTTGACAACTCTAGGTTGATGGCTCAGAATGCTACTCGATGGGTTGCCCTGCCCATTGGCTGGACCAAATTAAACTTTGATGGGGTGGCAAATAGCCTTACCCAGGGTGGGGGTTGAGTGCTAAGAGACCACAAAGGTGATTGCCTTTTGGCTTATGCTAGGCCGCTAAAAAATAGTACTATCAATCAAGTTGAAGGCACAACTCTTCTATGGGGTATAAAGTTTCCATCTCCATGAATATTAGACTGTTGATCATTGAGGGGGATTCCAAAGTAATTGTGAAGGCTATCAAATGAAGGTTGAGTGCGGGGTGGTGGGTAAACACTATAATAGTGGAAGTTTGGGAGCTCCTCAACAACATCTAAAACATGACTATTTCCCATACCTACAAGGAAGGTAATGTTGTGGCTGATTCTATGTTTTCCATTGGGCTTAAGAAAGCCAAGTTGGTTAAATGGGAGGAGGTCAGTGAGCTTCCAAAGGAGACCCAGCAACTGATCAGGTGGGAAAAACATGACACTAATAATGTTTAAAATGAGCCAAGTTGTCACCAATATTGCAAAGGGCCCCACATTGATTACGTGCTGGCTTAATTTGATAATTATAGTAGTTATGACTATGTATGTGCAAAATCTTATAAAGGTTTGAAATTTCCTTTTGCGGGAGTACATGTGGAAGGATAGTTGTCCACATCAGTAGGTAATTTCAATTACCAAGGACACTAATGGCAAATATGGCTCAATTTCTAATTATTACGCCTGGAGATCCACTGGATTTTTTCGTACGGAGCTCGACTACCCAAAAACCACCCAGCCCCTTCCTTTTATGAATAAAATTCTCATAAAATAGTTAACTCAAAAAGCCCTATTTTATGCCCTAGTTTGTGAAGCTCGGCTCTACAGCTTTCAGAAGAATTATGCAGTGGATACTAGTTTGGTTGATATGGGTAGAAAAGCTTTGCACATAGAGCCAAATAAAATCGAAGAGGAATTCACCTCTGATCCCCTGGTGACTCACTACTGCAAAGATAGTGGCATCTAGGGCTTCATGGAAAGAATGAAGGGAGGCCATGATGAGAAAATCCCCAAGTAATTTGTGTCCTCTTGGAGCAATAGGAAGGTGTCGGTTTGGGACATACACTTTCAAATAAACAAGGAGGTCATTGCTAACATGACGAGACTATCAATAGCGGGTAGAAAGTATAAGAAAACCAACTAGACACCAGACATTACCAGTCTCAACCAGTTCTTCAAGCCAGGTGAGAAGCCTGTGAAAAAGTTTGGAGCATTCAATCATGAGCTACTCCCTGAGTTTTGGCCCAAGGTGTGTCACATTGTTAAATGAAATGCTTCACTCTTGAGGGTAAATTTACTATGTTTTATTATTATCATCTATCGTTCCTCAACCACATCAGGAATAGGGACCTCATTTCCATCCTGTTTTACCTCCTCCACTCACTAGAAAGAAACATCCTGGATATTAAAGAAAATAAGAATCTTGAGAAGCTGACCTCCATCCTTCACAAGGGCCTCTTACTTTGTCTGTACAAATTCTATAAAGCCATTTTCCCTCCACCCCAACCCCCCCTTATTATTAAGGATGTCACCCAAGACGTTTCTCCTTTGGGAGCCAATAACCCCTCTCAGTCCCCCTCCCAGTCTATCCAAGAGATCCAGGAGACTGACCTAGTTCCTCATGAAAGTAAAGGCTACAAGAGATGTGTGAGGAACCCCTTTAAAAGGGTGAAGGATTTAGAGAAATCTCATGTCTCTAAGTCCATGGAAACTAAGGATAAGACGGTGGCTAATAGCACCCCTGAAACTAAGAGGAAGCCCAAAAAATGGAGGAATTCGGGCAGCCACGTTGAGTCAGAAGTGGATTTGGGGGTACTATCCGGTGTTCTAACAGAATTGCCAAAGAGAAATGCAAAAGAAGACTCAGGGAAATGACTTCTGAGGAGAAGTCTCGTTCAGAGGATATGGACACCACTGCCTCCTCTAGTTCGATTGAGGGCTCCTTAGTTGAGCACTTGAGCTCACCTAGGTCTGGCAGCATTCCCCCCTGAATCCCCCATCGGTGATGGATGATATGCCTTGTAGCAATACCTTGCCCCCACCCTCTCCCCACACCCAACAAACCAAATCCCCTCATGCTAAGCACACTACTGTTGCGATGGAGGAGAATGACAGGTTTAGAGGCTCTCTCAAACAGAAGTTCAATGAGCTTGATAATGAGATCCTCGGCCTCAAACAGGACATGAGAGAGATCAATGCCTGTGTCGCAGATTCGAACAAATTTGCCCTCAAAGTCATGCATGCATCGTCTGTGACCCTATGCAACGTGCAGGAGAAGATGGCTAGTGGGAATTTGGAAGCCGATGAGGATAACATAAGAGTTCTTGGAGGAAGAGTATGTCGTGACCCGGATGTCTAAACATCTAGGTGAGAGATCCTAGCTGTTGTTGGTGCCATGAGGTTTTTGTTCTGGTTCGGCCCTGTTGACCCCAAGTCTCATATTTTTCTTTCCTATTTTATGGTTAAATTTTTTTGACTCTGGATTAGCCCTGTGTGGCAAGTTACTGATAATATGTTATTTACTTTCTAGTTAAGCTACTCTGGTTCGTTATTTTTGAAAATGACCTTTAAGTTTATTTTTGATAGAGGCAAACTAGACACTTTTTCTCTATTGACTTTCTGTTGATTGTCTGTTGTGTGACTAGTGCGATTAATATGCTGTTAATGTGCTTCTAGTCTTCCTGTACCATGGGCTAGCACCTTTTTGCTGCTTTTTCTATCAAAAAGATAGATTAAAGTGGAATCTTAATACCTTCATAAAAAGGGTGAACTGGGTTTTTTGTTTAGAAGTTTTCTTAAATGTAATATATCTATTGACATATGTAGCTGTAGACACAATGTTTATTTAAACTTCCAAAAACTAATGATAATTATTTTTAAAATGAACCAAATATGAAAACTCTCTTAGAATTTAAACATGCATATTAGTCTCTTCTATTCTATAAAGTTAAATCAAATCTAAACACATAAACACCACCAAATACTTGTGGCAAGGAAAATAACACAAATTAAGGCATTAAATCACAACACTATTCACAATGTAGACCATCAATTCAGGTCCTTTTTTAGGAAGAGGGATTCATATGCTTTAAAAGCTTCATCCATATTTTATATTCCTTTTTCTTCATCTTCAATATGGTTTTCTTTGGTCCTTTTCTTTTTAGTAGCAGTTTCCCTACTTTAAACACATTCACTTTTTTTCATTTCCCAAACAAACCCTTGAACTCTTTTGTAGAGAAACTAAACATTCCTTAACACGAGTGATGGTGACTTTCAAATATTTCACTCTACCTATTATTTTAAGAATAAAATTAAGATTAAATGTGATTGTATTTCTTTCCAATAATAGTAAAGTTAAATCACAAAAATAAATAAAATTATGTATGTAAAATAAATAAAATGTGATTGGTTTAAAGCGGGCGTGAGGTTGGCAATGGCACAATCTTTCCTTTTGATGTGTCAACCCAAGATTTGAGCAGACAGTACAACTACATGCCTCCCATGTTTGGATTAGCAATATGTTCCACATTGGTCATGGCTTCTGCTACTTTTTGTCCAGTGTGTGGAGGGCTCTAAATTAGTCATGGAATTTAAAAGTGTAGCTCTAATCTCTAATGAGATAAAGAAGATTGGTAGTGCAATTTACATGTAATTGAATTGGCCGCATGAGAGGTTTGTCATATCCATTTGTCGATCGCCGGTTAAAAGGATTTAATAATGATTACGAATCAAAGCTAGTTTCTTTGCATGGGAATGAATTGAGATATAATAATTTTGGTGGTCTTACATCTTTTCTCGATTTAGAGAGAATTTACAAATCATTCGCAAATCTCAATTGTAGTTAAGGAAAGTGGTTGCGAGCTTGCAATAAAATAAATTGAAAACACATATTAATTAATCAACGAATAACACATCTCGGTAACATGAGGAGACGAGAAACATTACACCGCGCCACTACACAGGACCCACAACCTCTTAACCAATTAATTATGCCTGTGCATTTATAAATGGGTTAAGTTGTCACCTTTTGGCGGACCTAAATTACAGATAAGAAAAATGTTTGCAATAATTTTGCTGTATCTACTTTATCAAATACTAATACTAATATTATCTTAATCTTTCCTCGAACGTAGATAGAATCATTTCCAAATTTCAATGGAACCATCCATTCCACCCTCGGCAATGGTTGACTTCTTTATAATGTTAAATATAAATTAGGTACAACCGATTATATACCTCTTAAAAATTAAATAACGACTAGAAATAATAGAATTTAGGTTTAAGGATCGTAGCACATGTGCATGTAGTTTTCTTTGAATGTGTCTAGATTTTTTATTTGATGTCATTTTGAATTTTCTGCTTTTGAAAGGTTTTTATTTGTGACGTTGTCGAGCAAGGGAAAATTCGTACCCCCTTCTTGGAATCATCTTCCCTGGTGTAGAAACGCTCAAGAGTCCGCGCTATCAAATAGGAGCCAATTGCATAATAGACGAATTGTCTACGCCGGATCACAATGCATTATTAATAATACTATGAAGGTAAATTCTGATACATCAATACTCGACGTTCATGTTACGTTGTATTTGGTCACGTTTCGTTTGTTCATGCTCAATAATATCTCGTTGTATTTGTTCACGTTTCCACCGTCTGCTCAGGCTCAATATTAGTCATTCGTTCTTTAATGAGACTAAACATTTAGAGTGTCCATCACATTGTTTGAGTGAGGGAAGCACAATGGAGAAGAAAGTTTCGGGTTATTTCTGGACAGATCTTCAAAACCTGGTATGTGCATCCATAGCACTTGTCTACTTTATCTATGTAATAGCATTTGATCTATGGGGAGGCTGTAAAAGGAGGACGTACTGGATCCCTGGAAAATTTTTGGTTCTTAGCGCGCTCACAATTCAGGCTCTGTCATACTTGGACGTCACGTCTGTCAACCTTTCAGACAACCCCAGTACTTGGGGCATTGCCATGTTGCTTGGCAATCATCTATTGATTGACAACGGAAGGCTGATAATATGCGTGTTTATGGGCTATCTGCTGCCGGGAATGGGTAAAGACCAGTGGGGAGATGTTCTTGCCTTGGCGATTACTCTATTCAGTAATATCGCCTCTGAGCTCTACTTTCTATACAAGTCCAAATACCTATTCAACTACATCCACGACTATTTCTCTGACTACCAATTCGACTACGACTTTGAATATGATGTCCTGAGCCATTTGCAGCAACAGCCCTCACTTCAAATCTGGTACAATGCATCCAGCCTGGGTACAGTAGTATCTGTTGTATTCCTCCTCTTTCTTTTAGGCTCTGCCATTCTTACAGGCAGCACCATTCGAGAAACTCTCTCTCAGAGGATAGCGGCGGCTCTCACGGTCACCGCTGAAGGAGGAGAAGAGAAGTCAAGAGAAGAGGATCTCAAAGAGTTTGAGGAGAAGGTGTTCAAATCATGGCTTTTGGCTCACGTTTGTCGTCCTGACTATGTCATCGCCAGGTCTGTGATGAGCTCAGCAGCGGGGATGGTGGTCACACTTCGTATTGTGTTTTCCTTACTCAAACTAAAGTTCCTCAAGTATATACATATTGTTGAGTATAACGATGGTCTCGACCGATTACGGGTGGCAGTTTTGATGATTCAGTTTATCTTCATTTTTGTTGGATGGATTGCCATATGTTGCAGATGGATCACGGCCCTTATCTACTTTCCAAAATCAGATGGCATGAAAAATGTCTTTCGCGTGGAGGATTTCTGGAGAAGGCGCATCATGGAGCTGAGATATGGATGGCAAAGCCAAATTGCTGACCTCAAAGAAGAGAAGAAGAATGATCCAACCGCTGACGAATTCCTACTAGATCTTAAAATCTTGTTGTTTACTATAGCTGAGAAGTGTCTGCCCGATGTTCTAAGAGTACTGCAGACTCTTGTGGTGTTCTTCGGCAAAGTTTGCTGGCTTTTATCATGGATTGTCGTCGGGAACCGGTTTTCTCGGCGGTGGCTCGTCCGTGATCCTTCAAAAGAATTTCATGAATACAATGACATTTTGAAGCGAGTGTCAATGCCGGAAGAAACAAAAGACCAGCTACGGATAGCCAACCTGAAAGCTATTAAGCAAACAAAGAAGCTCATGGAAAAGGGAACGAAGACAGGCAGAGGCTGCGGAGAATTGATAAACTATATTAGAGAAAATGTAAGTGAACCAAAATTTGAACCATCAAAAATTGTGAAAGATTCCTTCCCCAGTCTGGAAAAAATGTGCTGGATGATGACGGCTGTTTCTTATTTCGAAATCATAGTCGAAGTGCTCCCTAAGCGTAAGGAGAAAACCAAGAAGGTGCTCGATCAGGCAGCAGATATCATGAATTTCTTAGACAGGATAGACATTGAAGTGGATGAAGAGGGCCTTCTGAACAGCCTGGGCAGAGCGGCAGACAGAGAGTTCCAAAGGGTGAAAGAAGCAATTCCCCCACGCAAAAATGCTCAGTCGGTTAGTGAGGCAAAGGAACGGATCGAGAAACTTGTGAAAGAGCATGAGAAGCACCTGGAAGAGAATAGCACAATGCTAGTTCATCACGGTGCCATGGACGTGAAGAAAACAGCACACAGCTACAGCGTCTGCAATGTGGGCAAATACTTACTGAAAACCATTGACAAGGTAGAAGATCCGACCAAAATGGGACCTATTATAGAAGAAGCATTTAGTAATCTTATTGGTTATTGTGTTTTGCAAGTCAAAGTTCAGCTGGAAAATAAATGCATCGAGTGGGCAAGGGGGTTTGAGGAAGATATGTTATGGAAGGCGGCTTATATCGCAGGGAAGGTTAAGGGTGTGTTGCAAGACTCTAAGGTCTCTCTCAAAAGGACTGATGCCACAAATACATAGAAATTTTGTTTTCCCTAAATATATGTGCTTTGGTTGTTTGCTTCGTTTGAGAGCGCTAGAGTGAAGACATGTGCATGATCGACGACGGCATGGCCGCTTTCTCCATAGCAGTCACGCCATGCAGCTCTCTGTTTCATTCCTTTTGTTTCCTATACTTAATGAACTGCAGTTCAGTTTGCAGTATTGTTAGTCGATAGTTTCAGTTTTTCTAGATTGTTTGTTTGTGCATAATCCAATGCGCAACACATGGCATCTATGCATAGTTTTTAGTCTTTCTTTAAATCTATTTCCCTCAATAATATGTAACACCACGTCGACCAAGTAATTTTCTTATAATCGCTTTCATTTTTTAGTCTCGTTAATTTGTCTATATGTATGGGAAAAGATAGAAAAAACATTGATTCTGAGTATATACATAATCTATTTTCAAGAGAAGATTCTGATTTTTTTCTTGCCTTCTCCGTATAGGGTAAGAGCTGTATTATAATCATTTTCTTTTCATCGATATCAATGCAGGTTGTAGAATTTTTTTTTCATTGTATATCAAAATAATTTTCATCAAGAAATTTCGGAATGACAAATGACAGTAATTTTTCATTTCAGTTTCTGTTATAATCTGAAATAACTATAAATATTTGAGCATAAAGATGAAGGTTCTACTATTATCCCAAGATTTCTAGGAATTAGTAGAAGTATGATATAATAAGATAGAGGTCGAATGGAAGAGGCTTTCTAAGAAATAGAACTGGAACCGCTTACTATTTCTTAGGATTATTTTAAAGCTTGTGGTCCCATGAATTTTGTGTAATTTTTTTTTTTAAATGCTCTTACACTAAACTCTCTGATACTAACAAACATTAAAATATCTAAAACAGGGCAGGGCAGCAATACAGAGCTCGCAAACTCTGATCTTTCTCAATCACTAAGAATGTACAATGGAATAAAAATGATGGAAACAACACAAACAAATAGCTGCAGGCATGCAAACTTGATTCTTGCTTTCAATTAAAATCTGAAAATAACTTCTACAACTTCTGAAAATACAAACTATAAATCTGAAAATAAAAAACTAATGGCTGTAATTATAATTCACAAACTAACTTGCAGCATTCTGGAGCAGAACCTAAACACCTAGAGCTGCACAAAGCTCTCACAAATCTTCTCACTTGGAGCTACAAGGAATGTCAGGAGCAATCATTGTTCACCGCACATTCAAACTCAAACACACACAGTGCTGCTGCACAAATTTTGAAAATTCTTTCTGCTACTGCTAAAAAAAACTATTCTTCAACAATTCATAACAAATGAATAAACATTCTTCCCTTTTATCTATTTTCTATCCACAAAATTTCCCCCACAAATTTAAATTTCAAACTCACCTACCAACATTAACTAATTTGACTGTTGCTACTGCACATACTTTGTAATGTCAAGAGCCAATTGGATTTGGGTTGTATTTACTCCCGTCTCTTCATTTCTGGAAGCAACTCAAAACTCATGATAGGTAGGTGGGCGTCAAAGGCTTAGGGACAAATCAATTTTGAATTTAAATTAATTTAAAATTCCAGCACTTCCTCTTTGTCCTGAGCCAAAAAAACAAGATCATTGCTGATCCAAATTAACTACACTTAGATTTCCTCTTAGGCTCTTAAAATTTTGTATATACCAAAGACCTAGTGAAAATGTCTGCTAGTTGCTTCCTAAATCTGCAAAAGTCTATTTTAATTTCATCACTTTCAACTAATTCTCTGATAAAATGATACCCGATTTCAATGTGCTTGTGTCTTCTATGAAACATATGATTTTTCGTCAAAGCTATTGAGGAAATATTGTCACAAAATATTGTAGTTCCATCCTCTTATTCTTCCTTCAAATCTACCAAGATTCTTCTTAGCCAAATAGCTTGACATGCTGCTGCATTTTCTGCTATATATTTAGCCTCTGTTGTAGATTGTGCAACAATGGGTTGCTTCTTAGAAGTCCATGATATTACACTCTAACCCATATGAAATACATATCTAGAAGTGTTCTTCCTATCACTCAAGCTTCTTGCTCAATCACTATTTGTGTAACCAATCAGCCTTAAATCATTTTCAGTAACTTATACAAAATACCATATCCTTTGGTACCATCCACATACCTCAAGATTCTCGTTCCCGCTTGTAAATGGGAGTCCTTTGGAGTCTCCATAAATCTGGAAATCAAACTTACTACAAACATTATATCAAGCCTAGGTTATCAAATACATCAAACTTCCACCCAAAATTTTATAGAAGGTAAGATTCACATTACTGCTGCAATATTTCTTGCTCAACTTCAGACCTATGACTACTAGTGTTGGGGCTGCCTTGTTGTTTTGTATTCTAAATCTCTCCAAGATCTGATTTGCATATTTTTCTTGAGAGATGAAAATACCATCATACATTTGTTTTACTTCTATGCCTAGAAAATACCTCAAGAGACTTAGTATGACATTACAAACTCACTTTTCATAGCCCATCTCCTTTATCTTCCTTCATTTCTCTATTATCAGATGTCTTTATGCCTTCTTCTTACGACAAGTCAAACCTTCCTTCACAAGAGAAAGCGTTTCTTCCTACTCCTCATTTTTATTTGAATAAGAGCATATTTAATTGCATCTTCTCAAATCTCATTTGATTACTCTCTTGCTCCTCCAACACGTAAAAATCTCTACATGAATGATGAAGAAAGACATTATTTTTGCACATATCATCGAGTGCTTGGCCATTCCACTAGTGAATGTAAAGCTTTGAAGGATAAAGTACAATAACTCCATTAATCGAGTGTCATCAATAATTTGTCTATTGAGAGGTGTACTTCTTCTTCTATGCATGACAAGAGATATTGAGGTTTGCCTCTATCCTATCCTTTTAACATGTCTATTTTTAGAATCTTATCTAACCTTTTCTTATCTACCTTTGTGGGGGCCAATCCAATGTCTTGTCTTATCTACCTTTGTGGGGACCAATCCACTACCAGTTATTATCTTCCTTTATGGGGGCCACTCCACTATCTTATCTCATTTTCCTTTGTCGGGTCTAATCCACTATCTCATCATATCCTACCCTATCATATGCTTTGCTATCTTTTTTAATGTGTACATGCATGATCAAAGTTGTCTTATCACATTCCTTCTAGATTTTTCTACATGTGTTGGTATGTGTGTCTAAGCCACCTTATCACAAGCCTATCTAGTGCATTTTCTACATATCTCTACACACCCTCTATATCATCCCTATTGCATGCCTATCTAATATTTTCTATACATTTTGGAGAACTATCAAAATTGCCCTATTGTATGGCTATCTAGCATAAAACAATCTTATACCCAAACCAACATAATTTCCTTAATAGAGGCCCTCTTCCATAGCAAATTTGGCTATATTGAGTGTCTATTTCAGTAGTTTCTTTCCTCCATAGAAGAGTTGTTGCTACTAATTATGATTATTTTCATGACCCCTTGTGACATAGCAAGCTAGTTTTTTAGTCATGTGTTGTCTCTTCAAAATTTATTACTTCCCTATCTATTGGCTATATTCCTCCTTGAATAAACCAATCCTAGATTCTTCTATCCTTGTTTAGAATTCCTCTATCTGTCATTTCTTTTATTTTGTGGGCAACACATTGTATTGAGATAACTTTTTTCATCGAGGTCTCTTTAACATTGGTGACCCAAATATTTTATTTTGCATTTTGTTTATTCTAATCTCTAGTGGCTTTGTGGCTTTTATGTTCTAAATTTATTGTCCTCTGAAACTTTTTCTCTATAATGCATTTGTCTTGCAGGTCTTCACCTTGGGGGCATACTGTTGTGGTTTAAAAAATTTTCTACTTCTTCTATATTATCCTTTTTGTATCATGATGTTATTTATATTTAGTATATTTCCTTTAGCATGCATATTCATTTAGATTTATAAGCCCACTAAAGTGGAGGAATAATATAGAGTTTAAACCCCTTCTCAACAAGATTATTAGTCCCAATCAAAAGGGTTTTGTCCCTGGAAGGAAAATTATGGATGTTGCCATCACTACCCGTGAAATTTTACATTTTGTTGATCACAGTAAATCTCCTAGGATGGCCTTCAAAGTTGATATTTCCAAAGCCTATGATAAGTTCAATTGGCCCTTCCTCTTCAAGGTTCTCTCTTCTTTTGGTTTCTCTTGACCATTCATTAACATCGTCAAGGAGTATGTGGAGACTATCAAATTCTCGGTGCTAATGAATGAAAAACCCAGTGTCAAGTTCACCCCATGGAAAGGTTTGTGGTAGGAATTCCCCCTTTCTCCTTATCTCTTCATCCTGCTTGCTGAGGTTATTGGGTGTAACATGATGCAGTTGGTTCAAATTGGCATGATACAGGGGATAAATCCTACTTCTACTCTCCCCCCTTAGTTTTATAGCAGTTTGTTGATGACACCTTTATGTTTGGTTACTCCTCAGTGAGGGAAGCTATAGTGTGGAAGAGCCTACTTGATGATTATGCTTTTGTCTTGGGTCAACACATTAACTTTCTCAAAAGAAAAAAATTCTTCAACATGAATCCTTTTGTTTAGGATAAAATTTTGAAAATTCTAAATTTCCAAGCAGCCTCCCTCCTTGCGACCTATTTGGGGCTCCCTCTGACGATTAAATATGTTAAGAATGATTTTTGGAACATTATTCTTGAAATAACACAAAGGAAACTTATTGGTTGGGAGGGAAAGCTCCTTAGTAGCGCTAGTAAGATTTAGTTACTCTTTGCTTATCTTTAAGGTATCCCAATTTATTTCCTTTCTACTTTCAAATTTCAAGAATTATGGCTAACAAACTTGAGAAAATCCAACGCACTTTCCTTTGGTCAGGTTGTGAGGAGAAAAAAATAATCCCACTTATCTCTCGGGATAAATTCTACCTACCTAAGACTCTTGGTGGCCTGGGATTATGAAAAATAATCAATCTCAATATAGTTATGTTGTCTAAGGTTGCCTAGTCGCAGGTCCTTGGTTCTTCTGATTGGTGCAAAAACATGGAGGCCAAATATCTAGACCAAGCCCATTTCTATAAACTTTTCATGTAACATGGTCACACCCACGACTCAAAAATTTGGAATAGCATTCTTAAAATCAAGTGTATTCTAGAAAAGGGCTCAACCTAGCAACTTGGAAATGGAGAGGATATTCAATTTTGGGATGATACTTGGTTAATGGAAACTATGCTAGAATATTATAAATTCTCTCAACTCTGTAATGTCCTCACTCTTTGGGTGGGCTCTTTGGTGTCTAACTCTATTAGACAAGGTCACTAGATGGATTTCCTACCCTACCTGCATGATAGAGAGAAACTTATCCCTCTTTCCATAGATCTTCTAGATCAGTTGTTTAAAACTTGCATTCCCATGATGGACTGCCCTGACAAAATTATCTAGACTCACTCTCAAAATGGTGGGTTTTCTATCAAATCGGCTTACAATCTATTGATTAAGGAGGTGGTTGACTCGACTTGCTAGAGAAAAGTGTGGACATCTCATTCCTAAGGTGAACTTCTTTTGGTGGTGTACATGCTCCATGGAAAAATCATAACTCTATATTACCTAGCTAAAAGGGGTTTTATCCTGGCCAATAGATGTTGCATTTGCAAGACTAAGGAGGAAAGCATCAATCATCTTCTCCTACACTATGATTTTCCCAAGGAGGTCTTGCACTTGATAATCCTTAGACAACTTTACATGGGTTTTTAATCGGGACATTCAACACATGGCTAATGACTAGCAACCCACTTCCCAACACCCACTGTTACAACTCCTCTACTACCAAATATCACCCATCTTTAGCTGGTGTATCTGGAAGGATCGTAATAATAGAATCTTCCTTGAGAAGGAGCTCTCCCCCGGTGATGTCTTCCACAATGGTTTTAAACTACTACAACAAAGCTTATTGGTTTCCCATTGCAAAAGACTGAACCATCCCCCCTTGGATGACAATAGTCATTTAGCTAAGATCTGGAAAATTAATTTTAGCTTTGACAGATTTGACATGAATGCTAAGCTCCTCATCTAGAAATCTACTAAATGGTCCCACCCCAAACCTCAGTGGCACAAGCTCAATTTTGATGGAGCAGTAAATAGGGGCAAGCAGGCAAATGGTGGTATCATTCGGGACCACTTGGGTAATGTTGTGGTTTCTTTCTTGGCCCCCCTACACAATCAAACTATCAACCAGGTGGAAGGTATGGCCCTCCTTTGGGGGCTTAAGTTTTCCTTTAGCATGGGCTGCAGATTGCTTGAAATCGAGAGGGACTCCAATATCATTGTTGAGGTGATTCAAGGCACCTCGAAGGCAGGGTGGAAAGTGGATCCTATTCTAAGTGACATTCGGGGCCTCCTTGCTAGACTAGAAGAGTTTTTTATAAGACATGTACTTACATAGAAGGGAAATTTTCTATAGATTCTTTGGTTGTTGTTGGTCTATTGTCTAAAGAAGTTTGATACTAGAGGGCTTTTAGTTAGCTCCCTAAGCCTACTCAAGCCCTACTTTGGCAGGAAATGAGGGATGAAATTAGTACTCTCAATGATGTTAAAAATCTTCCTTTTGGAGTGGCGGGTCGCTACTATTTTTTCCCTCCTTACTGCCACTTGTGTTGGTTTTGAACTCATGTTCCACATGGCATGACCTTAGCCCTGATATTTTGAATTCACCACCTTTCTATTAAGATGGCTTGTTGACATATGTGTTATATGGCAGATTGCCATAAATATGGTGTTATTTTTTATGAGTTCTTTTGCACTTCTTGGCGTAACTCTCACATGTTAGCTCTCCTAGAGGTAGTGGAAAGGACTATGGCTGGGATTTGCATTTATTACCCTATTGATGATGCTAATTATGAGCCAATTACTTCTTTGCCTCACTCTGATTTTCCTTGTGCAAAAATCATTTGTCTATCAGCTTTTAACTGGAGTTATTTTGGTAAGAAGGGTTGTTGCAAGAGTTTTCATAATATTTCCTCAGTGTTGAACAAAAAATAACCTAAGGGTCATGTTTTCTACAATTGGTGAGAGCCCTTGTTGGTTTTCTTTATAAGTTTCTACGCTTTGATAGAGATGTGTGGTGATCGTCACAGAATCGAGCCAGATAAAATTAAGGAAGAATTTACCTTTGACCCGATGGTTATGTACTTCTATAAAGAGGGAGCCATTTTGCCTTATATAGAGAACATGGCAAGGCATGATGAGATGATTTCCAGGTAATTTACGACATCTTGGAATGAGAGGACAGTCTCTATGAGTGGTATCTCATTTGAAATGAATGAAAATATCATTGGCAAGGCCACTAGCCTTGCCACCACAAACCGTAAGTGGAAAAAGACCAGCAAAACCCCTGCTAAGACAAAATTGTCTCAATTCTTCTAGAGCCCATAGGAGAGTCCCATCCTGAAGCATGGTGGCTATAACACTGAGGATCTCTTAGAGTTTTGGCCTAATATGTGCAAGCTCATCATGAAGTACTTCACACTCGAAGGATGGTATGGGTTTTTTTATTACTATCATCTACCTTTTCTAAATCATCTTAGGCATAAAGACTTTATCTCCACTCCATTTTTTCTATTGCACTCCATAGAGAGTAATGTGGCCGATATTTCTAAGGCAAAAAATTTGGGGAAAAAATATGTCTTCCTTCACCAAGGCCTAATGTTGAGGATTTACAATTTTCATAGGGCCCTATGCCCACCTCCCACCATATCTATTATCTTTGAAGCCTTTCCTCTGCCCCATCCCTTGCCTTCGGTCTCTCTAGAAAAAAGGCCTCCCTACTCCCTCTGGGTCTAAGTGTAAACATGATTCTTCCCCTACTAAGAGCCCAAAGTCCTCTGCTATTCACCATATCCCTGATTCCCAAGGTGGTATGAAATGTGTCTGCACCTCAGAGGCCTCTGGCCACCACCCTAATAAAAAGGGTAGGAGGATTATCCTCAATCTTGAAACCTTTGAGGATGTGGACCCCTTGCTAGGCCAAAATCACCGCTCTAACCATCTGGCTAAGGAAAGAGGCAAAAAAGCCATTAATAATATGTTGAAACAGGAGGAGATCATAGTGGACTCGAATAGTCGTGAGGGAGCGGAGGACACTCAAAACCTAACTGAGGAAAAAGATAATATTGGGAACAATGCCATGGAGGAGGCGGATGAGACTAAGGAGACCAATGAGGAGGTGGGTAACACGAGCTCTAGGCTGGTGGAAAAATTCAAGTATCAAATTGCTCAGCTCGAACGCAATGTGGCCCAATTAAAGGTAGACATAGGGTACCAACAAGAGGCTAATGGATGCGAGCAAGTTCGTTCTAAAGGTCATGCACGCTTCCTCTATCACCCACTATATGCTGAATGAGAAAGCGTCAAACGGGCAAGTTGCTAAGGATGAGGACCCTCAGGAATTCTTCAAGTTCTTGCATGAGGAATGGGTGGATCTCCTGCTGTCTAAGCGCCTATGGAAAGAAAATTGACCTTGGTTATATGGTTTTTTGTGATGGCCCGTTGGGCTATACTTTTTCTTTAGCTTATAGCTTTAATACTAAGTTTTTGTTAAGGTTTTTATGCCCTATGTGACACGCTATAAACTCCTTTAATTTTAGTACTATATGAACTTGGTTTTTTCTGAGACTATGGATATTTGTTGGTGGTGCTCTATTTTCTATGTTTTAGTTTTTGAAAGAGGTAGAATGCTAATTTATTTTAATATGACTACTACTCTAGATGTGGTTAATCTGTTGTTAATTCACCTCTAGAGTGTTGTTTATTGTGCCACGAGCCAACACCCTCTTGCTACTTCTTTTATCAAAAACTATATAAGATAAAAAAATATGTTATAATAAAATAGTCTCTAATAATAAATTAGAAATAATATTATTAATTATTAGAGATTGAAAGTGTAAGATTCACTTCCTCAAACATAATAATAATAGTAATAATAAGTTAATATATAAAATATAAAAATATAATAAAAAGAATATACTAGATACAAGAATATAATTATATCTTAATAATAATTTAATATTATTTATAATATAATAATAATTGAATATTATTTCTGATATAATAATATAATAAATTTTAAGTGGGATCGTTAATAAATATGATATATTTTAATGTTCATAAATATACTCTTCTAAAGATAAATATGTTAGCTAATATTATTACAAAATTAGATCATTGATAATGATAATCATAATATTTATGATTATTAGAATAATTATTGCAATTTAGCAGATTTTGAGTGATGATAATAATAATTAAAAAATAGAATTATTAATAATAATGTTAAGAATTATAATAACAATAATAACATTTTATTATAAAAAATTGTATTACTATTATAATTAAAATGATTAATTGTTGATAACGATAATGACTTACATTTTCAAAATATCTTGACTTTTAATTATTATCGTAAACAGTTTGTGTTAAGAATATTGAAGGAGAGGATGTCCATGGTATTCCCCGACATTGTTATTTGACGTATTATATTATAGACTCGATGCAAAAACAGCGAGCTCAAACGCATCTGCAGACTTTGTCAAACAATGTAAATTGTGAACTCTAACGCATTTGCTGACTTGGTCAAACGAGTACATTGCGAATCCACACGCATGGAGGAACGTGGGAATGTGGTATTATTGTTTATGATAATAATAGGAAAATGTTAAATGTGAAGATATCTAGTGAAGGAAGGTTTGAATTTAACGGGTGTGTTTAGTATTGTTTTAAAAATATACTAAATTCTTTAAAAAGATTATATTATATAAAAGGAGATTTATAAAGTGGAGAAAATTATTTAGTTGAAAATAATTACAGATTGATGTAGATGGATGAGGCACAGTCGTTATCAAGGTGAAGTTTATTTGATTTGCTCTCGAAACTCACTCGTACTAATCAAGATGAAGTTTATTATGCTATACTTCAATGATTCCACGGTCAAACACAATAATTTCTAGCATTACGTAAGGATAGCCATTCGTAGCAAGGAAAATTATATTCCATTGCATCTCTTTTTAAGTGCAGGCTTAAATTCACATAAACATCACTAACATGCGGAATCACATTACTTTATTATTTGATTACACGTTAACAATCTCCTTTGATCTGCAAATTTTAGATTACTCAGAATTAATTTAATCTACGATGGAGAGAATCATGGCCAAGCACAACTAATTTTTCTTCGTCTATAATTATTTCCTTAGCAATGTTAATCAGTAACTATTTCCAAAACACGGCACATAAGAACAGCCTCGAAGAAAACACAGCGCATTTGAGTAACATATGTTCTCGAGGAAAAATGTTTTCAAATGATTTTATTTGAGATGGACAAAGGTCTTCTCACTTTAAAGATTCCTCAGCTGCCTCCGAGGTTGAAATCATCATTATAATTATGTCTGATCAGCTGTGTCGGTGCTGCCTAACAAATAAATTATAGTTAAGATAAAACAACTTTCCATGTACAGAATCTATCTTATCCCCATGCCGCTCATGTGTGAATAACCCTATTATTTTGTGATGGAAGGTCGCCCGTGTAGATCTAGGGAAGATTTTAAGAACACGCACTGCGGAGTCATTAAACAATAATTTCATTTTATGGGGTCAACTGATCGAAAGGAGAAACATACCTTTATATCTTGCCTGTGAGACACTTGTGCGTCTAAAAAGGGTCTTTGTACACTTATTAAAACTATCATTTATTTGCATTTCAATAAAGAGCAATGGTTGGGCTGAAAGTAAGATATGCTTTGGATTGTATATTAGAGGGTCAATGATAAATATATAAAATAAAAGAATAAAATCCAGCACATAAAGCTATAGAATAGCTCTTAGAGTTATCTCGCTGAAGTGATAGGATATTTTAAGAAAATAGACATTGTGAACATATACCATTTTATCTTAAAATTAGTAGCAAATTTTTAAAAATTCCTACTTTTAGTAAATTAAAAGACACTAAAATGTCTAGACAATTGTTTGTTCTTATATTCTTTCTTCTTTCAAAATAAAGAAGAGTATGACATTAGTAGTAAAAAATGTGACAAATATTTCACATTGATATTTGTATAGTTGAAAATTGAAAGTAATTATTTTTCTAATTAGAAAAATGCTTCATCAATTTTTCCATATAAAATCACTAAATTTAGAAAGAGAATTTGCAAAAATAAATACATATTGACCATTAAAATTATTTCATCTATTTTGTCATAATTTATAAGACAAATTTTTCTATATATAAATAAAGATCAATATGGAGAAAAATTGGCATCCACTATGGTGTTAATTTTATTTCTAATATAAATTATACTTAAACTTAAGATGTATAATGTTATAAATTTTCTAATATTTTTTATTATAAAATAATTTTGAATCATTTAAATTTTTTATATTTTTTAATTATTTAAAAAAATTTATTTTATAATATGTTAAGATACATTTTTTCAAAACACAACAAATAATATATTCACAAATGATTTTTTGGTTGAATAGATTACATTGAGTAGATTTAAAGTAGTTATGAGCTCAACACAAGAATATAACTCTTAACATGGTATATTGTAGATCAAATCTTTTTCAAACATTTGCAAACCATTATCTCACACATAATATATAATCTCATTTTCCCTAAGCTTTTTAGAACTTCAAACATAATGTCTCCAACAATTTTTAAGTCAGAGACCTTAAAATACACATATACAAAATGGTTTTGATGAACTGGCAGCATTTAAGGAATTGCTGAAATGGCAGCATTTAAGCAATTAATCATCTTCCCTGGTGTAGAAACGCTCAAGAGTCCGCGCCGCTATCAAATAGGAGCCAATTGCATAACAGACGAATTGTCTACGCTGGGTCACGATGCATTATTAATTAATTTAAAAATACTATGAAGGTGCATTCTGATACGTCAATACCCGATGTTCATGTCATGTTGTATTTGGTCACGTTTCGTTTGTTCAGGCTCAATAATATCTCGTTGTATTTGTTAACGTTTCCACCGTCTGCTCAGGCTCAATATTATTTATACTCTCTTTAATGAGACTAAACATTTAGAGTGTCCGTCACATTGTTTGAGTGAGGGAAGCACAATGGAGAAGAAAGTTTCGGGTTACTTCTGGACAGATCTTCAAAACCTGGTATGTGCATCCATAGCACTTATCTACTTTATCTGTGTAATAGCATTCGATCTATGGGGAGGCTGTAAAAAGAGGACGTACTGGATCCCAGGAAAATTCTTGGTTCTGAGCGCGCTCACAATTCAGGCTCTGTCATACTTGGACGTCACGTCTGTCAGCCTTTCAGACTAGCCCAGCACTTGGGGTATTGCCATGTTGCCGGGCAATCATCTATTGATTGACAACGGAAGGCTGATAATATGCGTGTTTATGGGCTATCTGCTGCCGGGAATGGGTAAAGACCAGTGGGGAGATGTTCTTGCCTTGGCGATTACTCTATTCAGTAATATCGCCTCTGAGCTCTACTTTCTATACAAGTGCAAATACCTCTTCAGCTACATCCACGACTATTTCGCAGACTACCAATTGGACTACGACTTTGAATATGATGTCCTGAGCCATTTGCAGCAACAACCCTCACTTCAAATCTGGTACAATGCATCCAGCCTGGGTACAGTAGTATCTGTTGTATTCCTCCTCTTTCTTTTAGGCTCTGCCATTCTTACATGCAGCACCATTCGAGAAACTCTCTCTCAGAGGGTAGCGGCGGCCCTCACGGTCACCGCTGAAGGAGGAGGAGAGTGTAACGGTTCTCACAGAGAGGAATATGAAATGGCTCTGACTGTGCAGTCCAATCATTGTCGTCTCTTCCTCTTCCAGACTATTCTTGTTTTCCATTCAATGTCTGTTATTAAATATGTAAAATGTCAATGTGTGGTTGCTGCTGTTGTAACTTTTCATAATCTGAATAAGAGATTGTCTTCTGCTTGAAGAGTGGATGTAATCCAGAATAGCTGGATGAACCACTATAATCTCTGTGTTTCTATTTTGTGTGTTCTTAATCTTTTGTCTTCTGATTTTGTTTTAATTATTTTCGTCTGCAATTTACTTTCAACAATTGGTATCAGAGCTGGTTAAGCTCGTTCGATTTCTCTAGAAATCAGTGAGGTTTTGCAGATGCCATGGATGAAGCAAACAAATGGAAGATTGAAAAGTTTTCAGGGCAAGAACTTTGGATTATGGAAAGTACAAATTAAATCTCTGCTTATCGAGCAGGATTTGCAACTAGCATTATTTGGAAAAACAAAAGGACAGGGTTCGATGTCGGATGAAGATTGGGAGAAGATCGATCAGAAAGCAAAGGCAATGATTTTCTTATCTTTATCAAGCAATGTGCTCTTCAATGTTTCGATGGAGAAGACCACGAAAGAGTTGTGGGATAAGTTATCTTCACTATATGAGATAGCTTCAGCATCGAACAAAGTATTCATCATCAAGAAATTATATAATCTGAAAATGAAAGGAGGACTGATATCGAATCATCTCAATGAGTTCAATACTTTAGTTACTCGACTTATTTTGGTTGGTATCGCATTAGATGATGAAATAAAGGCAATATTATTATTATGCTCGCTTCCAAACAGCTGGGAAGGAGTTGTCATGGCTGTGAGCACTTCCATTCCAGCCAAGAGCAAGCTAAAATTTGATGAAGTTGCAACCACTCTACTTAGTGAAGACATGCAAAGGAAGCAACAAGAACCCTCTTCTGGTGATGCTCTAACAGTTGTGAGCACAAGCAATAGAGGTAGAAGTCATGAGAGAGGAAGAAATAATAATAATAATAATGGAAGAGGTAGATCGAGTCATCACTCGAAATCAAGAGGAAGAAATGGCACATGCTGGTTTTGTGGAAAATCTGGGCACACAAAGAAGCAATGCTAGAACACAAAAGGGCTCAAAATAATGTTATCAATGTTGGCGTTAATGATACAACTGATGGAGCTTTGGTACTTGTAGTCGGTGACATAGATTCAAGCTCGTGGGTTCTCGATTTCGGTGCCTCATTTCATGCAACTTCATGTCAGAGTGCTTTCACAAACTACCATGAAGGTATGTTTGGCAAAGTTTTTCTTAGCGATAATAAAGAATGTGATATAGTCGGAAAAGGGAATATTTTATTATCGCTAAAAAATGGAAGCAAATAGATTTTAAAAGATGTTAGGCATGTTCCTACACTTAAGCGTAATCTGATTTCTATTAGTCAGTTATATACACAAGATTACAATGTTAGTTTTGATTTAGGTTCTTGGAAAGTGTACAAAGGTCAATTAATTTTAGCAAAAGGGCAGAAAACTAGAAGTTTATATACATTAGAGTGTAATGGTGAAGTGGGAGCAGCCATGGCAGTTGTGGATAGCAATGCCAAACTTTGGCATAAGAGGCTCGATCATATGAGCAAAATAGGTCTTGAAGTTATGCTTCGAAGAGACCAACTTCCCAGTTTAAAATCGGTTGATTTGGAATTGTGTGAGCATTGCCTTTATGACAAGCAAAATCACACCACCTTCGTAAGGATGGGTCATGAGAAGAAATCATCTCCATTAGAGCTCATTCATTCCAATATTTTTGGTCCTACGGAGGTAACCTCTATCAGTGGTGCTAATTATTTTGTTACATTTCTTGATGATTGCACTCACAAAGTTTGAATTTACATGTTGAATAAGAAATCAGAAGTTTTTTAAAAATTTAAAAGCTTTAGGGCTAAGGTGGAAAATCAAATTGGAAGAAAAATAAAATGTCTACTAACGGACAATGGTGGTGAGTTTTTCTCTTTGGAGTTTGACCAATTTTGTGCAAATCATGGTATTCGAAGGATTAAAATAGTCCCATATACACCTCAAGAAAATGGTGCAGCTGAGAGGTTGAATCGGACTATTTTAGAGAGAGATCAGTGTATGTTGTCTAATGCTAGTTTGGGGAAGGAATTCTGGGCAGAGGCATGTAATACAGCTGTTTATTTAATAAATTGAGCTCCTTTGTCATGTCTGGATTTTGACATTCCAGAAGAGAGGTGGGTTGGTAAGAGAATCTCTTTTTTTCATTTGCGTGTTTTTGGATGCAATGCATATGCTCATATGATCAATGAGATTTTTTTCTCTCGTGGTTAAAATGCAGACTATTCATTTGGTACTTGGTATGGCAGCAGTGTGGGACCTTGAGCTTGAGCAGCTCGATGTCAAAACAATGTTTTTACATGGGGACATTGTTGAAGAATTATATATGGAGCAGCTAGAAGGCTTTGTAAAACAGGGGCAGGAGCATTTAGTTTGCAAGTTAAAGAGGAGTCTCTATAGGCTGAAGCAAGCCCCACATCAATGGTATTTAAAGTTTGATAACTTCATGACTCAACAAGGTTTTACTTGCTACAAATCAGACCCATGTGTATACTTCAAAAGGCTTCCGACTAGTGATTTTGTGATCTTGTTATTGTATGTTGATGATATGTTGACTACTGGTAACAGTATGAGAGTCGTTCATGAGTTGAAGATGCATTTGTCTCTTTATTTTGCCATGAAAGATTTAGGGGTAGCAAAGAAGATTCTTGGGATGGATATAATCCAAGATAGACATAAGAGAGAAATTAAGTTATCTCAAGAAAAATACATTCTTAAAGTTTTAGATAAATTTAATATGACAAGTACAAAATCGGTTGCCACTCCATTGGCTGATCACTTTCGATTGTCTTCTAAAATGTGTCCTTCTACTCAAGAAGAAAAACATGAGATGGCTGGTATTCCTTACTCTTCCGTAGTTGGGAGTTTAATGTACGCCATGGTTAGTACACGTCCGAATATTGCTCATGTAGTGGGAGTTGTGAGTGGTTTTATGAGTAATCCTGGTAAAACTCATTGGCAAGTAGTTCAATGGACTCTTCGGTATTTGAGAGGCACTTCTTCTCATGTTTTATGTTTTAATAGTAAGGCCCCTTATATTTATGGATATGCTGATTCTAATATGGCTGGAGATTTAGATACAAGGAGGTCAACAATAGGCTATGTGTTTACTTTTGTCAGAGCAGCGATAAGCTGGACTTCTCGGAAGCAACAAGTGGTTGCTCTTTCCTCCACTAAAGCTGAATACATTGCTCTCACTGAGGGAGCTAAAGTGTTGATATGGTTACAGTGATTGTTTGGAGAGTTGGGATTTAAATAATCCACATTTACCTTATTCTCTGATAGAAACAGTGCCATTCATTTGGCCAAAAATTCAGCTTTCCACAATTGCACAAAGCATATTGAGACCAGATTTCATTTCATATGTCATGCTCTTGAAGAGGGAAGATTACACTTAGAGAAGATTGATACAAAGATCAATCCGGCTGATGCGTTCACGAAGGTTGTACCTCGAGAGAAGTTCAAACTCTATAGAGCTTCTCTTGATATTGTCACTACGTAGCCATAAGCATTCCAAGTAAAGGACATCTCTGTGTAGTACTGATAGGACTTCAAGTGGGAGATTGTAACGGTTCTGACAAAGAGGAATATGAAATGGCTCTGACTGTGCAGTTCAATCATTGCCATCTCTTCCTCTTCTAGGCTATTCTTGTCTTCCATTGAATGTTTGTTATTAAATATGTAAAATGCCAATGTGTGGTTGCTACTGTTGTAACTTTTCATAATCTGAATAAGAGATTATCCTCTGCTTGAAGAGTGGATGTAATCCAAAATAGCTGGATGAACCACTATAATCTATGTGTCTGTGTTTTGTGTGTTGTTAATCTTTTGTCTTCTGATTCTATTTTAATTATTTTCATCTACAATTTACTTTCAATAGAGAGAAGTCAAGAGAAAAGGATCTAAAAGAGTTTGAAGAGAAGGTGTTCAAATCATGGCTTTTGGCTCACGTTTGTCATCCTGACTATGTCATCATCAGGTATGTGATGAGCTCAGTAGTAGGCATGGTGGTCACACTTCGTATTGTATTTTCCTTATTCAAACTAAAGTTCCTCAAGTATATGCATATTGTTTAGTATAATGATGGTCTCAACTGATTACAGGTTGCAGTTTTGATGATTCAGTTTATCTTCATTTTTTATGGATGGATTGCCATATGTTGCAGATGGATCACAACCCTTGACTACTTTCCAAAATCAGATGGCATGAAAAATTTCTTTCACATGGAGGATTTCTGGAGAAGGTGCATCATGGAGCTAATATATGGCTGGCAAAGCCAAATTTTTGACCTCAAAGAAGAGAAGAAGAATGATCTAACCGCTAATGAATTCCTACTAGATCTTAAAATCTAGTTGTTTACTATAGCTGAGAAGTGTCTGCCTGATGTTCTCAAAGTACTACAGACTCTTGTGGTTTTCTTTGACAAAGTTTGCTAGCTTTTATCATGGATTATTGTCAGGAACTGGTATTCTTGGTAGTGTCTCATCTGTGATCCTTCAAAAGAATTTCATGAATACAATGACATTTTGCAGCGGGTGTCAATGCCTGAAGAAACAAAAGACCAACTACGAATAGCCAAACAGAAAGCTATTAAACAAACAAAGAAGCTCATGGAAAAGGGAATGAAGATAGGCAGAGGCTTCTAAGAATTGATAGACTTTATCAGAGAAAATGTAAGTGAACCAAAATTTGAACCATTAAAAATTGTGGAAGATTGCTTCCCCAGTCTAAACAAAATGTGTTGGATGATGACAACTGTTTCTTATTTTGACATCATAGTCGAAGTGCTCCCTAAGTGTAAGGAGATAGCCAAGAAGGTGCTCAATCAGGCAGCAGATATCATGAATTTCTTAGACAAAGTAGACATTGAAGTGGATGAAGAGAACCTTCTGAACAGCCTGGGCAAAGTGGCAGACATAGAGTTCCAAAGGGCAAAAGAAGCAATTCCCCTAGGCAAAAATACTCAGTTGGTTAGTGAGGCAAAGGAATGAATCGAGAAACTTGTGAAAGAGCTTGAGAAGCACCTGGAAGAGAATATCACAATGCTAGTTTATCACAGTGTCATGGACGTGAAGAAAACAACACACAGCTATAGCGTCTACAATGTGGACAAATACTTACTAAAAACCATTGACAAGGTAGAAGATCCGACCAAAATGGGACCTATTATAGAAGTAGCATTTAGTCATCTTATTGGTTATTGTGTTTTTTAAATCAAAGATCAATTGGAAAAGAAATGCATCGAGTGGGCAAGGGGGTTTCAGGAAGGTATGTTATGGAAGGCAGCTTATATCACAGGGAAGGTAAAGGGTTTGTTGCAAGACTCTAAGGTCCCTCTCAAAAGGTTTGATGCCACAAATACATAGAAATTTTGTTTTCCCTAAATATATGTGTTTTGGTTGTTTACTTCATTTGGGAGTGAAGACATGTACATGATCGACAACAACATGGCTTCTTTCTCCATATCAGTCACACCATGCAATTCTCTATTTCATTCCTTTTGTTTCCTATGCATAATAAACCACACTTGTGTTTGCAGTATTGTTAGTCGATAGTTTCAGTTATTCTAGGTTGTTTGTTTGTGCATAATCCAATGTGCAACACATGGCCTCTATGCATACTTTGTACAACCTGAATTAGCTTAGTGGTGGAGAACTTGTATTCTTGAAAGAGAAGTCACAAGTTCAAATCCCACAAGGGGGTAGGGTATGTACGCCTCGTTTGTAGCATAGTTAGTTGCCTCCCGTAAGGAGTACGAGGTAGTCTCATATCACTGTCACCATATGTAGACCCAAAAACATATGATGGTGTCGTGGAATATAAAATAAATTTTAAAGTTTTCTTTAAAACTATTTCCCTCCAATAATATGTAATATGTAATTTTCTTCTAATCGATTTCATTTTTTAGTCTCGTTAATTTGTCTATATGTATGGGAAAAGACAGAAAAAACATTGATTCTGATTATATACATAATCTATTTTCAAGAGAAGATTCAAATTTTTTTCTTGCCTTTTCCGTATAGGGTAAGAGTTGTATTATAATCATTTTATTTTAATTGATATCAATGCAGGTTGTAGAATTTTTTTTCATTGTATATCAAAATAATTTTCATCAAGAAATTTCAGAATGACAAATGACAGTAATTTTTCATTTCAATTTCTATTATAAAATGAAATAACTATAAATGTTTGAGCATAAAGATGAAGGTTCTACTATTATCAAAATATTTCTAGGAATTAGTAGAAGTGTGATATGATAAGGTAGGGGTCCAATGGAAGAGGGCTTCCTAAGAAATAGAGCTGGAGCCGCTTGCTATTTTTTAGGATTATTTTAAATCTTGTGGTCCCATGAATTTTGTGTAAATTTTTTTTCAAAATGCTCATACACTAAACTCTATGACACCAACAAACAATAAAATACCTAAAACAGGGCAACAATACAAAGCTTGCAAACTCTGATCTTTCTCAAGGGTAAAAACACAATTGAGTGTCACATTTTAGGCTAACTCAAATCACTCGACCAAGTCTAACTGGGTCGAGTACACGTAGGTGACACACAGTGCTGAATGGTGTCTACTTGGCCCAGTAGACTAGGCCGAGTGGTACTCGGCTGAGTAGGACTCGGTCAAGTCTAAATGATATTTTTAATATCATAAAACATCCCAAGACCCTCATTTTCACACTATTTGGTTGTTCGTGTGGGGTTGACCCCTAGGGGGACTCAGCCTAGTCAGACTCATCCTAGTTGGACTAGGCCAAGTCCACCTAGGTGGCATGCCATGTTGGCAGCCAAACCTCCAAAAATACAAAAATACCAAAATTTTGCACTTCTATTGTTCTTTTCTTTGATCAAAAAACTAAAAGTACCCTTTTCTAGATCTCGGAAGTATGATTTAGGCATATAAACTTTATATTATTTCAACAACAAAACGTCAAGCAAATTTGCTAAAAACTACATGTAGGTATATTAAACTTTGAGAAGACATTGATTCAAAAAATATAGAAAAATGCTAAATCAATTCAAAAAAAATTAAAAATCATATACGACACTAGAGGAGAGAGTCTTATTCAATAATATGTAATTTATTTAGTTTTTGACATAATTTTGATATGGAAAAAGTGACAGGAGAAAAAAACTGTTTGATTTCAGGTAAGTTCAACTTTGAATACTTATAACGGGTAAACTATAGATCAAAAACACTTCTTTTTTTTTTCTTGCACTAGATATACATGTCATCTAAAACATATTCTAAAATTGGAGGGAAAAATAATGTGTTACTTATAATGATTTGATAAGAAGTAAACTCCCTCATTTGTAGTATTTTTTAGGATATAAAAAATAGACCTAAAACATTAAAAAAATATATTAATTTTTTCTCAAATTAATTTTAAAAAATTATAAGCATAAAATTCATCCTATATTACACATTTCATCAGTTTACATCATCTTCAAATTCTCAATAGAAATGTGACTTTTATGCCCTTGAAGTTTTTCAGTTTTGTTGTTGTTAGCCTCTTCCTTTGTAAAAGTGTGACAACTTATTATGCTTTTACCCTCAATCACTAAGAATATACAATGGAATAAAAATGATGGAGACAACACAAAAAAATATTTGGAGGCATGCAAACTTGATTCTTACTTTCAATTAAAATCTGAAAATAACTTCTACAAATTCTAAAAATACAAACTATAAATCTGAAAATAAAAAAGCTAATGGCTATAACTATAATTCACAAACTAACTTGCAGCATTCTAGAGCTGAACCTAAACACCTAGAGCTACACAAAGCTCTCACAAATCTTCTCACTTGGAGTAACAAGGAATGTCAGGAGCAATCATTGTTCACTGCACATTCAAACTCAAACACACACAATGCTGTTGCACAAATTTTGAAAATTCTTTCTGCTGCTGCTCAAAAAAAATATTTTTCAAAAACTCATAATGAATGAATAAACATTCTTCCCTTTTATCTATTTTTTGTCCACAAAATTTCCCCCACAAATTCAAATTTCAAACTCACCTACCAACATTAACTAATTTATCTATTGCTACTACACATACTCTGTAATGTCAAGAGCCGGTTGGATTTGGGTTGTATTTACTCCATGCTCTTCATTTCTAGAAGCAACTAAAACTCGTGATAGGTAGGTGGGCATCAGAGGCTTAGGGGCAAACCAATTTTGAATTTAAATTAATTTAAAATTCCAACACTCCCTCTTTGTCCTAAGCCAAAAAACAAGATCATTGCTGATCCAAATTAACTACTCTTAGATTTCTTCTTAGGCTCTTAAAATTGTGTATATGCCAAAGACTTGGTGAAAATGTGTGCTAGCTGCTTCCCAGACCTACAAAAGTCTATTTTAATTTCACCACTTTCAACTAATTCTCTGATAAAATGATACTTGATTTCAATGTGATTTCTTCTTCCATGAAACATAGGATTTTTCATCAAAACTATTAAGGAAATATTGTCACAAAATATTGTGGTTCCATCCTCTTATTCTTCTTTCAAATCTGCTGAGATTCTTCTTAGCCAAAAATCTTGACATGTTGTTGCATTTTATGCTATATATTTAGCCTCTATTGTACATTGTGCAACAATGGGCTGCTTCTTAGAAGTCCAGGATATTACACTCTAACCCATATGAAAAACATATCTAGAAGTTCTCTTCCTATCATCCAAACTTCTTGCTCAATCACTATTTGTGTAACCAATCAGCCTAAAATCATTTTTAGTAGTATACAAAATACCATATCCTTTGTACAATTTATTAGATAACTGAGAGCAGGGTGAATCAGTTAAGTCCAATTATGCTATAGTTCCAAACAATCCCTAATGTATAAAAAAAATCTTTCAAAGAATTTAATCAACTCGGTCATATATCAACTATGTCTTTTTGTTCATCTATTGAATAACAGTAAATTAACTAGTGTATTTACCGATCAATCTAGTTATAGTAATGTGTAAAGTGAAATAACAGTTCACCGTGCATCCATACACATATAACACTTTGATTTTTAATGTGGAAACCATATTAGGAGAAAAACAACTTGGGACCAATAACCCAAAATAATTCACTTTTCTGAAATGAACTCAATTAAGAACCAACCCTGTTAAAGGTTACAAAACACACTGTGAGGTGTGACCTGGTTAGAGTATTTATCACTAACAGTTCTCCCTTGACCAAACATTCACTATGAGATCAAAAAGAAAATAATCAACATTCATTGAATGTCATATTGAAATTAAAAAAAACTGTTAAGTCCCACTCGGTTAAGAGATTTATCTGTAGCAATGATTAGAATGTTACGATAATGATCTGATTCAAATACAACTTGTTCTATAGATTTTTAGATCTATGCTAAGCTCAAAATACATCTGGCCAATAATCAATTCAATCTCTTTATATCCTCCAAATCATTTCTTCTCAGTAATTCTTTTCTCTGGCATTCTACGTTCTCTATAGAATTGTTTGGTTCTATCTTCAACTAGTTAAACTAGCTTCACATGAATGTAATATTCCACGTGCATTCCAGAATTCAATCTAAATCTCATGTCTTCTTTTATAGACATCATAAACTATTTTATTTCCATCTATAGATTTTGCCTCTTAATCTTCACCGTTGATTTTGTGGCTTTAACCTTCCTCGGTAGTTGTGTCAGTAACACGTGGGTGATCCCACAATAGTGGGTTACACTTTTTTAGACATGCTAATGATTTTTGCTGAAATAACACATTTTCAATCAAATATGATTATTTAAATCTTGAGAAGTTCTATTTTAAGGAATTAATTACAAATGGTTATCTCAAAGCCTCTTAGATTAAAAAAATATTGATATAACATTTATACTCATCATTCATACCTACAATGGAGTCTCCTTCGCACCTATTAAAATGCTGACAAAAAATCACTTTGAATTTATCTTTTGGGAGATAAAATGAATCCATTTGACAAACCTATCTATGTAGTAAGGTACTCTTGAGAAAAATCTTTCAAATGATTATAATGTTAATATATATTAAGTTTATTATGACTTTGTCTTTTTAGTTTTACTAAATATAGATATTTCACCATATGTCTACCTCTATGTTTGACGCTTATCAAAAAATAGTAAATGAGAGAAAAAAAAAATTAAAAATATTTATGCCCTCTAGGTATTTAAGTTCTCTTTCTATTAAAAAAAATAAAAATGAAATTGGACAAATACATGACAAGTTATAAGCTGTGTAGTCAAGGTATATCAAAATTACAGTTTAGTCAACTTCAAACATTAATAAAATATGAAATAATCTTCATAATGTCATCAAACCAATTTCATGCCCTTTATATGGATGTTATAAAACTAATTTCGAAAGAATCACATTGATATCTATTTTAGAAAAAAATTTATGCTCTATGAAAACAATGTAACTCTTTGAAAATGATTTTTTCAGCAACATATCAGTTTTCATGGGAGAAAGAAAAAACCATTCAAATAAATTCAAAAATAAAAATAAAAAATATATTTAGAATCTAGAAGAAAATCTTAAAAGACTCTAATTTACTTCATCTTCTTATTTCAAATGGTTTAACGACAATATGCATCTGAATCTGAAAGTTTTTTTCAAAATGTAGAGTTCAGTGTTCGTTCAAGCAAAAAAGTATAACCCAGTATTGTGGGTTCACCCACATTTCAATCTCCTTCATTTGATCATCCTTGAATTTTTTCAGTTGTTTGATCATCATAACAAACATTATCTTTTACCTCAGAATCATCAACAATTGTCCAACTCATCATCTTTAGTCGGCAGATATAAGTTCCATTCATTTCTTTCACTTGGTCAGTACTACATTGTGGCAACTCAGTGATAACTACCTCAGTTAACTCTGTACTCAGTATACACTACACTTTCTCTATGTACACTATTACAACTCAGTGTATACAAAATTATTCATTTACCAACCACATAAACTTGTTCATTCTTGATCTTTAATCCATAACAAAATTATGTAATACAATCAAATCACTAACATATTATCAAAGACTCATGAATAAGTTACCCAATGAATACCATATCCATATCTTTCTCATGTACATCTCATCTTCATGTAGATATCTCGTTCCTTCGCTATTATTTCATTCTTACGATGTTTGTAACCATCATGTTAATTACAATCAAAGCTAGTTGACATCAATGACAATACATTAACTAATTTAATATCTCACATATACCTTAGTAGTTTGGTGATCATCAATCACTATCTTTTGAAGTCTATCAATCTCTCCTTTTGATATTCAATCAGTTGTATTTTATCAATCTCTCCTTTTGGCATTAATTGCAACACAATATGAAATATGTCATAGAATACCAAACATCTATTCTACAACTCTGTATGTAAATGTTGTAACTCGGTAAGCTCTCCCTAGATTATACATTTAATATGTTTAATCATTACACAACATCAATACTCTCCCTTTCTTCATGCAATCTCTCTCTCTGCAGATTTAGCTTGAATATTTCATGTAACCTCTCTCCCTTTGACAACAATACCAAAAAGAAAATAATCATCTCTTCAATAGCCAAATCAATAACTCTATTATTTGGTTCAGATCAAGTACCTGGCATGTACTAATATTCAATTTTAGTTTATCTTCCATCTTTCAGTTTTCACAAACCTTAGGAATCTCAAAGATTGAACATTATGCATCAACATCATTAGATATTCTGATAAAGTACAGGTTGATGCAATCTCCTAATCACCTTAGTGACTAATATATAGGGGATGGACCCCTATTCTACTCCTCAAGTATTTAAATGTGTCCTTAGATAAGGGTTTAGTAAATATATCAACAAGTTGCTCTTGTGATTTCACATACTCCAATCTTGTTTTTCTTGAACTTGTTCTCTCAAGTAGTGACACTTAATATAAATATGTTTTATCTTTGCATGAATCACTGGATTCTTAGAAATATTAACTGCACTTGTGTTATCACAATATATCATCATTGGGTTAGTGATCGAGCCTCATTCATACCTTCCAATAGTTGTTTAATCCATGCAATATTTGAAAAATTAGCACTTGTAGGAACATATTCTTCTTCTATAGTGGACTGAGAAATGCATCCTTGTTTCTTACTTATCCAAGTAACCAAGTTTTCTCCCAAAAAGAATGCTCCACCAGTAGTGCTCTTTCTATCATCAATATTTTCAGCACAATTTGCATCTGTGTAAACTTTCAGTTCAAAATTGTTTTCTTTCATGTACCATAAACCATATTTTTTAGTGTTCTTCAAGTATTTCAAAATTCTTTTCACAGCAGTCATGTGTGATTCTTTAGGATTAGCAGGATATCTTGCTACAATTCTAATTGCATGTGCAATATCTAGTCTACTATGCTCAACATGCATCAATTTACCAATCATAAATCTATACAAGGTTTGATTTACCTCAGTTGACTTGTCATCCTTTGTCAATTTGCATCCAGTGACCATAGGTGTACCAAACGGTTTTGATTCCTCTGTATTGAATGTCTTCAATACTTTGTTGATATATTTTGATTGTGTGATGTATATGCCTTCATTTTGTAGTACTATTTGCAAGCCAAGAAAAAATTTAATCTCTCCAAACATTGAAATTTCAAATTTTTTCCTCATTTCATCAACAAATCATTTGCATAAGTTGTCATGTCCTCCAAATATGATATCATCAACAAAAATTTTAGAAATAAGAATCTTGTCATCAGTTTCACTTTTTAAATACAAATTGTTGTTGTCACTTGTTCTAACAAATATAATACTAATTAGATAGGAATGTAGTCTTTCATACCATGCTATCAATGCTTGTTTCAATCTATATAGTGCTTTGTGCAACTTACATACCATATTCCTCAAATTAGGATCAACAAAACCTTCAGGTTGTTTAATGTACTTCTCTTCTTTAAGTATCCCATTCAAAAATGCAGATTTAACATCCATCTAATAAACTTTAAATCTTTTGTAAGAAGCATAAGCAAGCAATATTCTTACTCCTTCAAGTCTAGTAACTAGTGCAAAATTTTCTCCATAATCAATACCTTCTTATTATGCATAACCTTTACATACAAGTCTTTCTTTATTTCTAGTGACATCTCCATTTTCATTCAATTTATTTCTGAATATCCATTTGGTTCCAATCACATTCTTATCTTTCGGTCTTGGTACCAATGTCCATGTTTGGTTTTTCTGTATTTGCTCAATCTCTTCATTCATTCCCTTGATCCATTCATCATTTTCCAATGCATCTCTAACAATTTTAGACTTAAATTCACAAACTAAGTATGTTTTGTTTCTCAACTTACTTTGTGTCATCATTCCTCCTCTTTTATCTCCAATGATCTAATTTTTTGGATGTTGTATCCTTATGTAGCTTGCAAGTACAGGTTTAGTTCTTTTTTCTTCAATGTGATCTTCACATGGTGCATGATCATGATCTTCATTAGCAACAGTTTGTTGATTCTAGGTCTGTAAAGATTGATGCTATGTAGCATTACCCTCTTTCTCGGTAACACTAGACAGTTGCTTGGGTAGAATGTCTTGTTCTTCAATGTAAATAAATCTACCATAGTCTTTCAGTTTCTTTTTACTTTCTTCATCATTTTTCTCAAAAAATTCATCAACTCTCACATTTTCACTTTCACTCATCTTGTTAGTAGCCTTATTCAAAAATTTATAAACTTTTCTTTTAGTGAAATATCTAATAAATATTTCTTCATCACCTTTTGAATCAAATTTCTCATTTCTATCATCTTTCAAAATGTAACATCTACTTCTAAATATTCTTAAATAGCTCACATTAGGTGTGTAACCATACTATAATTCATAAGGTTTCTTGTTTATTCTTTTTTCAGTTGAACTCGATTCAATGTGTAAACAACAGTACTAATAGCTTCTTTGTAGTACATCTATGCAACATATTTTTCAATCATCGTGTTCCACCACAATCCACAATTGATCTATTTCTTCTTTCAGCAATCCCATTTTGTTGAGGTGTCCTTAGTGCAAAAACATGTCTCTTAATTCCATGCTCATTAAAAAAATTAGTGAACTCATCAAAAATAAATTCACCACAGGGTTCTATTTGACCTTAAGCATTTCAGTTCTTTACCAGTTTCTTTTTCTACTTTTGTTTTATACCACTTAAACATTTTGAAAGCTTCAGATTTTTCTTTCAAGAATAGGACAGTCATCATTCTAGAGAAGTCATCAAAAAAGATAAGATATCCATCTACATAATAGTTTTGAGTTCTTCTAGGACCACACAAGTTAGTATGAACTAACTCCAAAATAGCATTAGATGAAAAAAAATTTCTCTTTAAACATGGTCTGGTTTAGATATGCTCGGTAAACCTCTAACTTTCCTTTTCTTATTGGTCTTAACCATGTTGTAAAAATTCACATGACATAAATTTTTGTGCCATGACTATACATCTTCATTGTTATCCAACAAATAAGTAGTTTCAGCATAGTCAAGATAGAATAGATTACCTTTTGATTGTTCACCAATACCAACCAAATTTATAGTCTCATCATAGATTTTCACCTTTCTATTCTCAAATGTAACTCCTTGACCTATATTATTCGGGTGTGCTACACTCAATAGATTATAATTAAGTCCTTTCACCCAATATGCATTCTCACATGTGATCTTATTGTTCAACAATATAGACCATTTTCCTTTTACTAGACAAGGTGTATCATTTCTCATTTTAAAAGATCCACCATTATAATCTTCAAGCTAATCAAATTTCTCTTCATCACCAGTCATATGATGTGTAAAGCCACTATCTATAATCCAAGTATCATTTTTTCTCACTTTAAAATAAGTGTTGTTTCAACATACATTTCTTCTTCTTCTGAATCTTCTTTTAAAGCTACGAATACCACTTTTATATCTTTATCAGTGTCGGTGTCGGTGTTATCACCATCATCCTCAACAAGGTAACATGACTTCTTTCCTTTATATTTGTAATCTTGGTTATCTCTCTTGCTATGCTATTGGTTACCTATGTGATCTTATTTATCTCTTTCAAATGTCATACTTCCTTTCATTAGATCATTAATTAGTTTTCTCATCTTCTTTCTTGTCAAGACATCTAGAAACAATATGACCAATCTCTTTACATTTAAAGCATATCAAAGGTAGTTTACCTCTATATATATTCCTTTACCTTTTTGCAATTTTCTAGCCATTAATGCTTCAAGTTCATCAAGTTCATCCTCATCACTTTCACTATCACTTGAAGATCATTTCTTATCTTATGTTTCCTATTTGATTTACCAATTTTCAGAGATGACATAAATGCAAATTCAATAGTAGGAACAATACTATTGTCAAAGTTGTTCAACTCAAATGTAGTTAGTCTACCAATTAGACTATCAAGTGTAACATTATTACCAAGAGATGCTCTCATTTCATGAATTGCAAAAACTCTTATAGCATAGGCAGGGAACAAGGTTATGAGAATTTTACTTACCATAGTATCTTCATCAATAATTCTACATGCTCATCCGATAGCATTCACAACCTCCTTGACTCGATTACTTTATTGAGATATGTGTTTTCCTTCTTTCATTTTCATGTCATCAAACTTTCCTCTAAGACTTTTAGCTTTAGCCCTTAGCACATTCACATCTCCTCCATGAACTAGTGCAAGTTTTTCCCATATCTATTTAGCATTTTTACATGTCTTAACATATTCAAATTTGGCATCTAATAAGGAAGAAGCAAGCTCAATCATCATAGCATTGTGTGCTTGACTTTATCTCATCTGATCAATATTGAAAGGTGCAGAGGGTAAGATAAACTCATTTTCCAAGTAGTATGTTGTAGAATCATGAATCCTTGATAGATACAATTTCATTTTTCTTTTCCATGTCAAGAAGTTGTCTTTATTTAGCTTTGACACCTCTCTCTTATACATCTTGTGATCTTTAACTTAAGTCCTTCAAACTTTTATTTCAAGCACTCTACACTTGGATACCAATTGTTAGATAACTGAGAGGGGCGGGGTGAATTGAAACTAAGTACAGTTACTCTACAGTCCCAAACACTCCCTGATAGATAAAAAAAATCTTTCAAACAATTTAATAAACTTGGTAATATATCAATTGTGTCTTTCTGTTCATCTACAGAATAGTAGTAAATTAACTAGTGTGTTTACCGATCAACCCAGTTATAGTAATGTGTAAAGTAAAATAATAGTTCACTATGTATCCATACACATATAACATTTTGATTTCTAACGTGTAAACCCTATTAGGAGAAAAACCACATGGGACCGGTAACAAAAAATAATTCACTTTTCTGAAATGAACTTGGTTAATAAGAAACCTTGTTAAAGGTTACAAAACACATTGTAAGGTGTTACTTGGTTAGAGGATTTATCACTAATAGTTCTCCCTTGACCAAACATTCACTATGGGGTCAACAAGAAAACAATCAACATTCATTGAATGTCATATTGAAATAGAAAAGACTATTAAGTCCCATTCGGTTAAGAGATTTATCTATAGAAATGATTAGAATGTTATAGTAATGATTTGATTCAAATACAACTTGTTCTGTAGATTTTTAGATCTATGAAAAGCTCAAAATATCTTTGGCCACTAATGGATTCAATCTCTTTGTTTCCTCCAACTTTGTTCTATTTGGTATTTTCTTTTCTCTGACGCTCGGTGTTCTCTACAGAATTTCTCAATTTTGTCTTCAACAAGTTTGACTAGCATCGCATGAATGCAATCTTCCATGGGCATTCCAGAATTCAATCTGAATCTCTTGTCTCCTTTTATAGACATCATAAACCATTTTATTTCCATCCATAGATTTTGCCTCTTAATCTTCACCATCAATTTTAACGCTTTAACCTTCCTCGGTAGTTGTGTTGAGTAACATGTTTCAATCCCTTTCATCTAATCATCCTTAAATTTTATTAGACGTTTGTGTAGAAACTGATGAAATATCATATTCAACTCCAAGATCTAGCTACATGCAATAAACCTATCACAAAGAATGAAGCAAAAATATGAAAAAAGCAAAACCCTCTTGTGCTCAAAAATTTCAGAGCTCAAAATGTATTAAGAGAGAATTGAAGAAATAATTACAAAAGTAGCTTATAAGTATAGAAACCCTAAAGCCCAAAAAGCTAGGTTGTGCAATAATAATTAATAGAAATATTAATTATTATGCACCTAAAAGAGATAGCTTAAGTGAAAAAGAATAATAGAGGACTTAAGTAATTAAACCAAAATGATTTAATTATAAAGTCAAATATATCTATTACTCTAACACCCCCCCTTAAGCGTAGCTCAAGAGGAAGCTAACCTAGCATAGCTAAGAAAGCAAAAAAAATGGGTCCTGGCAATAAGGCTTGATCAGGTACCCAGAACAAGGAAATCTCTATAAACTGGAGTAAAGGAGAAAACCCAGTGGGAAAAACTCCTCTCCAAAAGAGATGTAAAAGCAAGCAAAGACAAAAAGAATGACTTCAAGAGACTCTCTCAAAGCCATAAGTACAATGCATGTTGCCAACCCCCCTATGAGAGAGGGTCGAGGCTCCAAAGCCCCCCCAGAATGAAAGAACCCCTGGATCAATGAACAAACCACTTTGACTCCAATGTAGTGGAGTTAAAGTTAGTGGACACTATAGAGGGAACCTCAAAAGTTGAGGTGTCACTGGAAGGCCGAGCTGATGCTCAAAGGATTAGACACGAGGATCCTGAAAGGGAATCCCCAATGTAAGTGGTATGACAGGCATGTTGACATTGTCATCAAAGAGGAGATGAATGTGCTCTGTAGAATCCTCAACAACTGCACCTGGTGGCTTGATGAATGGAGCTGAAGGATCAAGTAGTGCTGAAGAAGAACCCTGCTGAACAGAAAAGAGCTCAATAGGAGGTGGCATGGCAGTCACAATAGTAGTCTCAAGAACCACATAGAGGTTCAAGTGACCTGACTATACCACATGATGCTCTCTCAAAGGAGGAGAGTTGTGCTCTGGCAAAGGTGGACCAAAGTGTGAAAAGGAGTAGAAACGGGTGGAATGATCAACTGTCCCTGTAGCAACAATACCTCCTATCATACTATCGTGGATAAAAAATATTATCTTTTACCCCAAAATCATCAACAATTATCCAACTCATCATCTTTAGTTGACAATCATAAGTTCCATTCATTTATTTCACTCGATCAATACTACATTGCGGTAACTTGGTGATAACTAGCTCGGTTAACTCTATACTTAATATACACTACACTTGCTCAATGTACACTGTTCCAACTCGGTTTATACTAAATTCTTCATTTACCAACCACATAAACTTATTCATTCTTGATCTTTAATCCATAACAAATTCATGTAATACAATCAAATCACTAACATAATTTCATAGAATCATTAATAAGTTACCCAATGAATACCATATCAATATCTTTCTCATACATCTCATCTTCATGTAGAGATATCGTTCCTTCACCATTATTTCCTTCTTATGATGTTTGTAACCATCATGATAAGTACAATCAAAGTTAGTAGACATCAATGAAAATACATTAACTAATTTAATGTCTCACATATATCTTTGTGGCTCAGTGATCATCAATCACTATCTTATGAAGTCTATCAATCTCTCCTTTAGATATTCAATCAGTTGTAGTTTATCAATCTCTCCCTTTGGCATTGATGGCGACACAATATGAAATATGTCATAAAATACCAAACATCTATTCTACAACTCTGTATGAAAATATTGTAACTCAGTAAGCTCTCCCTAGCTTATACATTTAATATGTTTAATGACTACACATCATCAATACTCTCACTTTCTTTATGCAATCTTTCTCTCTACAGATTTAGCTTGAATGTTTCATGTAATCTCTCTCCCTTTGAAAACAATGCCAAAAAGAAAATAATCAACTCTTCAATAGCCAATAACTTTGTTATTCAATTCAGATCAAGTGCCTTGCATGTATTGATATTCAATTCCAGTTTGTCTTCCATCTTTCAATTTTCACAACCTTATGAATCTCAAAGTGTGAACATTATGCATCAACATCATTAGATATTTTGATAAAGTATAGGTTGATGCAACCTCCTAATCACCTTAGTGACTGATAGAGAGGGGATTGACCCCTAGTCTACCCCTCAAGTATTCAAATGTGTCCTTAGGTAAGGGTTTAGTAAATATATCAGCAAGTTGCTCTTGTGATTTCACATACTCAATCTTACTTACTTTTCTTGAACTTGTTCCCTCAAGTAGTGATACTTAATAGTAATATGTTTTATCTTTGTATGCATCACTAGATTCTTAGTAATATTAATTTCACTTGTGTTATCACAATATATTATCAATGGGTTAGTGATCTCCTCATTTATACCTTCAAATAGTTGTTTAATAAATGAAATATTTGAACAATTAGCACCAAAAACAACATATTTTGCTTCTATAGTGGACTGAGAAATGCATCCTTGTTTCTTACTTATCCAAGTAACTATTTTTTCTCTTAAAAAGAATGCTCCACCAGTAGTACTCTTTCTATCATCAATATTTTTAGCACAATCTACATTTGTGTAAACTTTCAATTCAAAATTGCCTTCTTTCTTGTACAATAAAGCATAGTTTATAGTGTTCTTCAAGTATTTCAAAATTCTTTTCACAACAGTCATGTGTGATTCTTTAGGGTTAGCAGAATATCTTGCTACAATTCCAACTGCATGTGCAATATCTAGTCTACTATGCACATGTTAATATTATTTAGAACAATAAAGAGGGGGCTGAATCAGTTGTTTGTAGGTCCAGATGTACCAATTGAACTTTTAAACACTTCAACAATCTCAGATATAATCACCAACACAACTTGGTCTCTAAAGAATATATGCCAGAAACATATAACATGCAGTCCACTGTCCAAAGATAATTAACTTGCAGAATATAGAAACATTCAAATCAAAACATTCACACAAGTATAACACCAAGATTTATAGTAGAAACCCAACTTGGGAAAAACCACTTTGTAACATGTTACGTATATTTTCACTCTTCTAAAGTGAGCTCTGTGAAAAGCCAACCTTGTTAAAGGTTTACAAACACACTGCTAGGTGTGACCTTGTTAAAGGATTTAAACACTCTATCAAAAGTGACCTGGTTAAAGGATTGAAGTACATTCCATTAAAATTCCACCTTGATTAAAGGATTTAGACTAATACAATGGTTAGAAAGTAGCAGTAGTTTCTGATTTGAAAAAAATACAACTCACTTTGCAAATAATAGATCTAATTCTCACATATATGTTGATTTACTGACTGAGTTCCATTTCCATCTCCATCTCTGATCTACTCATAATTCACATCAATAAATCACAACTCTGATCAACTCCTTCAGCTTCAGCCTTCTGCTTAGACTTATTAGTCAACAACATCAACAACTTTAGCATACTCTATAACCTCACACTTAGGTTTTCCTATATACCTCTTCACAAAGGTAGATCCATCTTTTGCTGCTAAATCTCCTCCACAGATCTTAGGTTAGGTTAGATTCATCGAATCCTTCCAACATTTAAGTTATTCATCCTTCCTTCTAGATACATCTTGAAAATTCTCATTAAATCCATAATAAAATGATTTACCATGCATTAAATTATCCATACAATCAATTAATAAAGTCAACATAATTTACATAACCCAAGAATTCAACTATGTTAGCTGGAATCAAAATTCTTTCTCCAAATATAAATTACTAACACTCGATCAATATTGTGTTCATCTCCTCAATCATCACTACATAACTCAGTCATCTCTATAGACTATCTTCCTCGACTAACACTGTCTTGCTTGGTAATTTCCTATCGCTCGGCATAAACTGGTGTTCGGTCAACACTAAATTTACTCAGCATATACTAGCACTGAGTCGACACTAACATCACTCGGCTTAAACTATATTTCTTCACTTTTTCTTGGTTAAGCCTACTTCTTCAGTCTTTCTTCTTACTTAGATAAACAATACATTATCTTATCAATGTGCCAAATAATCAAGTACTCATTGAAGTATCAAATAACTCAACCTTTCCCTAGGTTCTCTTGTTATCTCCCTTTCCCTAATCCTTTTCATCAATCAATAGATATAATATTTTGTTAGATAGTAAATGTCTTACTAGTAAATGTTTGATATCAATGACAATACAACAATTGTTTCAATTGCAGTTTCCAATAATCTCCATCTTTGGCATTGATAGAAACACCACATGAATAACACATGATTTATCAACCAATCCAAAACTTTGTCATTGCATCAGAAATATTTATAATATCCTTAGCTTCATTCTGATTCACAACAACTTAGCCTTTCTTGACTATTCACATTGTTACTCCCTCAAAATATTTTATGTGTCTCTCTCCCTCTAATTCTCTAAATCTTTGAATCTTGGAACATATACCTCAGTGTTCTTTATATCTATGTTTTCATTTGAATCTCTCCCTCTTTGACAATAATGCCAAAGAAATATCTAGAACTTACATCTTTCTTACATCTTTCATATGTAGATGTCATCTTGTCAGTTCAATATCAATATTTCTCCCTCTGTCATCTTGCTTATGACTGATTATTAGCTTTGTTATTCTTTTGACAACTCTAGGCCACTCCTAAAGTGTGACCTTTCATGCATCAATTTGTCAAATGCTTTTTGTAGCATATTTGATGCAGTGCTCCTAGTTGAATAGGAAGCCTAGTTAGGGGAAGCACCCCTAATTTACCTCTCAAATATTCATGAGCATCCTTATGTAAAGATTTTGTGAATATGTTTGCTGGTTGTTCCTTTGTATTCACATATTTCATTCTCACTTCTTTATCATGTACCAATTCCCTCAAGTAATGATACTTGATAGCAATATGTTTGGTCTTTGTGTGCATCACTTGATTCTTTGATATGTTGATAGTACCTGTGTTATCACAGAATATAAAAATTGGTTCAGTGATCTCCTCTTTCATACCTTTCAACAATTTCTTGATCCATACCAAATTTGAACAATTCACTGTAGCTGCTACATACTCAGCTTCTGTTGTAGATTGGGAAATACAGTTTTCTTTCTTGCTTGTCTAGGATACTAATTTTTTCCCATAAAGAAAGCTCCACCACTTGTACTTTTCTTGTCATCAATATTTCCTACCCAATCTACATCAGTGTAGACTCTCAGTTCAAATTTCTCATTCTTCTTGTAGTACAATCCATAATATTTTGTCCCTTTCAGATATCCCAGTATTCTCTTCATAGCCATCATATGATTTTCCTTAGGATTGGTAGAGAATCTTGCCATAATCCCAACTGCTAGGGCTATATCTAGTCTGATGTGGACAACATATTATATATTTCCAATCATGGATCTATAAAAGGTTTGGTTCACTTTAGTAGTATCATCAATTTTAGATAGTTTCTATCCAGTAACCATAGGAGTACTTACTAGTCTTGAAGCCTCCATTCTAAAAAAATTCAATATCTCTTTGACATATTTAGATTGTGTGATAAAAACACCTTTCTCCATCTGATAGACTTGCAAGCCAACAAAGAATTTTATCTCACCAAACATAGACATCTCAAACTCAATTTTCATCTCATTTGAAAATTTATGACATAGGGCATCTTGTCCTCCAAATATGATATCATCTAAAAAAAATTTAGCTAGCAAAATCCCTTTACCTTCTTCATCTTTCATGTATAGATTGTTGTTGTCATTTTTCCTTGTAAAGCCAATCTTTGTCAAATAATTGTCCAACCTCTCATACCATTCTCTGGGGGCTTACTTCAATCCATAAAATGCCTTGTTCAGTTTTCAAACAATATTTTTCTTGTTTGGATCAACAAATTCTTCAGGTTGTTCAATGTATACTTCTTCTTCTAATATACCATTCAAAAATGTAGACTTGACATCCATATGATATACTTTGAAGTCTCTATAAGAATCATATGCAAGTAGAGTTCTCACTCCTTCTAATCTTGCTACAGGGGAAAATGTTTCCCCATAGTCTATTCCTTCTTCTTGTGCATAACCCTTGCATACCAGTCTTGCCTTTTTCCTTATGACTTGTCCATGCTCATTAAGATTTTTTCTGAATACCCATTTTGTTCCAATAACATTCTTATTTTTTGGGCTCAGCACCAGAGTCCAGGTATCATTCTTTTCTATTTGATCTATTTCTTCATTCATAGCTTGATTATAGTCTTCATTCTCTAATGCATCTTTTACTGTCTTAGGCTCAAACTCACATAATAAACATGTAGGGTCTTTCAACTTACTTCTATTCAAGACTCCAGATTCCTTATCTCCAATGATTTTCTCAGGCTTATGATGTCTTCTCACATACTATGCCAATGTAGGTTCAGATTTCTTTTCTTCTTGATCTTCAAGTTCATCATGAAAATTTTTAGTTTCTGCTTCTAATTGCTTGGCAACATCCTCCTGATGCTCAGCAGTATCCTCTTGATGCTCGACAGCATCCTCCTGATGCTTGACATTGCTTACCCATGACTCTGCATCTTGTATAGGTGTGTTTCTTTCCTCTCCTTCTTCCATATAGATAAAAGATCTATAGTCTTTAGGTTATTGTTTACCTTCTTGTTCATTTTTCTCTACATATTCATCAACTCTCACATTTTCACTTTCCACAATTTTGTTAGTGTTAGAATTCAAACACTTATAAGTTTTTCTCTTAGTGGAATAACCTAGGAATATGCCTTCATCACTTTTTGTATCAAAATTTCTATTTCTATTATCTTTCAGTATATAGCATTTACTCCCAAATATTCTAAAGTATATCATATTAGGTGCATATCCATGCCATAATTCGTAAGGTGTAACATTTGTACCTTTCTTGATTTATACCCAGTTTAAGGTATAAACAACTGTACTCACAACTTCTCTCGAGTATTTTTGTGCAACATTCTTCTCAATCATTAGTGTCCTTGCACAATCCATAATAGATCTATTTCTCCTCTCAGCTATACCATTATGTTTTAGGTGCAGACATCTATCTCCTGATTCCTCTATCATTGCAGAACAGATTGAACTCATTTGATATAAACTCTCCACCTCAATCAGATCTCAAACATTTTAGGCTTCTACATGTTTCCTTTTCAACCTTTCCCAAATACCACTTAAAAAACTAAAATGCATCAAATTTTTCTTTCATAAACATTACATCATCATCCTAGTGTAGTCATCAACAAACAGAATAAAGTACTTAGCACCACAATAACTTTGTACACCTATAGGTCCACAAAGGTTAGTATGAACCAAATCCAAAGTATTATCACAAGTAAATGTCTTTCTCTTGAACCTAGACTTTATCATTTTACCCAACGGACATTTTTTACACATCACATTATCAAGTTTCTTCAATCTCAGCAAACCTCTAACTTTCTTCTTTTTACTAATATTTACCAAATTGTCAAATTTAACATGACATAGCCTCTTATGCCATAACCATACATCATCAAATTATACAAAAAAACATGTCTCTTAAGATAGATCTAGATAGAACAAATTACCTCTAGTCTACTCTCCACTTCCAATTAGTTCACTAGTAGCATCAAATATTTTAGCCTTCCTGTGATGAAACTCCACTCAGTAACCAGTGCTATTAAGTTGTGCAACACTCCATAAATTATAGTTAGGACCTTCAACCCAATAGGAATTTTCACATGTGATCTTATCAGTTAACTTAATTGATCCTTTACCCCTCACAGGACATAGTGCATCGTTACCAAACTTAACACTTCTACCTTTGTAATGATCTAGGGTTTCAAATTTACTTTTATCACCAGTTATGTGATGTAAGAAACCACTATCAATAATCCATTAGATCACCTTTACTCACATAAGAAATAAGTGTAGTTTTCTCATCTTCATCAGAATCATCTTTCATAGCATCATAAACTACTTCAATATCAAAATCATCACCGTCACTATCAGTTTCCTCTTTAGCAATATAATAGGATTTTTTACCTTTATCCTTGTAATCTATGTACCTTTGGTGATCTATTTTATCTCTCTTATATTTGTACTTTCTTTCTCTTTCCTCATCTTTGTCATTCCTGTCAAGACATCTTGTAGCAATATGGCAACTTTGTCACATGAAACATAGATTATAGGAATTTTACCTTTATAATTTCCTTTTCCTCTTTTCAATCTTCTAGCCATGAGTGCCTCAAGATCATCTAGTTCCTCATCAAAAGTGTCACTTTCACTTTTCACACATTTTTCTTTTTCTCTCTTAGATTTATGCAAAACCATTTGTGACTTGAATGCAGATTCAACATTAGGAATAATGTAGTTATCATAGTTAGATAGCTCAAAATAAGTAAGCTTACCAACAAGAATTTCTAGAGTTAGAACATTACCAGGGTTACATCTTGATTCTTGAATTGCTAAAATTTTGATAGCATAGATAGGAAACAAAGTTCTCAATACTTTACCAATGACAGTCTCATCATCAATGATTCCATTAGCTCCTCTAATAGCATTCACTATCTCCTTAATTCTACCACAATACTGAGCAATAGTCTCACTTTCATGCATTTTCATTTCATCAAACTTACCTCTCAAGCTTTTAGCTTTTTCCCTCAGTGCATTTGTATCACCACAATAGATGGTTGCAAGAGTATCCCACATTTTCTTTGTAGCAGTGCAATCCTTGATATCTTCAAATTCAGGATAGCTTAAGATAGATGCAATCTCCAACATTGCTTGATTTTGTTCTTTTTTTTATTTCATCTCCTCGAAAGTTAAAGGTGTAGTACGTATAACATAGTCATGTTCAACATAGTACTTCATTGAATGACCAATACTAGCTAGATGCAGTTTCATCAGACTCTACCTTGCAGAGAAGTTATCCTTGTCCATGAACTTTTGTACCTCCTTTTTATACATCTTGATCATTAGCTTCAAGTACCATTAAACTTTTTCTCTGTAAGCACCAACAGCTCTGATACCAATTGTTAATATTATTTAGAACAACAAAGAGGGGGTGAATTAGTTGTTCTCGGGTCAAGATGTACCAATTGAACTTTTAAACACTTCAACAATCTCATATCTAATCACCAACACAACTCGGTCTCTAAAGGATAAATACCAGAAACATATAACATGTAGTCCACTATCCAAAGATAATTAACTTACAGAATATAGAAACATTCACATCAAAACATTCACACAAGTATAACACCAGGATTTATAGTGGAAACCCAACTTGGGAAAAACCACTTTGTAACATGTTACTGATATTTTCATTCTTCTGAAGTGAGCTCTATGAAAAGCCAACCTTGTTAAAGGTTTACAAACACACTGCTAGGTGTGACCCTATTAAAGGATTTAAATACTCTGTCAAAAGTGACCTGGTTAAAGGATTTAAGTACATTCCATTAGAATTCCACCTTGATTAAAGGATTTAAACAATGATTGTTAGGTCAACCTTGATTAAAGGATTTAGACTGATACAATGGTTAGAAATTAGCAGTAGTTTCTGATCTAAAAAAACATACAAATCACTTTGCAAATAACAAATCCAATTGGCACATATATGCTAATTTACTAACTGAGTTCCATTTCCATCACCATCTCTGATCTTCTCAAAATTTGCTTCAAGCAATCACAACTCTGATCAAATCCTTCACCTTCAGTCTTCTTCTTAGACTTATCAGTCAATAACATCAAAAACTTTAGCATACTATGTAACCTCACACTTAGGTTTTCCTATATACCTCTTCACTTAGGTAGATCCATCATTTTCTTCTTAATCTTCTTCGTAGATATTAGGTTAGGTCAGATTCATCAAATCCTTCCAACATTTAAGTTCTTCATCCTTCCTTCTAGAGACATCTTGAAACTTCTCATTGAATCCATAATAAAATGATTTACCATGGATTAAATTCTCCATTAAATCAATTAATAAAGTCAACATGATTTACATAACCCAAGAATTCAACTATGTCAGTTGGGAATCTGAATTCTTTCTCCAAATGTAAATTACTGACACTCAATCAATACTATGTTCATCTCCTCGGTCATCACTATGTAACTTGGTCATCTCTACAAACTATCTTCCTCGGCTAACACTGTCTTGCTCGATAATTTCATGTTGCTCGACATAAACTGATGTTTGGTCAACACTAAATTTACTCGACATATACTAGTGCTTAGTTGACACTAACATCACTCAACTTAAATTAGATTTCTTCACTTTTTCTCGGTTAATCCTACTTCATCAATCTTTCTTCTTACTTAGATAAACAATACATTATCTTATCAATGTGCCAAATAATCAAGTACTCATTGAAGTATCAAATAACTCAACCTTTCCTTAGGTTCTCTTGGTATCTCCCTTGCCCTAATCACTTTCATCAATCAATAGATATAGTACTTTATTAGATAGCAACAGTCTTACCAATTAAGGTTTAAAATCAATGACAATACAACAATTATTTCAAGTGCAGTTTCCAACACAACATACATCAATTTACCAATCATAAATCTATACAAGGTCTGATTTACCTTGGTTGAATTTTCATCCTTTGTCAATTTGCATCCAGTGACCATAGGTGTATCAATTGATTTTAAGTCCTCCATACTGAATGTCTTCAATACTTCATTGATATATTTTGATTGTGTGATGTATATGCCTTCATTTTGTTGTACTATTTGTAAGCCAAGAAAAAATTTAATATCTCTAAACATTAAAATTTCAAACTCTTTCCTCATTTCATCAATAAATCATTTGCATAAGTTATCATGTCCTCCAAATATGATATCATCAACAAAAATTTCAGAAATAAGAATCTTGTCCTTAATTCACTTTTCAAATACAAATTGTTGTTGTCACTTGTTCTAAAAAATCCAATACTAATTAGATAGGAATGTAGTCTTTCATACCATGTTGTCGGTGCTTGTTTCAATCCATATAGTTCTTTGGGAAACTTACATACCATATTCCTCTAATATGAATCAACAAAACCTTTAGGTTGTTCAATGTACATCTCTTCTTCAAGTATACCATTGAGAAATGCAGATTTAACATCCATATGATAAACTTTAAATCCTTTGTAAACAGCATAAGCAAGCAATATCCTTACTCCTTCAAGTCTAGCAACTACTGTAAAAGTCTCTCCATAATCAATATCTTCTTCTTCTGCATAACCTTTACATACTAGTCTTACTTTATTTCTAGTGACATCTCTATTTTCATTCAATTTGTTTCTGAATATCCATTTGGCTCCAATTGGATTCTTATCTTTCAGTCTCAGTACCAATGTCCATGTGTGGTTTTTCTATATTTGCACAATCTCTTCATTCATTACCTTGATCCATTTATCATTTTTCAATGCATGTCTAATAGTTTTAGGCTCAAATTCACAAACTAAGTATGTGTTATTTCTCAACTTACTTCATGTCATCATTCCTTCTCTTTTATCTCCAATGATCTGATTTTGTGGATTATGTCTCCTTACATATCTTTCAAGTACAGGTTCAATTCTTTATTCGTCAATGTGATCTTCACTTGGTGTATGATCATGATCTTCATTGGTAACAATTTGTTGATTCTCTGTCTATAAAGACCGATGCTTGGTAGGATTACCTTGTTGCTCGATAATGCTAGGCATTTGCTCAGGTAGAATGTTCAGTTCTTCAATGTAAACAAATCTACCATAGTCTTCTAGTTCCTTTTTACTTTCGTCATCATTTTTCTCAGCAAATTCATCAACTCTCACATTTTCACTTTCAATCATCTTGTTAGTAGCCTTATTCAAAAATTTATAAGCTTTTCTTTTAGTAGAATATCTAAGAAATATTCCTTCATCACCTTTTGAATTAAATTTCACATTTCTGTCATCTTTTAGAATGTAAAATCTACTACCAAATATTCTAAAATAACTCATATTAGGTGTGTAGCCATACCATAATTCATAAGGTGTCTTGTTTGATTATTTCTTTAGTTAAACTCGGTTCAATGTGTAAACAATATTACTAATAGCTTCTTTCTAGTACATCTATGCAGCATCTTTTTCAATCATCAATGTTCAAGTACAATCCACAATTGATCTATTTCTTCTTTCAGCAATCTCATTCTGCTAGGGTGTTCTCGGTGTAGAAACATGTCTCTTAAAATTCCATGCTCATTACAAAAATTGGTGAACTTATCAAAAATAAATTCACCACCTCTATCTAACCTTAAGCATTTCATTTCTTTACTAGTTTCTTTTTCTACTTTTATTTTATACCACTTAAACATTTTGAAAGCTTCAAATTTTTCTTTCAAGAACATGATAGTCATCATTCTAGAGAAGTCATCAACAAAAAAGGTAAAATATATGTCTCCATAATAGCTCTGAGTTCTCATAGGACCACACAAGTTAGTATGACCTAACTCCAAAATAGCATTAGATGAAAAATGTTTCCTCTTAAAACTAAATTTTGACATTTTCCCCATTTCGCATTGTTTGCACATAACATGGTCGGGTTTAGATATGCTTAGTAAACCTTTAAATTTCCTTTTCTTATTAATCTTAACCATGTTGTCAAAATTCACATGACATAACCTTTTGTTCCATAACAATACATCTTCATTTTTAGCCAACAAACAAGAAGTTTCAGCATTGCCAAGATAGAATAGATTACCTTTTGATTGTTCACCATTACCGACCAAATTTCTAGTTTCATCATAGATTTTTACCTTTCTATTCTCAAATAAAACTCGGTGACCTATATTATTTAGTTGTTCTACACTCAATAGATTATAATTAAGTCCTTTCACACAATATGCATTCTTACATTTGATCTTATTGTTCAACAATATAGACCTTTTTCCTTTTACTAGACAAGGTGTATCATTTCCCATTTTAACACATCCACCATTATAATGTTCAATGTATTCAAATTTCTCTTCATCGCCAGTCATATGATGTGTACAGCCACTATCTATAATACAAGTATCATTCTTGCTAACTTTAGAAATAAGTGTTGTTTCAACATACCTTTCTTCTTCTTCAAAATCTTCTTTTAAAGAGACAATTACTACTTCTATGTCATTATCAGTATTGGTATCGGTGTTATCATAATCATCCTCAACAAGGTAACATGTCTTCTTTCCTTTATCTTTGTAATCTTGATTACCTCTCTTGCTATACTTTCGGTTGCCTTTGTGATCTCAGTTATCTCTTCTATCATACTTCCTTTCATTAGATCTTTCATTAGTTTTCTCATCTTCTTTCTTTCTAGGACATGTAGCGGCAATAAGACCAATCTCTTTACATTTAAAGCATATCAAAGGTAGTTTAACTCTATATCTTCCTTTTCTTTTTTGAAATTTTCTATCCATTAATGATTCAAGTTCATCAAGTTCATCCTTGCCACTTTCACTATCACTTTCATTTCTTATCTTATGTTTGCTGCTTGATTTACCAATTTTTAGAGATGACATAAATGCCTATTCAACAGTAGGAACAATATTATTGTCAAAGTTGTTCAACTCAAATGCATTCAATCTACTGATTAGACTATCAAGTGTAACATCATTACCAGGAGATGCTCTCATTTCATGAATTGTGTAAACTCTTATAGCATAGGCAGGTAACAAGGTTCTGAGAATTTTACTTACGATAGTGTCTTCATCAATAATTCCATCTACTCCTTGGATAGCATTCACAACCTCCTTGACTCAGTTACTATATTGAGATACATTTTCACCTTCTTTTATTTTCATGTCATCAAACTTTCCTCTAATACTTTTATCTTTAGCCCTTAGCACATTTACATCTCCTCCATGAACTAGTGCAAGCTTGTCTCACATCTATTTAGTAGTTATACATGTATTAAAAACTTCAAATTCAGTATCTGATAAGGAAGAAGCAAGCTCAATCATCATAGCATTATGTTATTTTCTTTCTCTCATGTGAGCAATGATCAAAGGTCTAGAGGGTAAGATAAATTTTCCAAGTAGTAGGTTGTAGACTCACCAATCCCTAATAGATACAATTTCATTATACTTTGTCATGTCGAGAAGTTGTCCTTGTTTAACTTTGGCACCTCTCCCTTATACATCTTGTGATCTTTAAATTAAGTCCTTCAAAATTTTCTTTCAAGCACTCTACACTCTAATACTAACTGTTAGATAATTGAGAGGGGGGGTGAATCAGTTAAGTCTAGTTAGCCTATAGTCCCAAACACTCCTTGATGTATACAAAAAATATTTTAAACAATTTAATCAACTCGATAATATATCAATTGTGCCTTTCTATTTATCTATCAAATAGTAGTAAATTAACTAGTGTATTTACCGATCAATCTAGTTATAGTAATCTAAAAAGTAAAATAATAATTCACCACATCCATACACATATAACACTTTGATTTTTAACGTGGAAACCCTGTTAGGGGAAAAACCACCTATGATCGGTAACCCAAAATAATTCACTCCTCTAAAGTGAGCTCAGTTAAGAGCCAACTCTATTAAAGGTTACAAAACTGTGACCTGGTTAGATGATTTATCACTAACAGTTCTCCCTTGACCAAACATTCACTATAGGGTCAACAAGAAAACAATCAACATTTGTTGAATGACATATTGAAATAAAAAAGACTATTACGTCCCACTCAGTTAAGAGATTTATCTGTAGAAATTATTAGAATGTTACAGTAATGATCTAATTCAAATACAACATATTTTGTAGATTTTTAAATCCATGCTAAGCTCAAAATACCTATGGCCAATAATCAATTCAATCTCTTTGTTTTCTCCAACTTTGTTCTACTCGGTAATTCTTTTCTCTAATGCTCTTTATTCTCTAAACAATTGCTCGGTCCTATCTTCAACCAGTTTGACCAGCTTCGCATGAATGCAATCTTCCACGTGCATTCCAAAATTCAATCTAAATCTCTTGTCTCCTTTTATAAACATCATAAACCATTTTATTTCCATCCATAGATTTTGCCTCTTAATATTCACTGTTGATTTTTCTGCTTTAACCTTCCTTGATAGTTGTGTCAGTAACACATTTCAATCTCCTTCATCCGATCATCCTTAAAAAAATTCAGCCATTTGATCATCATAACAAACATTATCTTTTACCTCAAAATCATCAACCATTTTCCATCTCATCATCTTTAGTCAGTAGCCATAAGTTCCATTTATTTCTTTCACTCGGTCAAAACTACATTATGGTAACCCAGTGATAACTAGCTCGGTTAACTCTGTACTCATTATACACTACACTTGCTCAGTGTACACTGTTCCAACTTAGTATATACTGAATTCTTCATTTACCAACCACATAAACTTGTTCATTGATCTTTAATCCATAACAAAATCATGTAATACAATCAAATCACTAACATAATATCATAGACTCATCAATATGTTACCCAATGAATACCCTATATATATATCTTTCTCATACATATCATCTTCATGTAGATATCTCATTTCTTCACCATTATTTCCATCTTATGTTTGTAACAATCATGATTAGTACAATCAAAGCTAGTTGACATCAATGACAATACATTTACTAATTTAATGTCTCACATATACCTTAGTAGCATGGTGATCATCAATCACTATCTTTTGAATTCTATCAATCTCTCCTTTAAGATATTTAATCAGTTGTAATTCTCTTCCTATCATCCAAAATTCTTTCTCAATCACTCTCTGTGTAACAAATCAGCCTAAAATCATTTTCAATAGTATACAAAATATCATATCCTTTGTTACCATCAACATACCTCATGATTCTCTTTTCCTCTTACCAATGGGAGTCATTTGGAGTCTCTATAAATCTAGAAATCAAACTTACTACATGTATTATATCAAGCCTAGGTTGTCAAATACATCAAAATTCCAACCAAACTTTAATACAAAGTAAGATTCACATTACTGCTGCAATATTTCTTTCTCAACTTCAAACCTACGACTATTGGTGTTGAGGATGCCTTTTTGTTTTCCATTCTAAATCTCTCCAAGATCTAATTTGTAATTTTTTCTTGAGAGATGAAAATACCATCATACATTTGTTTTACTTCTATGACTATAAAATACCTCAAGAGACCTAGTCTGACATTACAAACTCACTTTTCATTGCCCATCTCCTTTAGCTTCCTCCATTTCTCTATCATTAGATTTATCTATGCCTTCTTCTTATGAGAAGTGAAACTTTCCTTCAAAAGAGAAAGGGTTTCTTCCCACTCCTCATTTTTTATTTGAATAAGAGCATATTTTATTGCATCTTCTTAAATCCCATTTGATTACTCTCTTCCTCCTCCAACATGTAAAAATCTCTATATGAATGATGAAGAAAGACATTATTTTTGCACATATCATCTAGTTCTTGGCCATTCCACTAGTGAATGTAAAGCCTTGAAGGATAAAATACAACAACTTCATTAATCAAGTGTCATAAATAATTCATCTATTGATAGGTCTACTTCTTCTTCTATGCATGACAAGAGATATTGAGGTTTACCTCCATCCTATCCTTTTAACATGTCTATTTTTAGAATCTTATCTAACCTTTTCTTATCTACCTTTGTGGGGGCCAATCCACTATCTTGTCATATCTACCTTTTTGGGGACCAATCCACTACCTTTTATTATCATCCTTTATGGGGGCCACTCAACTATCTTATCTCATTTTCCTTTGTCATGTCTAATCCACTATATTATCATATTCTACCCTATCATATGCCTCACTATCTTTTTATATGTGTACTGGTATGATCAAAGTTGTCCTATCACATTCCTTCTAGATTTTTCTACATGTGTTGGCATATGTGTCTAAGCCACCTTATCACATGCTTATCTAGCATTTTCTACATATCTATACACACCCTCTATATCATCCCTATCACATGCCTATCTAATATTTGCTATGCATTTTATAGAACTATCAAATCTACCCTATTGTATGGTCATCCAGCATAACATTATTGTATACCCAAACCAACATAATTTCCTTAATTGTGACCCTCTTCCATAGAAAATTTGGCTATATTGAGTGTCTATTTTAGTAGTTTCTTTTCTCTATAGAAGATTTGTTGCTACTAATTATGATCATTTTCATGACCCCTTGCAACATAGAAAGCTAGTTTTTTAGTCATGTGTTGTCTCTTCAAAAATTATTACTTCCCTATCTATTGGCTATATTCCTCCTTGAATAAATAAATCCTAGATTCTTTTGTCCTTGTTTAGAATTCCTCTATCTATCATTTCTGTTATTTTGTGGGAAACACATTGTATTGAGACAAAAAAATTTGTCGAGGTCTCTTTAACATTGGTGACCTAAATATTTTATTTTGTATTTTTTATTCTAATCTAGTGGCTTTGTGGCTTTTATGATCTAAACTTATTGTCTTGTGCAACTATTTCTCTCTAATGAATTTATCTTGCAGGCCTTCACCTTGGGGACATATTGTTGTGGTTCAAAGATTTTTCTACTTCCTCTATATTATCATTTTTGTATCATGATATTATCCATATTTACCATGCATATTGATTTAGATTTATAAGCCCGCTAAAGTGGGGGAATAATGTAGAGTTTAAAATTACATATTCCCATTTCCCATTTAGACTTCACTTTTGCAGCCATTTTAGTATCCATTTGAATCCATATCATTTGTGTAGGTCTACCTTATCTCTTACATCAAAGTCCTTGTAAGAAACTATCTTTCAATGTCAGTTTTGTCTTACAACATTTGAACATTAGGATGTTGATGGATGAATGTGTAGTGTATAAACATCCATGTGGCATGCTAGTTTCCAGATGAATTATGCTAAAAAATAAAAGACATCAAGGATAACATGCAACCCATGCAAAAGTGACGTTGAAAGATAGTTTCTTACAAGGACTTTGATCATACTGAAGTAAAGCAACAAATCTTCTATAGAGAAAAGAAACTACTGAAATAGACACTCAATATAGCCAAATTTTCTATGGGAGAGGGTCACTATTAAGGAAATTATGTTGGTTTGGGTATAAAATTGTGTTATGCTAGATGGCCATACAATAGGGTAGATTTGATAGTTCTACAAAATGCATAGAAAATATTAGAGAGGCATGTGATAGGGATGATATAGAGGGTGTGTATAGATATGTAGAAAATGCTAGATAAGCATGTGATAAGGTGGCTTAGACGCATATGCCAACACATGTAGAAAAATCTAGAAGGAATGTGATAGGACAACTTTGATTATACCAGTACACATAGAAAAAGACAGTGAGGCATATGATAGGGTAGACTATGATAAGATAGTGGATTAGACACGACAAAGGAAAATGAGATAAGATAGTTGAGTGGCCTCCATAAAGGACAATAATAAAAGGTAGTGGATTGGTCCCCAAAAAGGTAGATATGACAAGATAGCAGATTGGCCCCCACAAAGGTAGATAAGAAAAGGTTAGATAAGAATCTAAAAATAGACATGTTAAAAGGAGATTCTAGAAGATTTTGAGATGTTCTACCAATAAAAGTGTGTGGTAAGTGGAAAGCATGCTCAAGGCTGACATTTGAACATTCAAATGTTGATGGATGAATGTGTAGTGTATAAGCATCCATGTGGCATGCTAGTTTCCAGATGAATTACGCTAAAAAATAAAATATGTCAAGGATAACATGCAACCCATGCAAAAGTGATGTTGAAAGATAGTTTCTTACAAGGACTTTGATCAAACTTTGAAAGATAGTTTCTTTTCTCTGACAACATTTTTCTTATATTTAATTTATTTTATTAACATTCATTTTTATTATTTAATATATTTATCTTATTTTAAACTTTTACATTCTATAGGTTATCTGAAGTACAAGCTTGGGTTTTCTCCACATTCTAAGTATTTTATATCATGGTTCATATAGGACTATCATGTATCATGCATATGTATATGTGTCATACTAAAGTCTATAGCTGAGATGCTTAGATTGGGACAAAATATGCTCTATCATTTGTTCTTCCCATTTCTGCAACTAAAATATTCTTTCTCTTTATCTATAATAAGATATTTCCATTGGTTGGAGATATTTGAATGTATGTCATGAACTTGTCTCTCAAGGGAATATAGTTTTCCTTTGGCAGGGTTAGATCTACATAGTTACACAAAGAAAAACCTTAATTTCCCAAATAATATGAAAAAAACTAGAAAATGGGAGAAAAAACATGCACCAAACATAACTTAGATTATAAATCAAATCCTCAAATTATAAAGAAATCTAAGAAAGCATCTAAAAAATGGGTCTTGAAGCATGGACACCAAAAAAATATTTTGAGACTATAAATGGATATTATAGCATGGATAAAAGATATCATGATGTGTGGTCAACATTTAAAAACCAAACCTCATGATGATGTACACAAATTGTAAAATGTAGTGGAGTATATTCCCTCACATTAAAATGGTTGTGTATGCCTTACCAAGAGAAATTTCTTTAAGATATCACATAGACGTTTGAAAGACAAGTACCTCACAATGATTAAATATCCTAGAACATAGGAAAATCAAATGCATAAGTTACAAAACATGAAAGAGAAACATAAGGTATTCACTAGTCAGGGTTAGTATGTGCATCAATTAAATCATGTATATCAAGTATGATTGTATTGAATTGACGCAGTCAAGGATGGTGGATCCAATTAAGGATGGTCCAACCTTGTAGCCAACAACCAACACAACAGAAATAACACAACAAGATATGCTCAAATCAGATTTTCCATTAACATGCCCAGTTGTAAGGCCTTCCAGGTTAGGGCCATTTACAAACAATAGTAATTCTACAAGATTGACAAGATCCAATTCAACATTAGCTAGTCCAGTTCTAAGACAAATCAACAACTGATGGAAACCCTAAGGTAGATCTGAACTTGTGCTCACAAGCCACCAAGAAATCTCCTTATCTCCAAGCATGCAAACCACTAGCTCTACTATGATAACTATTAGAATTCAATCCGATCTACTAGATCTCACAGGATCTTTTCCACAACTTCACTTTTCATTTACCCTCAGGATTTCTCCCTCAAACAACTCTCCAAACACTCCTTAAATACTAATCTTCAACCACAAGTCAATTGGATGACATAATTAACTCCTACCAATAAATATTAAATGCAATACAATTCGGATCTCAAATAGCTTTACAATTATTTAATTCTCCATGTTTGCCTCTAGATCTACATAGGAGAATACAACAAAAGATACCGACAATAAATGCACCAAGTCGAACAACCAAATCTCCAAGAACTCCAGTCGGTAAACCAGAACTACCAAGCACCAGAGAAACAACCGAGCACTAGTGAAATAACCGACCAAACCAGGCAACACTGAGCAACATAGGCATCACCAAGCACCAATTCCACCAAACTCCAGAAGCTTCACCGAATTCCTTCAACAACTGACCTTCCTTCAATAACTAAGACCATCGATTAAAGCTACAACCAAGTAACACCAGCCAAGTAACACACCAGCATGCAGATTCATCAAGGACCCAAGAATGCCCCTACATCAGACACCCCAGGTTTGAAAAGATCTTCATACGTGGGAAGAACATCTTCTAGGATTCAACACATAAACCCCGAACTGGTTCTTCACATACAAGTCCTCCAGCTTTTCAGCTTGCATACTCTTCTACTTCTACTTCCTCTGTCTCTTCAAATATTTCCTTGATAACACATAGGTTTGTTCTCCAAAATTATCATGCATACCTTCAAGATCTACCAAATCAACTCAGCTACCAATGCTCAAACTTCTCCTACCGAGTGTTGTATCCAGCAAATGCATCAAGGAAAACTCCCTTTCATCCTTCTCAATAGTAAAGACATTCTTCACATAATCATACATAGCTCTGCAATCATATTGCCAAGGTCTACCGAGCAATATATGACAACTATTCATCTCCACAATATCACATAACACAAGATCCTTATATTGGCCAATTTGAACATCAACAAAGTACTGTTCTCTTACTTCTAGAGCATGATCATCTTGCAACCAGCCAACCCTATAAGGATGTGGTTGTCTCATTCTACTCAAACCAAGTTTTGAACCATATCCTCAGCAACAAGGTTATCTGTACTACCACTGTCAACAATCACATCCCAAATTTTACCTCTAGACTTGCACTGAGTCCTGAACAAGTTACTCCTCTAACAAGGTTCCTCCTTTGTACCGATAAATGTTTTCCATACCGAGCAATGTTTGTCGAAGTAGCAAGTTCTCAATTTTAGGTTCATTCTCAACATTTTCATTTACCACAACAATTTTTTGGTCACCAAGCTTCTTTTGTGTACACTCAAAAGAATGGTTTCCTTCTTCTCCATAGTTATAACAAGTACCCTTAAAGATAACTCTACATGTCTTCTTCTTTGGTTCTATAGGTTTTTGTTAATCTTCTGTAGTCAATTTATCCTTCACCGAGTGATCAATATTTTCCTTCCCTCAAGGATTACCATGTTGTTTCCTCCTCAACTTATCTTCTACCTTCAGAGCATACTGATAAGCATCTTCAATAGAATCAATCTTTAGCATACCAAACTCATCCTGAATATTGAATCTCAAACCATTCACATACCGATCTACTTTTTCCTTACCAATTTCTCTATGTCCAAACCGAATAGTAAGTTTGTAGAGCTCCTCAATATAATCTTCAATAGTCAAATCTTTTTGTTTCAGATTCTGTAACTTCTTAAAAAAGTCAAGCTCATAGTCGGTAGGTCTGAACTTATCTTTCAACTTAGTCACCATCAACCTCCACCAATTGATCTTCATTTCACCTTCATCTTCTCTATCTCTTTGTAATTCTTTCCACCAAAGAGCAGCATGTCCTTTCAATTTTATCTGTGCCAATCTCACTCAAAGAGGATCTTCAATTTCTTCCAACTCAAATAAATCTTCTAATTCACTAATCCAGTGAATAAAGTTCTTGGTCTTCAAAGTACCAAAGAAAGTAGAAACCTCCATTAGGTAACTATTACTTAATCGAGCTCCAGATCTATGCAACTGAGTAGTTTTGTCTTCACCAGATCTATCCCTCTGGTCATCACCACTAGATCCAACAGCTTCAAAGTCTTTAGAAACTTCCTCATAACCATCCTCAATACCAACATTCCAAGGTACACCATTCATAGCTCTCATGACCTCAGCAATCATGTCATTCTTCATCAACTCCATCTTAGATCTGAAATCAAATTTCACCTTCTTTGTAATCTTCGATTCCACAGCATCACAAAGATCTACAATCACTCTAGGGTGCAATCTTCTCGAAGGCATCTTTAAAGATAAGAAAACCCAAAGCAATAAAACCCTACACTGACCACCTTGTGACAAGCTTCAAGTTGTATGCAAGTCAGATCAGCCTACCACCTTACATGAACAACCAAGTCAAGATTCCACAAGTTCAGTGCCATGGATCCATAACTCAAATCATACGATCTCTTCGCCAACAAGATTAACTTTGCAAGATCAGCCTTGCTAGGTCAACCTTCCCTCCATAAGATCAACTCAGCTCTGATACCACCTAACATAATCAAGGATGGTGGATCCAATTAAGGACAGTCCAACCTTGCAGCCAACAACCAACACAACAAGATATGCTCAAATTAGATTTTCCATTAACATGTTTGGCTGTAAGGCCTTCTTGGTTAGGGCCAATTACAAACAATATTAATTCTACAATATCAACAAGATCCAATCCAACACTAGCTAGTCTAGTTCTGAGACAAATCAGCAACTGATGGAAACCCTAAGGCAGATTTGAACTTGTGCTCGTAAGCCACCAAGCAATCTCCTTGTCTCCAAGCATGAAAACCACTAGCTCTGCTATGATAACTATTAGAATTCAATTTGATCTACTAGATCTCATAGGATATTTTCCACAACTTCACTTTTCATCTACCCTTAGGCTTTCTCCCTCAAACAACTACCCAAACACTCCTTAAATACTAATCTTCAACCACAATTCGGTTGGATGAAATAATTAAATCCTACCAAAAAATATTAAATGCAATACAAGTTGGCTCTCAAATAGCTTTACAATTATTTAATTCTCCATGTCGGCCTCTAGATCTACATAGGAGAATAAAACAAAAGATACCAACAATAAATGCACCAAGTTAGCCAACCAAATCTCCAAGAATTCTAGTTAGTAAACCAAAACTACCGAGCACTAGAGAAATAACTGAGCACCAGTGAAACAACCGACCAAGCCAAGCAACACAAGCATCACCGAGCACCAGTTCCACCAAGCACCAAAAGCTTCATTGAGTTCCTTCAGTGACCGAGCTTCCTTCAACAATCGAGACCATCGGTTAAAGCTGCAACCAAGTAACACTGGCCAAGTAACACACCACCATGCAGATTCACCGAGGACCCAAGAATGCCCCTACATCATGAATCAACTGGATCCCCTAAAGGTAGTGGAACTACAAGCACAATCTAGAAGAAGATCGTATATGATAAGAAAAAAGTCTTTTTCGGTCAACATGAAAGATACCATTTAAAGGATCTCAATGATTTTCATCACCCCCAAGTAGGGAACTCAAAATCACATTTACAAAAAAAGCACATTTGTAGCATAACATGTATCCAGCATATAGATGAATGATAATTCAAATAGAGGAAGGTCACGATAGTATCGATCCCTTCATGTTTCCTTACACCAATGGAGCAAGAAAGGTAATCCAAAAAGAGATTATAAAAAACAAATACATGTTAAGAATCACATAATGGGAATCACATTACATGTAAGAAAATATAGAAGATAGAATCTATTGTATGAGTAAACTATCTTGGCAAATCATCCACCTCCAAATCTTGTTCAAAATCATTTAGAGATGGTGGAAAATATGCTAAAGGAAACAAAACTAGTAGGTTAGGTGGATCTATCCCTAATTCAAAATAAGGACCATACTCTAATGATGAATCACTATGAATGTCACTAGGAACTACAATTAAATCTCTTAAAAATACTATAATTTATTTATTATCAAGCTTAAAAAAATAATACATATCATAAGAATCATTAGTACTCTCAACATTATTATCAATGTATCATCATCCAAATTAATAAAAATAGGGCATGTCATACAAGGATGAGATGAAGAAGAATAATTATTATCCATAAGCATTTGCAATCTTTGGAAAGGTAGATCAGGATATAGATCCTCTCTAGGATTCAATGAAGGATGGGAAAACATAACCAAATGAAAATTAAACTACACGAAAGAACACTAGTACATTTGAGACCTTTTTCCGATGGCTAGCTTTTGAAATTTTGACACTATACCGTCGATCACGTGACACCAGTTGTCGTCACAGTTTTGCAGTCAAAAAAAATGATGGCTACAATGGGCATAATAATTCTAACACCACATCCATCAAAATATCCATCCAAAAAGGCACTGGTCAACATGATGAACATGTCATCGGTCTATTTGACATTATCACAATTCTGACAGCTAGCCATCATTTGGATTTTTTTGCTGATGGCAATGCTATACATGCGATGGCTAGCTGTCAAATGTTTCTGACAGGTATCTGTCACTTTTAGGTTTTTACCGACAGCAGTGATGTACGTGCGATAGCTATCTATCAGATGTTTCCAATAGGTAGCTGTCACTTTTAGGTTTTTTTTTACGGTGGTGTTGTACGTGTGATGGCTAGCTATCAGATATTTTTGAAAGATAGCCATTATTTTTAGGTTTTTTCTGACACCGGTGTTGTACATGCGAAGGCTAGCTATCAGATGTTTTTGACAGATAGCCTTTGCTTATTTTTTTTGTCGTAGTTATGACTGCAATCACCATTTTTAAAAATATATATATATATATTTTTCGACCGAGTTGGTATTGATTCAGAACAGTGTTCTTGCAAATTTGGTTCAAGCTAGTCATGTTACTTTTGGATCTAGACTTACAAGATGGTTTGGTGAGTCGAGGTCTTTTATTCCTACTCATGATTTGGTTATGATCATTCAGAGATGACTTTGTAGTAGATTCGGTAGCATCCCGTGGATTATTGAGTCAAGTCTAGAGACTTAGATTTGGAATGTCGATCCAATCGAATTGAGATTTGTGACAGTGACTGCTCCAACACAAGAAGCTAGTGCAGCGATCAAAGATGCATTCTTCCTAATATGTTTGTGGGATGTAGACTTGATTGCATTTAGATCTGATTTGAGTGACTTCTTGACTTATTTGGTCTGAATTTGATGTGCTTTGTTCCTATGGAGTGTAGCAGTGACTTGACTTGGAATTTGAGTAGATTGTGCATTGATCGACTTGAAGACATAATCGAGATACTCTTTCCATTGCTATTGAGATTGAGTTGTGATAGATCACTTGGATCGTACTCTACCATTTTTTCCACAGTTTCAAATGAGTTAGATGTGATGTCGAGAGAGAAACTTGCAAAACTTGCACATTGGAGATTCGTAGATCACTATGGTGTCTGTGATGACTTGGGAGAAGTCTTCTTCTTGGTGAATTGAGCTGATCTCTTGGATTAAAAATTGAGTCATTTGATGCAACTTATGAGACATTGGATGCCTCTTCACAGTGGGTTCATGATGTGGTCTATGGTGTTTCTTTGTGACTGGGTTCATGGTTTGGTTTGTTGATTTGGTAGCCATTGTGATGGATCGATATGACTTGATCTTGGGTCAAGACTTCTTGAGGCAAGTTGAAGTGATCATTTCTCCTTGAATTGATTGATGTTTCTAACAGTGTGATGGCTCACACTATTTTTTAAAAAGAAATATATATTTGTCATACATGGATTGAGATCTTAAATTATTGAGCTTCTCTTTATTTTGAGAATAATTTAACATTCTCTACTTAACAGGGCCAACCACATGAAGGTGGAATCTCATCTAGCCCCTCCTAGAATCCTCTTATGACCCTTTACGATACTCTAAGACCTCTAAGATGTATTCTTAGGGATTGTAAAGGGTCATAAAGAGTCATAAGGGGTCCTGGGACACAACAGCTAAGAAACATAAATGTAGGCATCATGGTCACAATTGTTTGGAGACACAACATAATTAAATGTTATACCTAGATGATGCAATACAACCACTACTCCTGTAGTTCTAAGTTGACACTAAGGGATCCAAAAACCAAAGATAAGGAATCTATATATGGTTTTTGGATCCCACAGTGTCAACTTAGAACTGTAGAATTAGTGGTTGTGTTACATCATCTGGGTATAGCATTCAATTATGTTGTCTCTCCAAATAATTTTGACTATGATGCCTACATTTATGTTTCTTAGCTGTTGTGATATCTACATTTATGTTTTGTAGCTATGCACATGCAACACAACCAAAATATGCACAGATAGTAGGTGGAGCTAAGAAGACACAACACATTTACATTTTTTTAATAGGTTAAAATTACAATATTTGTGATGGTCTATAACTTAAAATACGCAATTAAAGACCTCTATCAAAAATAAAAACCTGTTGTTTCTTTCAACTCCACCTAATATCCTATGTATATGAATTGAGATTGCATATTGAACTAGGCGTCTCCTTCTGGATTTCCTGAAACCAAGAGATTGTCACAGTTAACATCTAAAACCATTATTGAACTTTTTTTATTATTAAAAAATACACTAGCACTTGCACCGAAAGAAGGTGAAAGGGATACATAGATAATTTGGATGTAAATTATTGTTCAAATCCTTGTTTCAAATCTCATATGATTCAACCTTCAATTCATGCATCTTTGTAGTGCTCGTCTTATAGGTAACCTTTGACTAAGGTTCAATTTTGGGTAGCATTCATGCTCCTTTGTTTCATGTACACCATCTCTATCAGCAAGTTTCTTCATGGATGGCCTCCACTTTCTTCCCCACTACAACTGTAACCACTATTCATTCTCCTACAGTCATTACTATCTTCTCTATTGATCAGACCTCCACTACAATTTCTATGATGATAATTTCTAAATTCACTGTTTGGTATTCCTTCATCTCCCCTCAACTCCAACACTTATGGTTACAAATCAATTTCCAAGAATCAAAATGGCATGTCTCATCATCACAACTAATCCACCTTAAACAATTGATTAACCATTTTAGACAATATGATGATTTAAGGTTTTTTTTGAAGCTTCTAACTTGGTAGTTGCAATCAGTATTTGTATTACAAGTTTTTTTATTGTTCAAGTAGTGCATTTTAGAAAAGAACCCATTGAACATTCTAATACTAATTTCTCCCAAAATATGAAATCCACTAAAATTTAGTGAAAAACCCTCCAACATTACAACAGTGTATAAAAGGAAACTCAATGTTTCTAGTAGCAATAAATAGATTTTTTGAGAAGAGTAGAATAAACAATAATAGAAACAATACACTTGGAGGGAGAAAACCTTATAGACTTACGACATACCTTTGTATGCAGCCCATTAACATTTCAAATGCAAGAATGAAAGAAAATATGGAACTAAGCTCAAACACGTGTAAATAAACATCAGTCATTATCAAATAAACATCGAGAAATAAAGATCAGTCATTATCAAATAAGTTGCATAAATGAGAGTCATTTTCTTTTGGCTTTTTATTTATTTTTTCTTCCCATCTATATTGTTGCAGAGGCATATCCATGTCAACATCGTCATTTCTTCTTGGTCATGCACATGATCTCACTATCCTTTACAAAGGTTGTTCCTCTGCAATAACAAATAAAAGGCTTCAATTAAAAACATATTATCATAATTGGGGTTAATTTAAATACATAGTCATTATATATACAAGCATTTCAATACTTTAAAAAATATAAACGTGATGCTCTTTACCTTGTCCAACCACATCATCTTGCCCGACGGTTTGAACCTCAACACGCTCATCGGGAACAACCTTTACATCCCCTCCAACTACAATACAAAATGTTTTATTAATCAAAACACATTATAATTAAATTTTCATTACTACACCAAATTTGATTTAACATGTTTACTTGTATTAAATATTCATTAATCAAAATTCAAATAGAAAATGTATACCTTGAGTACTACAATTCACATTCCAATCGACGCCTCCATCATGCTCAAATGGTGCAGTATCAATATTGATAGGCTGCATTCCAATGTAAATAATTAGTGTATTTATTGACAATATATACATATAAATACAAGATAAATACTGAGAAATGTTAATCATTCAGTTTAATACATATAAATATATTCACTTTAAAGTTTTAAAAAAATATATAATCATTGTTTCCTTAAAATAAATATATTCACTTTATGTTGGAACTTAACATCAAATACAGTAATCAGTAAAGTATTCAACTTGAAATAAAAATCAATTGGCTTATTTACCTGATCAACAGATCCAACAGAAGAACCTTGTGCACTCGATGCTCAGTATCATTCAGCCATGACTGTATAGCCTTGTTTGTAGGCTATTTTATTGTCCTCTTCTATAATTGGTTTTTTGAACTCTAAGGCCTATAGTTTTTCTTGGTATCATGATTTTTTATTGTAGTGAATTTCATCAAAGCTTGTGTTGCCTATGCTTTTGTTTTCTTTCTTCTATTGCCTTTGATGTGCTAGGAAACCTATGTGATGTTTGAAATATGTTAGATCACATAAGTACAAACACTAAATAGTACATAATTTCATTATTAAGATTATCATGTACCTTCTTTCCTCGGGAGATAGTATTTGTCCACTATGTCTTGCACTTCTCTCAAGTGCATCCCTTTTAAGATTCTCCCACTCATTAATAGGAATATAGGGAAGCCGCTCATAATAAGGGTTGTGTTCTATTTGGGATTTGTAGTTTTCCCTAATATACTTCAAAACTTGGCCCACTTTGTCAAGGAGTTTAAGTCTACGAAAGACGTCAAGTCCAAAAAGTGTTGTCATAGAGTCAATGAGTTTATTCTTTAACCTTTTATCTTGTAATTGCCACCTTTTAAGAAAAAAAAAAATTTAGATTCATAAATGAAGTGAAGCTACCTTTTAATATACTTGAAGAAAGGGATGAAACAAAATTTGATCTTGCAATGAAATCAAAATATGATACCATGTACATATGGTTAGCCCAAAAATGCACAAACATTCATCATTAAGTTTTTCATAAAATAGATTATTCCCTGCAAGATAATAATGAGATTATTATAATTAGTTATTGCAAGAGACCACACAGGGGGTTAGTGCAATACATTATGAGTATTATATTGTATAGTAAAAGAAAGGATCAATCTTTAAAGTACCTAGAAGCTGAGCTACTCTCAAGGGAAGTCCATCTTCATTGCTCATGAGCAATTGATCACAATTCTGTATTGTTCCTATACATTTAACATGAGTACATCCAGGAATTGTGTCATCACCTCCTACATAAAATGAATCCAATATTACAAAATGCCCCCTAAGAAAGAATATATATGTAGACACCGAAAAATCCTTCAGAAAATAAATTATTTTTGTTTTCTGAAAATCCTTGATGACATCATCATTTATTAATTAATTAATTATTTAATTAATTAATTTATTTTTATGGCATTAAATCCCTCTCTCTTAATTAAAAATCTTTAATTAAGGAATCTAGCCTAAAAATGTCATTTGGACATTATCCCTAATTTATTAATTATTTAATTAATAAATTGACCCAAAAACCTTCAAAAATAAATTAATTTATTATTAATTTATTTTTTTATCCCAAACTTGGCCAATTTCCTCTAGACCACTAACCTCTTCCAAAATCTTCTAATCCCTTCTTAATTTCGATTAAAAGGCTAATCCCATCTTTTCTAACCCTAATCCCAAGGTTAAATATTTAATTAAGGTTAAATATTTAATTTCTATATTTATTGAAAATACTTTAATAAATATTCCTAAAACTTAGGCTTTTGGAATGAATAACCTTTTATTCCATGAAACTAAGGAGAAATCTAGACTCTTCTAGAATCTTCTCAAATCCACCCTCTTCACCCATCCTAATCCTTTTCTTGTCCTAATCTAATCCTAATCCTACCCTTAAACCTTTGTGCAATCCTAACCAAGCTTAAGACTTTCCTAAACCAAAGCAAAGTCTTTCCTTCCAAATATCTCAACCACAAGGCATTTATTGCTTCCCCAAAGTCTTCAAAGCCTCTTAAAGCCCATTCATTGCTCTTACAAGCATTTATTTGAGAGTTATGAGCTTGGAGCCCCCTTTGTTGACTCCTCTTTGCCCTTCCCTTCATCCACTCACCTTGTGACATGTGTCACCTCCTGATTGGCTGAGAACTAGCACAATCCATGTGCTTCTCTTTGAGTGAATCTTGGCCTCTCTTAAGGATTTCAATCCTGGCCATTCATTCTTCCTACCCCAAGCCTTTAGAATCCTATAAATACCCTCACTTCCTAAGGCAAATCATCTTTCAACTCTCAAACTCAATAGCAAAGTTATAATGCCATTTTCATTTTTAGCATAAGCATAAGCTCATCCTTTTTTAGATCATTTTCAAGCTTAAATCACATCTAAATTAGCTTAAATGGATTAACATAGATTCATTTCTTGTTTTAATCTTAGTTCATCATTTAGCTTTGCATATTTGTGTGTTCTTGAGGCCTTTTGAGGCAAAATAGGTTCCTCATACCTATTTTGTGTCATTTTGGGTCTTCTTGATCCTCAAATCATCCATCTTGCATGCTCCAAGTGCTTGAGTTTGCACACCCACATCCCTCTATATCTAAGCATATCAAACGGTGCATAGGCGCATCCGTTTTAAGCTTAAACTGAGGTGGCTTTGATTTTAGTTTGTTTACCTTTAAATTTGATTTGATTATATGCTATGACGTTTGTTTGTCTTTGGCCTTCAAAACAGGTTTAGGTGCACTCACAAATCCTAGTCTACATTCTGGCACGCCCGGTGGGACTCAAACCACAATCATTTTGATGAAATTACACTTTATATGCTTTTTTTTTTGCAGGAAATAAAGAAATGTCGCCTTCATGAAAAGAAATGACGCCTACAGCAATTAAATGTCGCCTTCAAACAAAGAAATGTCGCCTTCAACAAAAGAAATGTCGCCTACAAGGAATTCAGTCACGCCTTCATGCAATTAAATCACGCCTTTGAAGAAAGAAATGATGCCTGTGAGCTCTGTTTTCACGCCTGCATAACTGAGATTTTTCTGTAATCGACAACTTCTGTTACGTCTCAGAATTCTTCTTTTGTCGCCTGCATGTAAAGAAATCACGCCTCTGACAAAAGAAATCACGCCTCTGTTTTTTTATCTATCGCCTTTTTAGGTACAGAATGTCGCCTGTAGGAATTAAATGTCGCCTCTGCACTTTCCAGCGTCGCCTATAAGCTGGACAGTGTCGCTTTTTGTTTTTTGCTTGGGACTGGTTTTTTTCATTTCTTTTATTACAGCAAAAGTCAAACTCAATCTTGAATGAAACTTAAGGAAATAAACTTAGGTCCTAAGTGTCATTGTCAATTTGAAAATCAAACTCAATCTTGAATGCACTAAAAGGAACAAACAACTCTATTCCCTCATCTGTTTCAGTTTCCATAGCAAGCAAACAAATTCAATCTTGAGTGATCTAAGGGACAAAACAAAGCTTTTTCAAAGTTCTTAAGACAACTCGCTAATCAAATCTTGAATGCACAAAAAGAAAGAACTTGCAAACGTTCGAAGCATTTACATTTTTGAGGAAAAGAACAAATCAAAATCTAATCACGAGTGTCTTCATTTCAAAGTTCAAACATCACTTAATCAAATTTGGAAAATGAACAAAATCTGCTTGAGTGCATGTAGGAGTTTTTTTCAATTCTTGCATAAACCTTGTTAGAATAAGCAACGTGGAACACTTGAACTTGGACAAGTTCACTTGTTCTATTTTTAGCGAGGCTTGTCCAAGGAGAAGCGCTTCCTCCTCGGAGAACGACCTCAAACCGGTATCCCCCCCGGCCGGTATACAAATAAGTGAATACCAAAAGAATCACTTACATCTCCTAATCGCCGGGCGTTCGTGCCAAACACGTGACTGGGGATGGTAAACATTCCTCTCCCCCAGCATAATTGGCAAGGCTCTTAAGTGAGTCACGGATGATCAGCATAACCGGGTATGGAGACACCACGAAATCATTAGCAACCTGATAAACTAGAGGCTACCCTATCTACATCCGAAAGTATCAAAATCCTTGTGCAAGGACCGATTCCAAGGGGTTTACCGGGTCGCCTCAAGATTACTCACCATTTGTATTCCCTTCTGGGGGATACCAAGCTGTGGGCAAGCGATTTTGATACTCACCTTCCTTAGGTAGATCTATTTGAAGTGCTTGATAGTCAAAGACTCCGTGAAAACACTTGTTGAAACATTCACTTTCAAAGCTTTGTCAGAGTCAGTTGCCTTTGTTTGTATCCCGCAAGGTTGCTTTGTCCCTTGCGGAGATTGCTTTGACTTTAACCTTTGCCATTGGAAACCTTTGCCTCAAAATCAGAAGCCTCTTTTCCAAAGTGATGCCCAACAAGAACAAACATCCTAAAGCAAAGTTGCCCAAATCCCAAGCCTATCAAGAGCGACAAGTTATCAAGAAGAACACCAAGACCTATCAATCTATTATCCAAGCAACCCAAGCAGAGGAGAAGTCCCAAACCAGACTTGAGAACATTGCCCATAACGCTCGCATCAAACAGTTCGCCTTCCGTTTCCGAGTTAACCATCACTTTGTCAACCTTGAGCCAAAAGATTAGCCAAATCCTTGTTCATGTCTTGTTCCATCTTCAGATCTTGAAATCTTGTCTCAAACAGCCTTGCATCTTAGTTTCATCCTAGTTTCACCCTTTGCATCAGCATCAAAACCTTAGTTGCATTTCAAAACATCATAAAGTTGCATATGCATTCATCTTCCTACCAGCATTCTAGAATCAATCCTTGTCATTTGCATTATCCCTTTAGATAGAGCATTGTCCCTTCACCCTTCAATACCTTTTTCACCAGCATCCCCCCATCAGCTTTCCATATCTTTCCAGCAGATCCATCATCCTTGTTCCAAATCCAGAGTTCCACCAACACTTAGTGATCTACCCTTTTGAGTTGTTCCTATCCCATATCCAAGATCAGAGACCATCATCCTCTTTTTGACACAACGTGTTGTCATAAAGAAATCAAACCTTGTCCTTGCATAGCCATCATCTCGAGCAAGAGATTGGAGTGTATTGATAAGAAACTTGTTGACCAAAGATCATCAGTCTATCTTAGGTTGACCCCATCATATCTCTGATCCTCCATTTGGGAAAAATAGCAACTTATTTGTTGACCACTCAGTAATCTTTCACCAGCTTTCCACCAAGCAACCTATCTTTCCTCCACCATCTTGATCCATATCAGTTCCATCCAGCTTCCATCATCGCCATCTTGATCCCTATCTTTGCATTTGCATCTTAGAAGTCATCATCTTTAAAAATTCATCAGCTTTGCATCCATCAACATCTTTTAGCCAAACATCTTGCATACATTTAGCACTTGCATCTCCATGCCTGTTGAGACCAGATCTCGGAAAAGAAGAAGCATGAATCCTTATCCACCAACAACCTCATCCGATCCCAAACTTTTCACCAATGCCATGATGACCTACAATCCCCAGATCCAAGCCAGTAACCCATGTGAAGATCCAAACATCCCTTCATCTCCGTTGGCAAACCAAGCATTTGTGAATCCTCCAGAAAGCCCACCAGCAACCAATGCCCTTGTACCACAACATCAGCAAAGCACGTTTGTTCACTACCTGCCAGAAAGTACCTCCATCCCACCATCTTTTTATCCACGCATCCCCATCAAAACTATCCAAGTTCCAGCACAAGCGTATTCTCCGTTTGTCCAATCATTTCCTGATCCTATCATGCAAACATCCCAAGAGCTTTCCACCATTCCCCTTTTCTTGCAAGGAAGCCTCGCCAGTCCCGCAACACAAGCTACAGCACCATCCGCTCCATCTCATACCCCTTTTGCTTCATCATCTGCTATGGCTACCCAAGCCCAAATCCAAACCCAAAGTCAGCTTCCACCTCTCATACAAGCTTTTACACCGCCGCCATCCGCAAGTCAAGCAACGCCTGTCACCATCAAAGGAGCACCGTCACCCTTCACCCCCCAAGCACCCATACCTTCTTCTTTGGGGTTAGCGCAATCACTTCCCATTCCAACCTCATCTTTCTCTTGGGTGTTTCCTTCATTTTCCTCCTCACAAGCATCCGTTCAACCACAACCTCAACAAGCTCTTTTATCTCAACCATCATTCGTGTCCCAAGCTCCCGTTGCTCCTACCATTCCATCATCCGCTGCAGTGCACCCTAACACAAGCTCTCAATGGGGCTTTACACAAGAAGAAATGAAGGCATGGGGGATTCTATCTCAATCCCCTACATCTATGGTTGCAAGTCAACAAACCGCCTTCGCCCAAGCAGCACAGCAGCAACTACCCCAAACACCGCCACCAGCTTCAAGCTATTCATCCCAAAACTTAAATACCTTCCAGCAAGTTCCACCACCTCAACAACCAACTTTCCCCAGCTATCTTACCCCATCACCCTTTGCTTCTAGCTTCTCCACATCTGTTCCACCTCTAAGTAACGCAGGCATGCACCCAGCTTATATCAGCCAAACCCAAAGCCAACCTTAGCAACTACCACCATCATACCCGCAAGCAGCATCGTTCCAACAGCCTCCCCCACAGCAACCATATGTCCCCTTTCAGCAAACACCCATCATGCCTCAACAATAGCAAGTTCCTTGCTATCAGCCTCAGCAACAAATCCCTATCATCCCCCAGCAACAACAAGTTCCCACCCATCAGTTACAACAGCAAGTCCCAAATGCCCAATATCAGCAAGCAGTCCCACAACAACCGCCAGTTCAACAACAGCAAGCAGCCCAACAACATCAAGAGGTTCCATATCATTTACCACAATACCCCCCTATGCCACACCAGCAATATCCCCAGCAACCATTGCTCCAAAATCAGTTTCAACCCATTTATCCACAGCAAGCACCATATCCAGTTCCACAGCTTCAATCACAAGTAGAAGTTCCAGTTCCCTCACCACTCAATGCTGAGTGGGAAGCAATGAAAAACGCTCTAAAGGAGCTACAAAGTGGAACAGAGAATAAAACATACAAGTTTGAAGAGGTGTGCTCATATCCCTTCGATCGATCCATAGCAACTATCCATTTCCCCAAGCATTTTGAGATGCCCAAGTTCGACAAGTATCGAGGGAAAGGAGATCCAGTAAACCATATCAAAGAGTTCTACATGGCATGCCAAGAAGTGGCTTATAGTGATAACTATCTCCTGCGCCTGTTTCCCAAAAGCTTGGGAGGAACTGCTGTTGAGTGGTTTTACAAAATACCACATGGGACAATAAAAACCTTTGCTGAACTCTCTGAGAAGTTCATCACACACTATGCCCATAATGTGGAGAATGAGTTGTCATTGCTAGACCTATGCAACTCAAAGCAGAAAGATGGAGAAAGCCTTGCAGAATACTTGCAAAGATGGCAGAATCTTACAACTAGGTTATCATATCAGCCGCCAGAGAAGCATCTAACAAAGATCTTCATTGATAACTTGCATCCAAAGCTATCCCATCACATGCGAATGAACTGTCTCCAGACATACCAAGACATCAAGAGCAAGGGCATAGGCATCGAGAAAGCTCTCCTAGACGAAGGCACTATTCGTCACTTCAAGGATGATTCCAAGAACAAACCCAACAATGATAAATCTCGTTACTGGAATCGTAACAAAAATGTTGTTACAAATGGAGCCACTGACACTAAGAATGTACAATTCGTTGTGGCTAGTCCTACACCAGCTCAAACATACCAACCGCCACAAGCGCCCATCTATCAGCAACCACCAGCTCCCGCATATCAAGCACCTATTTATCAGCAGCCTCCTCAAGCTCATCAACCACCTGTGCAACAGTATCAGCAGCAATACCAACAGCAGCAGCCAGCACGTCAAGGCAATCCTGTTAATGCAGTTAACGTTGCCCCAAGGCAGAACAAACCCAACAATCAAAACAATCCAAAGAGGACTTTCACACCTTTGGGTGAGCCTCTGGATCAGATCTTTTATCGGCTAGCCAAGGCCAATATGATCACATATCCGCCCATCCCACAGAAAGATGACAATGCACCAAAGTCTGATTGGTATAAAGAACATGAATACTGTGATTACCATCGTGTGAAGGGGCACACAACATTGAAGTGCATGCGGCTTAAGCACTACATCTAGGATCTCATCGATCGCAAGGAAATCCAGGTCGATGCACCAACTCAAGCTTCACCCAATGCCGGTTTGCAAATATATCAAAATGTGTTCCCTCAACACGATACCGGGAAGAATCAAGCCAACACCAATCAGTCCCAAAATCGTGGCAAAGGCAAGCAAGAAGATCACACAGCAGCCTACATCAACTATGACAAGTATGTCGGATGCATAACTCAAGTTGAGCCCATCCAAGATGAGCCCACCATCAATACCATCCACGTCAGAGGGCCGGATCGACAATGTGCTGCAACTACCCGCAGTGGTAGGATAACTGTTGCCGGTGCTCCTCCGAGGTCAGCTGCTCCTCCAAGGCCAACATCTACTGCATCCACAGCACAGTCTAACACCAGGCCAGCATCAAATGCACGCGCAACACAGCATAATGCACCAAGTGCACAATACAATATCATAGAGCATCTTGGGAACATGCCAGCCCAAATATCTATCTTGGATTTGCTCCGCACATCACCCATTCATCAGGAGATCTTGGACAAAGCTCTAAAAGAAGGCCATGTCCCCACGAACATTAACACAACTTAGTTTGAAACTCTTGTGGGACACCTATCAGTAGCATGTGCCTTGTCCTTCAAAGAATCTGATATACCAGATGTCGCTCCTGACCATACTCTCCCTCTCCGCATTGCTGTCATGGTCAGAGATTTTGCCATCAAACGAGTTCTAGTGGATAATGGCTCAGCCCTCAACTTGTGCACATTAAAATTCATCAAGAAGATCGGGTTCACGGAAGCCAACATACAACATGAGCAAATCACTATCAAAGCATATGATAACTTGGAGCGTACCTCTGAAGGTACTATGACTTTGCCTATCCAGCTAGGCCCAGCAACGCAAGATACTCTCTGCCACATTGTTGATCTTGACCTACCATTCAATATCCTCCTCGGACGTCCATGGATCCATTCCATTAAGGCCGTACCATCTACTTACCATCAGTGCATCAAGTTTCCACATCAAGGCACTGAGGTTACCATCCACGCTGACCCTAACCCCTTCGCATACTGCCTTGCAATGGAAGCATCTTTCCCTCATTCTACTCATTGTCCTGGAACCGATATTGGTACTTCTATTGCTAGCTCATCCCGATCCCATCGCGATCCAGAGACCATCCTCTCTTCCACCTTATCATCCATCAAGATCAACAACCAGGGTTGTGGCGAATACAGCCTCAGTGATGCATTTGCTGTAGGAGCTCTTCCACGTGATCCACATACTCAAGGGTGCCCAAGTTGTCAAAACAAGCCTGTTGAAGAACATTATAAGCTCAAGCAAATCGGAAACATGACTTTTGAGTCTCATGGCAACATCAACAGCAAAGAAATGGATCCAGATATTAATAAATGGTTATACAAAGATCCCCCATCACGTGACACACAACTTCTTGAGTACTTCAAAGAGAAATATCCAATCCCCTACAAAAATGTCACAGAACACTATAACTATCAAGGTGGTGGTCTAGGACCACAAGAGGATGGAAATTTGTTTCCTATCATACCATCCCAAAATCCAAAACAGCAAGGACTTGGCTTTAATACCCCTCGCCTGCTTGAACAAGAGCCCAATACCATAACTGCGGACACTAACATGACCAACGTGAACTTTTCGAATAGCCAGGATGACCTTGTGGAAATTGAAGACATCCTCGAAGAGAAAAACATCCGATCCTACGATGATATCTTTGCCGACGACACCCTCCTGGGGACTTCTGTCCTCCAACAACTCTCTATTAACCTCATAGATCTTCCCCTCACAAACCCCGACCTCATAGATTGGGACCAGCCAAGCATCACACACATCGACGAGTTCCAAATTGCACAAGCACTCCTAGAATTCATGGGGGCATCAGGTCCAGCAAGTAATCAAGATCCAACATCAACCTCTGTCTATCAGCTTCACCCAGAAGGATATTTTGGGGAAGAGGCAAGCTTTAGTCGCAAAAATGAAATAGCAAGAGAACATCATGAGTCTTTATGTGAAAACCCCCTTGGGGCACATTCTGATTCCAAAATAGTAAAAATAAAGGGCGTATCTTCTAGTAAAAACCTGGCAATTCAAGCGCTAGAAGATGAAGCCTTGCCTCTTCCCCCTATCCAAGATTATAGACCAGAGCAGTCGCCAATCATCATAGAAGAGACCAAGCCAATCAACTTGGGAACAGAAGAATGTCCAAAGATCACCTATATTGTAGTCAACCTAACAGAAGGAGAAGAAATCGCTCTCAGTGCCTTGCTCAAGGAATCCATCATCAACTTTGCATGGTCATACGCCCACATGCCTGGGCTTGATCCAAACCTTGTTGTTCATCATCTATCAGTAGATCCAAATGTCAAGCCAGTGAAGCAGAAGCTAAGGAAAATGCATCCAAAGGTAGCATTTCTCGTCAAAGCAGAGCTTGAGAAGCTCCTCCAAGCTAAGATCATCAGAGCAATAGATTATTTAGAGTGGATCTCTAACATGGTGCCAGTCACAAAGCCTTCTGGCGACATCAGAATATGCACAGATTTCAGGGACTTAAACAAGGCATGTCCTAAGGATGACTTCCCATTGCCAAACATAGACATGCTTGTAGACCTCACAGCGGGTCACGAAATGCTATCACTCATGGATGGCTTTTCAGGCTACAATCAGATTCATATAGCAGAAGCAGATCAACATAAAACAGCATTCACAACCCCATGGGGTACCTTCTGCTACAACATGATGCCATTTGGGCTAAAGAATGCAGGAGCAACATATCAGCGAGCAATGACAGCGATCTTCCATGACATGATCCACAAGATCCTTGAAGACTATGTGGATGATATCCTTGCAAAATCCAAAACAAGAGATGAGCACCTCAACATCCTAGAGCGTGTATTTGATCGTCTGAATCATTATGGCTTAAAGCTTAATCCTAAGAAATGTGTCTTCGGCGTAACATCTGGCAAGCTTCTAGGCTTCATCGTCTCTAGACGAGGCATAGAGATCGATCCTAAAAAGGTAAAAGCAATAACAGAGATGCCTCCACCAAGAAATCTCAAACAGCTCAGAAGCCTACAGGGCAAGCTTCAATCAGTTCGGCGGTTCATCTCGCAACTAGCAGACAAGTGTCAACCATTCTCACATCTCTTATGCAAAGACACCAACTTCAAGTGGGATCCCATATGTCAAAGAAGCTTTGATAAGCTCAAGGAGTATCTAGCTAATGCTCCAATCCTAGTACCACCGGTTTCAGGATGCCCACTCATCCTTTACATCTCAACAACAGCTACAGCACTAGGGGCACTCCTAGCACAGCATGATGATGAAAATAGAGAACGAGCTATCTACTACATCAGTCGCACTCTTGTGGGCTATGAGCTTAACTATTCACCCATGGAGAAAGCATGCCTTGCAGTGGTCTTTGCCACTCAAAAACTTAGACATTACATGCTTAGCCACACAATCAAGCTCATATCAAAGGTGGACCCTCTTAAGTATCTGTTATCAAGGACAACCCTCACGGGCCGTATGGAAAAATGGGTCATGTTACTCAGTGAATTTGACATTCAGTATATAGATCGCAAAGCAATCAAAGGGCAAGTCATTACCAATCAGCTAGCAGAAGCACCACTGGTGGATGCCTATCCACTAATCATGGAATTCCCCGATGAACACTTATGCATGATTGAAGAGCAGCCCATGTGGAAACTATACTTTGATGGTTCCAACACATCCCATAGCTCTGGACCAGGAATCCTATTCGTCACACCTCAAGGTGACTATATTCCAAAATCATTCAAGTTGGGATTCCCCTGTACCAATAACATTGCAGAATATGAGGCACTCATCTTAGGTCTCAAAACAGCTATCCAATGGAACATCACAGAACTACAAGTCTTTGGAGATTCACAGCTCATTATCAAGCAAGTCCTTGATGAATATCAGACAAAGGACGACAAATTGCTACCCTACAAGCAACTGGTGGATAAATTGAAAGAGCATTTCCTACATCTACAATTCAATCAGATCCCAAGGCTTCAGAACAAAGTAGCAGATGCAATGGCAACCATCGGATCCTTATTGGAAATACCACGAGATGCATCACAGTATGAATTTCTAGTCGAGCAGCTACACTCACCAGCTTATGAGAATGCCGATGTAGACATGGTGTGTGTCTTGGTTGGTCCCCAATCCCCATGGTACCACGACATCCACGCATATCTAAAAAATGGTATCATATCTCCCCATCTCACCAATAACCAACGCCAAAACCTTATTCACAGAGCTTCCCGCTACACTCTTGTAGCCAACACCCTATATCGTCGTGGGTATCATAATGTCCTATCTAGATGTTTAGACTCAAACGAGGCCGTCCTGGCCTTACAAGAAGTTCACGCTGGAATTTGTGGTGCCCACATGAGTGGCATGGTTCTAGCAAAGCAGCTGCTTAGAGTTGGATATTATTGGCCAACAATGGAACATGATGCGTGTGAATTTGTCAAGAAATGTCTCCCATGTCAACAGCATGCCAATTTGATACATGCACCAGCACAGGATCTACAGCCTATTGCACCACCGTGGCCTTTTTCATGTTGGGGCCTCGACCTCGTTGGCTTGATCACCCCCCTCTCTTCAGATGGACATAAGTATATCATAACAGCCACAGAGTACTTTACCAAATGGGTTGAAGCAATTCCGCTCACCCTTACTACTGGCATCCAAATATCCAAGTTCATCCTCTACCACATCATTTGCCGCTTCGGCATACCATCTACCATTTTCACAGACCATGGCACACCTTTTGAAAACCAGCATGTGGATGATCTGTGTGCCAGACTCCACATTCATCACCGTTTCTCCAGTCCATATTTCCCTCAAGGAAATGGCCAAGCTGAGGCAACCAACAAAACTATCTTGAAAATCCTCAAGAAGGTTGTCAATGATTCTGGTCATGACTGGCACCTCCAAATCAATCCCGCCCTTTGGGCCTATCGCACTCCCACAGGCACCACCCCATACTCCCTTGTATATGGTGCTGAAGTTGTTCTACCGATCGAGGTTGAGCTCCCATCCTTGCGCGTCTCCATGAAGAACTATACAACTGATGAAGACTATCGTGTGGCCCGGCTCACACAGCTAGATCTGCTAGATGAAAAGAGACAGCAAGCTTATGATTATTTGGTGGCATACCAGAATCAACTCAAAAGGAGTTATAACAAAAAGGTCCATCCTAGACAATTCCAGGTCGGTGACATGGTCCTTAAAAAAAATCAGAAGTTCCTAGCAAATAGAGAAAAGAAAGGCAAGTTTGAGCCTACTTGGTTGGGCCCCTATGTTGTCACCGCATCCTTTGGCTCAGGAGCCTATCAGCTATCAACACCAGAGGGTGAGCCCTTGAATGATCCTATCAACATCATCCATCTGAAGAGGTTCTATGCCTGAACCTGATCCTGCATATATCAGAAAATCCAAAAACATTCAAAAAAGCAAAAAAAAAAGCAAAAAAGCAAAAAAGCAAAAAAAAGCAAAAAAGCAAAAAAAGAAAAGAGAAAGAGAAAATAATCGTCCAACGGTGAAAAACTTGGCAATTCAAGCGCCTTGGACAAGTATGTTGGTGAAAACCTGGCAAACAGGCGCCAACATAGTAAACTGAGCTTTTTATCTATTCAGTTGTCCTTTCAGCTACCGTCCTCTTCCACCATCCATAATCTCCATAACAGATCTCCCAGCAGTTCCATCTCCCCTATCTTCCAAGCATTCAGCTTCCATCTTCCTCCAACCCATCTGCAATCCATATCCTGTTCCAAGGCTTTGTACCATATCTTGTACCATATCCTTTTCCCTTTCCTGTACAGCGCAATCCTCCTTGTATTTATCCTTCTTGTCTCCATCCTAGTGAGAGTCCCACTGAGTGTGATCTTCCTATCCCCAATCCTGAGCTTCTGTACATATCCCTTGTGCATATCGTTCCTTCTTGTTGTACATAACCTTTGTCCGTCCTGCAGCAGCATTTGATCAAATATCTTGTCCCATCCCCAGCCTCAGAAAATTTGAAGTCCCACTCGGGCCTTGTGCTTCAGCAACATCAATTGTCGACTTATCCTTGCTCATCCTGATTATTCCTTGAACTTCAGCTTTTGCCAGCGAACAACTACACTTATTCTCTCACCAACCCCTGGGTCCTTGAGGATATATCGTTCCTCTTGTCTGATCTAATCTTCCATCCTGGTCCTTGAGGATATATCGTTCCTCCTGTCCGACCAATCTTCCCACCATCAATCAAACCTAATCTCTCTCCTTGGCAAAGGATGTCTTTTTGGAGTTATCATTTTGATCTTGGATTTTTGTCCTTTGGGTCTTGTTAATCTTTTTGGCTTCTCTTTATCCCACCAGGGTCACCACGATTCATTATATCACGGTGTGCTGCGTGTGCGAATAATCTGGGGCAAGGTCTTTTGATCTTTCGCTTCTGCCTGTGAGTCAGTTGTGTGTTTGTGGTTCCTTCAGCATCGGATCCGCCATGTCGCCTCTGTGCTTCATGTGTGATGTTGGGGCAACCCTGTGTGTTTGTTTAGCGTCAGTCCTCGTCAGTCCTCTGCAACACTGGTGACAAGGCCTCGTGATCCCAGTATCCTTGGCAGGTCTCTAGTATTGCTATATTAAATCTAGGTTGTGCACTCCCGTTTGCACTTAGAGCTATCTGGTCCCTTGCATTTATCATATAGATTAATCTTGCATCTTTGCATACAGCTGCATCTTGCATCTTGCATTTCCATCTCATCTTGCATGTCATCCATATTTGTTCTTAGAAGTGAGGTTATTTATCTTCCCTTTCTTCCTAGGCCTTTCCTTCCTCGTCCCACCGGACACACTCTGTCCCACTGGGCGCATCTTCCTTGATTTTGTCCCACCGGGGCATGTATCCTCTTTCTTCTAGTCCACCCAGGCGTCATACCCTCTTCTTCTGATTCTAGCCTCGGCATCTTGTTTTCTTGTCTTTGACGCCATGCCACTTGCGGCATCGCATCAAAGAGGGGCAAAATGTAGACACCGAAAAATCCTTCAGAAAATAAATTATTTTTGTTTTCTGAAAATCCTTGATGACATCATCATTTATTAATTAATTAATTATTTAATTAATTAATTTATTTTTATGGCATTAAATCCCTCTCTCTTAATTAAAAATCTTTAATTAAGGAATCTAGCCTAAAAATGTCATTTGGACATTATCCCTAATTTATTAATTATTTAATTAATAAATTGACCCAAAAACCTTCAAAAATAAATTAATTTATTATTAATTTATTTTTTTATCCCAAACTTGGCCAATTTCCTCTAGACCACTAACCTCTTCCAAAATCTTCTAATCCCTTCTTAATTTCGATTAAAAGGCTAATCCCATCTTTTCTAACCCTAATCCCAAGGTTAAATATTTAATTAAGGTTAAATATTTAATTTCTATATTTATTGAAAATACTTTAATAAATATTCCTAAAACTTAGGCTTTTGGAATGAATAACCTTTTATTCCATGAAACTAAGGAGAAATCTAGACTCTTCTAGAATCTTCTCAAATCCACCCTCTTCACCCATCCTAATCCTTTTCTTGTCCTAATCTAATCCTAATCCTACCCTTAAACCTTTGTGCAATCCTAACCAAGCTTAAGACTTTCCTAAACCAAAGCAAAGTCTTTCCTTCCAAATATCTCAACCACAAGGCATTTATTGCTTCCCCAAAGTCTTCAAAGCCTCTTAAAGCCCATTCATTGCTCTTACAAGCATTTATTTGAGAGTTATGAGCTTGGAGCCCCCTTTGTTGACTCCTCTTTGCCCTTCCCTTCATCCACTCACCTTGTGACATGTGTCACCTCCTGATTGGCTGAGAACTAGCACAATCCATGTGCTTCTCTTTGAGTGAATCTTGGCCTCTCTTAAGGATTTCAATCCTGGCCATTCATTCTTCCTACCCCAAGCCTTTAGAATCCTATAAATACCCTCACTTCCTAAGGCAAATCATCTTTCAACTCTCAAACTCAATAGCAAAGTTATAATGCCATTTTCATTTTTAGCATAAGCATAAGCTCATCCTTTTTTAGATCATTTTCAAGCTTAAATCACATCTAAATTAGCTTAAATGGATTAACATAGATTCATTTCTTATTTTAATCTTAGTTCATCATTTAGCTTTGCATATTTGTGTGTTCTTGAGGCCTTTTGAGGCAAAATAGGTTCCTCATACCTATTTTGTGTCATTTTGGGTCTTCTTGATCCTCAAATCATCCATCTTGCATGCTCCAAGTGCTTGAGTTTGCACACCCACATCCCTCTATATCTAAGCATATCAAACGGTGCATGGGCGCATCCGTTTTAAGCTTAAACTAAGGTGGCTTTGATTTTAGTTTGTTTACCTTTAAATTTGATTTGATTATATGCTATGACGTTTGTTTGTCTTTGGCCTTCAAAACAGGTTTAGGTGCACTCACAAATCCTAGTCTACAATATAGTTTAAGAAAAATAAACAAATGATAAATGAGAGAGAAAAAGAGGAATCTACTTACCAATAATAGGTGTTTTCATCCCATCTATGGTCATGCTACGTATTGCTGACATTGTAGGTGGCAGTACCTCTTTGGATCTGATCCTCGTAGAAGGCGGCGTACTCAACATAGAATCAATAGCAGGTGTTGAACAAAAATATTGTTAGAACATAAAAAAATATGGACAACCATGGACAAGATGGAGGATAGAACATGTGATGTACCACCTGAAGTATTTGCATCTGAGGCATCACCCTTTAATGTATTTAGCATCCTCTATAAAAAGACCACATATATATTTTAGTTAATGACATAAATGAAATAGTATACTATAAAAATCATTATTGAACTTTTGTTATAATAAAAAACTACATTAATACTAACTGTATAATTTCAAACATGGTGAATCAACACATCCTCTCTCCTCTATATTTTAGGAGTGTGAGGTTGAATATCTACCATTCAAGCTAACTCTTTTGATATTGCACAAAGGACCTTATGCAGTGCAAGTACATGATCAACCTCTGATAAAAAAATAGCATTGAATGGATCCTGCTCATCTTGTGGCTCCTCATGGACTACTTGTTCATTTCCTTTTTTCTGATCAGCACTCATTTTTGAGAATAATATTATTAGCACTTTATTTAAAAGCAATCCAAAATAGTAGAACAATAAAAAATATGAATTAACATTTTTCTTGTATGTGCATTTGTACAACAATGAGTTTTACCTGTCAGGAAGAAGTCCCATGAGAACTATCACTGTTGTGTGTATTGTGTGGTTGTTGATCCATACTATAGCTCTGTATTTCAAAAAAAAATCATTCAAACATGTTAAAACACATGTTCTTATTCTAAGTTACATTGAATGATAGACAATTATCAAAATACGTACAACCTCATCCATAATAGTGATGGGGTTTTTTGTATCTATGTGATTCAAATTGCAATCGATAAGAACTTCCTCGCCTCCATGTATTGGTTTGATCACACATACAAATACGTGATTTCCCTCATGCACCTCAAATATGCAATTGGGTTGCTTCTTAGTTGACGCAAGTCATGTACTGTTAATAAAACCTGCAATATCCCTAATGCTTTTGGCCTTCCATCAACATATATAGCTATTTTTTTACTTTTTTCACTAACTTTTTGTTGTATATAATTTTTCGTGAGTGCATACCTACACATACTTTTTTTATATTTAACAATCTGCATCCAACTACTATAATCATAACAAGGTCTGACATAATCCATCAATTCAAAAACTTTGTTGTAAGAGACCTTTATGTCATCCATGGAAAATAGGCCCAAACCATGTAATGAAGATGGTGCTATGTGATATATCCTCTCTTTAACACAAAAATCAATGTTTATTGAAGGAAGTTCATCGGGGACCCATTGTTTCTGTAGATGTTTGTACCTAAAGGGCACCTCAGAGTCTCCTTTTCTCTCATCATCATAAGAACACGACCACCCTTGAGAAAGAAAAAATTTCATGCATTTATTGAATTTCTTTCTGATCTTTTGACCTTGAGTCGATCTCATTGATTTAGACATCCTAAATATCTCACTTTCTTCTTCCATTCCTACATTTTCCTTGCTCGAGGAAGACAAATCTGACAAATACCTATTCGCTGGTACCTGCACTTCATGCAATGAGAGAGACAAGTGGTAATGAGAGATATTTTACAAATGGTAAAAGACATTAATCTCTATGGGGTGTATTGACTTGTACCTAACAATCCATGAGACTGTTTGGGATACCTAACATAAGATAATAGTTATATAATCAGAAAACATAGTTCACTCCATAGTTTTCATTATATCTTGTGAAGGAAATTATACATAGTTAAAATTATCTATTTATCCAGCAATATTTTGAATATCTCAGCATTGCATATAACTAAACATCTCAGCATTGCATGAGACACCACTATTGTGGCATTTCGTCAAACAGTTCTCATGCATTGCCAATGTTTTTATTACATCTTGTGAAGGACTTTATACATTATTAAAATTATCTATTTATACTTTCAGAATTAGCTCACTCCATTGTAGGGAACAAAGAGAACCCCATGTGATTTAACATCATTGATGTGCAAGGAAATAGAAAATTAGTAGAAGAAACTCTCATAAGATAGTATTTAGATTAAATGCATTGATATAAAAAAATACCCCAAAAAATTATAAAGAAAGGTAATTTTCTTAATCATGTCAATAATTTGTACATGTCTAAATACTCATATCTTTCAAGTGATTTGATTCTTGTCATGCCGACTACAAATGAGAATAGTCTTAACTAGTGAGGTTGTTTAAGCATATGGAGATTAAATACACTCTTTTAGAATGAAATTTATCTTAACAAAAGATCAGAGATATAAGTAGGACATATAAAACAAGGTGAATAAGAGTAGTACATATAAAAAAATCATTAGAACATGCCAAATATCTTGCATAATTTTATATTTCATTTATGTCATTGATATTCTTCTTCATCCATCTCATCATCAATATCATCATCATTGATGACATCATCACCACCACTATTGTCATCATCATCATCATCATCATCACCATCACCATCACCATCACCATCATCATCATCATCATCATCATCATCATCATCACCATCCTCATCATCATCATCATCAGTAAAAGCATCATCGTCATCAATAGCAGCATCATCATCATCTTCTTCTTCATATTCTTCTTCAACTAGCTCTCGATCATGATCATCATCTACATCATCCTCCGCTTCTTCATCTTCCTCGGTATCTTCTTCCATCACATTATACTTTATTAGCCTTCCTCTTGGATCATGTCTAACAACAAATGACCAACCTAGTTTATGTGGAACCTCTGAGTAAAAAACCTACTCACATTAGCTTGGAAGAACATAGGGCTCTTCTCCAACTAGCTCAAACAACCTTGTATTAATCATTAGAAATTCATTGTCATGTTCAATAATAGTTCTATCAGGATCATTTTTATTGATTTGTAGTCTAGACCATTTCACAATGAAGATAATTAATTTGAAAGAATTAAAGTCACAGTCAAGTATATCAACCAAAATACCATAGTACCAATTTTGTGACTCTCGAGGATGTAAGTCATTTCTAGATTAAATATTAGTCACCTAGAACACTACACTTCTCCCACAATCACAAGTTCTTTTCATGTCATCCAACTATTTGATGCAAAATTTACAACCATTGCATAACATAGCCTTGTGGTGTTCCACCTACAATAATGTCAAACATGTATAAATTATTACATCATGAGTTGAAAAACATATGGTTGATTAATTAACAAATTTATAAGTACCTGGTGATCTCTTAAACCATATGCTAAATCTATTTCCTTTTATGTAACATTGGGATCTTCATTACGATGAGCTTGTATAACCAATGAAGACATAAATTCCCATGTTAATCTATGATCATCATGTTGACATCGTTCAATCTATACCGTCATCCAGTCTCGATTGTTTGCAATAAATAAATGTATTGCATCCCACTCTTTAGCAACTGTACAAAAGTAAATAGATGACTTACAACAGATTTATTTTGAAGATTAATATTTAGTTAACTACAATAACATCTCATAATTTATTACCTTTCAGTTTCCTAAATCTATCGTTGCCCACCAAGTACTCCCCTTTGAATTTTTTAATGGAGTTGAGATCCCAAATGCAATCTATATGGATCTTTGTTGTAACATTAGGAAGATATTGAGTAACGTACACCATCATCTGGTATACCATATATCCCTCAGCCATAGAACCCTCGAGATGTTCTTTTTTTCATACCAAACCCTTCAAAAATTTCAAGTGTCTCTTAACCATCCACATTGACCTAGCATGTACAGGTCCACACAATTCAATCACCTCAACTTGGTGTATGAGGTAGTGTTCTTGTGCATTGAAAAAAACTAAAGGTAAACACTTTTGCATTTCACACATTAGTCAAAAAATTCTTTTCTTCCAATATTTTATATCTTCTTTATAGATTTTTTTAGATGACAACCACCTACAAGGGATTCAAGACACATAAATATATAAATATGATACTTTACAATATATTACTTGTTTGATATTATTGTGTGACATATTGAACAAATATCACTACTTATCTCATGTATTTTTCAATATCATATATCACTTGTTTGATATTATTGTCAAAGTTCTCTGGGAGAGATAGGGGTATAAAATACTACAACAATTATCAATTGATCATTTCATACAATAAAAATTGAATGCAGTTACACAAATATATTGTAAATACAAAAGACTATGACTTACCTTGATGAAGGTATGCCAATCATGCATTTTCATCCCTCACCCAAAATCATTTTTCTTTGATATGAGATTACTTATATCCGCAGCAAATCCTATAGGAAATCAAATTTTTCAGATGACTTATTTTATGACATTACTTTGTTGCTCTGTTAATAACCAAGGAAGGGCACTTGCATTAATCCGGTCTCCATTTCTATTTGATTCAATGATATTTTTCATTGCATGATTGGAATCATGAATGTCACTAAAAATTTTGCCATGTTTTTCTTTGTCATGTCTTCCATCCAATATTTTCCACAGTGTCTCTGTTACATTCTTTCCAATATGCATAGTATCAAACAAATGCACAATTTTTAGTTTCTCATTGTAAGGCAGCCTACTAAATTCTCTATGATAATATTTTAGTCTCTTTGGAAGCTGGTCGATGATGCCTTCATGACCTTCAAGATCATCAACTACATAATTAGCCAACAAAACACAATCAAAATATATAATTTTCAAACATCAACCATTAGGTGGAATGATATTACCTCAAATTCTATTATATTTCAACTACCATAGGTGAGGTATCATTATTTGGGGCTTTGATGTAGTCTCTTCTTTCCATTGAAAATATATCTTTCTGCACTTGGATACTTATGATTTATGGAGGAAGTGCCTATACTCATCAAACACCTACTTTCTTAAACTTTTGGAATGATGAGATTTCATCTTTGGACCACACATTGGATATGCAAATTTTCTCTTTGTTTGAAGACCTACAAGATAATGATACAATTGGATTAAATATGTAGATTTTTAGAATTTAAATTATCGCATACAACTAGAATTCACCATAACATACCATAAAAATGTGTCAACCCTGGAGCATCATGAATTATCCACACAAGCATTGCATGGAATTAAAATTTTCTTTGTCCAATTGGTCTAAAGATGTCATACATAGTGAAACCATTCCATAACATCAACAACTCATCGATAAGAGGCACAATATATACATTCATATCCTTTACTTAGTACTTAACCTAGTTGAATTAACAACAACATCAGATAATTATTGTGGCCATTTCTCTCCAAGACTTATAATTACATGTAGATAACTATAAATAATAAGATACTTGGAACAATCATTTCCAACATAATGTGCTCCCTCTTTATTGACATCCATGGAGGAAGGTTATTATTTATAACAAAAATAGGCCACACCAAGTAAATAGATCTCATCTCCCCATGCAGATTGGCATCATTTCCTACTAGAGAAAGCTTGAGATTTAGAGGTTCTTCTTTAAAGTGTGACCACTTTTCCTCTATGTCCATAAATGATGAACCATCTACAGGCATTCAAATAATGTCATCTCGACTCCTACCACGTGCATGGTAATCAATAAATTGTGTCAAGCTATTGCACCTAAGTAATTAATAATGGGGATGTAACGAAGAACCTTGTGAGGCACCTTTTTTATCATTTGATCATATCGATATCTACTTGTGTGACATTCAGGGCATTCTATTGCATTTTTTGTGTTTTTTATGATAAATAATATGATCTTTGGGACAAGCATATATTGCTTGATACTCCATTCCAATATGTTTCATAGTGGCACATAATTCTTGGTATGAGCGAGGGAGAACATTTGATGGTGGTAATAGAAACTCACCTATCAATCTACAAAAAATAATATAATTCATTACTATAAACAATCTTAATGGTACATGTTTCACCTTTTATAGACTATAATGACATATATGACAAACCTTAGCATACGTGACATTGCTATGTTGGATAAACCATTCATAACCTTCAAATTCACCAACAATAATACAATAGAGAGAAGAGTAGATTGGGAGCCTTCATAAAGGGTCGTGTTCACCTTCTCAAGTAGAGGTATATCATGGATGACATCAATGTCATCCTCATTATAATAATATCAGCAACACCAGCACCAGCACTAGCAGCACCAGTACCAAATGTGTCAATGATCAATGCATTCATACCATCATCTTCAAATGTTTTTTCTAGCGCATGATCGTCATCTTCCATGGGATCATGTTCCTCTATATTCACACTAGGGAGATTGACCTATATAAAAATGATGATAATCAAACCTGCCTTCAATGTGATAATCAAACCTCCTTCCATGGTTCATATGTATATTAATTGTGAAAACAATATAACAAACAACTTACCACTGGATGATAATCAAACCCCCCTTCAATGTGACCATTCTCCCTACAATGTCTCTTTGATGTTTTGATTTTGATTCTTCTTGTCTTTAATCCGTTACAACTCTTGCATGGACAATAACATTTGTCATCACCTTCACTTTGAAAGTTAGATAACAATCTAGCGATTGTCTCCCTATTTTGATCAAATTCCCTTGTATTATCTGACATGGTCCTTAATGTGTATATCTTTAAAAAAAATTAGACATGTTGTACTTAATGTCATAGCTTCCTATGTGTTCCATCCTTCATGTATACACTTACTTTGACCAAACTCTTAATTTTCTGATAGATTTTGCCAAACGCTTTGTAGGAAACTAAGTAAGGGGTATTCTTGAGTTCAAATAACAAGTTATGATATGTTGAAACTACTCTAAAAATATTTCTCCTACCTACAAAATTGTTTAAATTCTAAGGGCATGATTTCACATGCACTCTAGAGCTAGAGGTGAATGCTAGCCATGGTTTTTGCATTGTTTGCTACTTTTAATGTTCACATTTATTTAAAAATTACAAGTCATTCTTTTAAAATAATTAGAAGCTTTTAGAATAGTTCAAACCATGTCATGACTTGAGAACTTGAAACCACTCACAACAGTTGAAACCATGGCATGACTCGAGAACTTGATCAGAGGGATCAAGAACAGATGCTTTAACTTATAAAATATTTTAGATAAGAGATTTATCATTAATTAGTTATTGGTTTAACTTATAAAATATTTTAGATAAGAGATTTAGCATTAATTAGTAATTGGTTTAACTTATAAAATATTTTAGATAAGAGAACGACATAAATTTTTTTGAAAACCACAAATTGTCTGCATTAAAAGCAACTATACTGCAAGCTTCTATGAATAAGAAAATAAAATTTAAAATTCATTACTTGCAACTACAACATTAGAGAAAAGTTTAATTTTATTTATGCCTTGATGGATATCTTCCTTGTACCACACAAAAAAATGTGATAACTATGTCTACTCCAACCTTAATTGTTTAAGAATTCATCATATCAGATAAAGTATGTTTAAGAATTGCTGAAAATTCTTAATCTATTTAAACAATTCATATAGATTAGATAAACAATTCAGTTTTAAGATAAAGTATGTTCAGATAAAGAATAGAATTTACAATTAATACCCAATTGTCTAATTCAATAGTCTACGCTTAAAGCATATAAAGTAGGTTCAATTACTTCAAATAAAGTATGTTTAATCTAGCTTAATACTTTATTAACTATGTCTACTCCAACCTTAATTTTTTAAGAATTCATCATATCAGATAAAGTATGTTTAAGAATTGTTAGGACTGGTCCTTTGACGTGTATTAAATAGAATAGAATTTAATCTGTAGACATAATTAATGCACCATATTAGATAAAGTAGGTTCTATCACTAGGGTGAACCCACAATAGTGGGTTACACTTTTTTAGACATGCTGATTTTTGCTGAAATAACACATTTTTAATAAAATATGATGATTTAAGCCTTGAGAGGTTCCATGTGAAAAAATTAATTATAAATGATTAGCTCAAAGCCTCTTAGATAAGAAAAACATTGATATAACATCTATACTCCTCATTCATACCTATAATGGAGTCTCCTTCACACCTATTAAAATGCTAGCAAAAAATCACTTCGACTTTATCTTTTGAAAAATTAAATAAATCCATTTAAAAAATCTATCTATGTAGTAAGGTACTACTGAGAAAGATATTTCCAATGATTATAATGTTAATCTATATTAAGTTTATCATGACTTTGTATTTTTAGTTTTACTAAACATAGATATTTCACCGTAGGTCTACCTTTATCTTTGATGCTTATGGAAAAATAGTAAATAAAAGAAAAAAAAAATTTAAAATATCTATGCCCAAGGTATTGAAGTTATCTTTCTATCAAAAAAAATAAAAATGACATTGGACAAATACACGACAAGTTATAAGTTATGTAGTCGAGGTATGTCAAAATTATAGTTTAGTCAACTTGAAAATTTAATAAAATATGCAATAATAGTAATAATGTCATCAAACCAATTTCATGCCCTCCATATGGATGTTACAAAATTAAATTCAAAAGAATCACATTGATATCTATTTTAGAAAAAAAGTTATGCTCTATGAAAACAATGTAACTCTTTGAAAATGACATTTTCAGCCACATGCCAGTTTTCGTGGGAGAAAGAAAAAACCATTCAAATAAATTCAAAAATAAAAATAAAAAATATATTTATAATCTAGACAGAAAATCCTAAAATACTCTAATTTACTTCATCTTGTGATTCCAAATGATTTAATGACAATATGCATTTGAATCTAAATTTTTTTTCCAAAATGTAGAGTTTAGTGTCCATTCAGGCAAAAAAGTGTAACCCACTATTGTTGGTTCACCCACTAAAAAGGTCCTTGTACCACATAAAAAAAGAAATTCAATAGATTAACTAAGTAGGACTAGTCCTGATATGAATTCTAGTCCTAACAATTCTATATATACTTTATAGATTAGAATTACAACATATTGGCTGACAAACAAAGTAGGTTCAGTTTTAAGATAAAGTATGTTCAGATAAAGAATAGAATTTACAATTAATTCTCAATTGTCTAATTTAATAGTCTACTATTAAAGCATATAAAGTAGGTTCAGTTACTTCAGATAAAGTATGTTTAATCTAGTTTAATACTTTATTAACTATGTCTACTCCAACCTTAATTGTTTAAGAATTTATCATATCAGATAAAGTATGTTTAAGAATTGTTGGGACTGGTCCTTTGGCATGTATTAAATAGAATTGAATTTAATCTGTAGACATAGTTAATGCACCATATTAGATAAAGTAGGTTCTATCACTAGAAAGGTCCTTGTACCACACAAAAAAATGAATTCAATAGATTAACTAAGTAGGACTAGTCCTGACATGACTGCTAGTCCCAACAATTCTATATATACTTTATAGATTAGAATTACAGCATATTGGCTGACAAACAAAGTAGGTTCAGTTTTACGATAAAGTATGTTCAAATAAAGAATAGAATTTACAATTAATACCCAATTGTCTAATTCAATAGTCTACTCTTAAAGCATATAAAGTAGGTTCAGTTACTTCAAATAAAGTATGTTTAATCTAGTTTAATACTTTATTAACTATGTCTGCTCCAACCTTAATTGTTTAAGAATTCATCATATCATATAAAGAATGTTTAAGAATTGTTGGGACTGGTCCTTTGGCGTGTATTAAACATAATAGAATTTAATTTGTAGACATAGTTAATGCACCATATTAGATAAAGTAGGTTCTGTCACTAGAAAGGTCCTTGTACCACACAAAAAAATGAATTCAATAGATTAACTAAGTAGGACCATTCCTAACATGACTGCTAGTCCCAACAATTCTATATATACTTTATAGATAGTCTGTGCCAGGTGTGATAGAACCTACTTTACACAATATGGTGCATTATTAAACAAATTAAGGGTGGAGTAGTTATTACTTAGTTTTTTTGTGGGGGATAGTGAATATTTGTCTGACAAATACATGCCATTGGTTTAGTTTTGTAATTTTTTTTAAAAAACAAAAAAAAAGTAAAAGAAACTCTCATTTGGAGTAAATTTCGTGAGTTGTGAAGAGGGCATCATGCACGAAGAGGGAAGAGGGCACTTCACTTTTTCTTGCGAGCTTGCAAGCTACAAATAGGGCATCCATTTCATAGAGGTTATGAGTGTTTTATTCATTTTTTTATTAGTAATTGGCAGATTAAATGCAGATAACACCTTTATTAGTTTAGCATGTTTAATGCATAGTAATTACAAATTGATTATTATCTGCATTGTTATAAGATGTAATTCTTGGAATGAATTAAAAAGAAGGACAATAACCTTATAACAATGCATCTTATAACCTTATTCATTCCAAGAAGTGCATCTTATAACAATACAGATAAGAATCAATTTGTAATTACTATGCATTACACATGCTAAACTGATAATCTGCATTTAATCTGCCAATTACTAATAGATTAAGTATATTATTACTATGCTTAATGTTCCATTTAAATGCATTTAACACAAAAAAAATTTTACAAAACTAAACCAATGGCATGTTTACAACAAAGGTCTATTAGAACTCCCAACAATTCTTAAACATACTTTATTTGATATGATGAATCATTAAACAATTAAGGTTGGAGTAGACATAGTTATCACACATATTTTTGTGTGGTACAAGGAAGATTTGGTTGGGTCAAATCTTCCTTCATGCTAGTAGTCTACAGAATCATACCTTTATTAAGAATTCATCATATTAGATAAAGTACGTTTAAGAATTGTGGGGACTGGTCCTTTGGCGTCTATTAAAGAGAATAGAATTTTCAACATATTATTATCATTCTATTTCTTTGTTGTAAACATGCCATTGGTTCAGTTTTGTAATTTTTTTTTGTGTTAAATGCATAAATAAAGGTCTAATTTTGTAGACTATTGGTCAGACAAATCTTCATTGTCTTCTGATTGTCTTCTTTATAAACTAGCATGTATTAATTGGCTGACAAATAAAGAATCATTTAGACAATCAGAAGACAATGAAGATAATTGTAAATGCATTTAACACAAAAAGAATTTACAAAACTGAACCAATGGCATGTTTACAACAAAGAAATAGAATGATAATAATATGCTGAAAATTGTATTATGTTTAATACACACCAAAGGACTAGTCCCAACAATTCTTAAACATACTTTATTTGATATGATGAATTCTTAAACAATTAAGGTTGGAGTAGACATAGTGGTGCAGGGGCACCTAGGAACTACAAGATAATCATGAAGACTATGAAGGAATGGAAGTCACCTCATGAAAATTAGGGGTTCAAGAAGGTCAAAGGCATTATCAATGGTGGAAATCACATAAAGTATGATGTATTGGCTCCTATAATGGTTTGATGCCATGAAATGGTATTTGAATGTAAAGAATGAGTTGTATCCTTGAAAGGATTAAATAATGTATCTTGGACCATTAGTTAAACTTTCCCCTTTCTAATTTTTATATCATATGTAAGTCATCTAATCAGATTATTAAATCAAACAATCAACGCTTTGAAAGATTATGCAATTTCTCAATAAAACCCAAATCGGGTATGCCCGAAATAGTGCCAAAAACTTCATAGCTTCACATATTATTGATAAATCTAAAAGTAGAATTTTTTACAAAAATTTCACCAGCGTAACAATTTATAAAATAACATTTCCAAATCTATATAGATTTTACACAACAGTTGCCAAACGGAGGACAAAAACAATGCTCATCAGGCTCCCGAAAACAACACAAAATAGCCCAGAAACACCATAAAATACTAATAATCTATCACAAAAGTATAACCATGACCCAAGACATATATTAAGCTTTATTTTAACATCAAAATTTCTACAATACAAAAGAAAACAAAACTAATATGAAATACTCAACCGGAAACACCAAACTCTTACAAGAAACACACCCAAAAACTCACAAATTTGCACTATTCAGCATAAGGGAAAACTCTGCATGAGCTTGCACATGGAATGGCCTCAAAATCCCATCCTTAACCTTCTTTGAAATCTACAAACTCCCATCTTTGGGTCTCCTTCTCCACAGGTTTGGCAGCCTCTGAAGAACAACAAAGCAATGCGCATAAATCAAGTTCTAGAATGAGCCTGAAATGCCTCCAAACCCCTTTAAAAGAGGGCATAACCCTAACTCATGACCAAGAGGGGTCAATAATACATATTTTAATAATAATTATCATTTAATAATCCATTATTTTCTAAAGATTAGCCCCTTTTCCTGAAACTTCACTTTTTGAGTCTACCAGCCTTAACAAAAGTTATTATTTTTAATTATTTGAAAAGGGGACATGACAAGTCCTCCCTCCCAAATATTTCTTTTCCTCAAGCAATGAAGGTGGGATGCTCAATAATATGTGCTCCTTCCCAAGTTTCATCCTCCAATGGTAATCCTTTCCATTTGACCAAATGCTTTGTGATGCTCCTATTTCTTAATCTTTTCTCTCTTGTATCCAAAACCTCTTTTGGTATTAAGACTAATTTCCCTTCATCGTCAAGAGGTGGTAATTTTGTAGATACTATGGTTTTCTGGCCTAGAACCTTCTTCAGGAAAGAGACATGGAAAACATTATGTATTTTTCTGTTTGGTGGGAGCTCCAATTCATAAGCTACCTCTCCTACGTTCCTGATGATCTTATAAGGCCCATAGAACCTTGGCTTGAGCTTCTCTACCCCACTCTTCTTCAAGGTGCTTTGCTTATATGGCTACCACTAGAAAAATACCAAATCTCCCACCTCAAAAGATCTTTCAGTCCTTTTCCTATCAGCATACAACTTCTGTTGGTTCTATGCATGTTGTGGATTATCCTTGAGGGACCTTATTATGTCTTGGCTTTTCTTAATGAAATCACTTGCTGCAAGTACTCTACTATCTGAAAGTACTAGATCAACAAATGAAAGGGCATCATAACCATAAATAGCATGAAAAGGAGGCATACCAATAGACATGTGATGAGATGTATTGTAACAATACTCCCCTAGGTGCAACCATTTCACCCAAGCATGTTGTTGATTTGAAACATAGTTCCTCAAATATCCCTCTATCCATTTATTAACTATCTCTGTTTGTCTATCTATTTGAGGGTGATAGCTAGTACTAGGAGTGAGTTTAGTTCCTTCCAAATGAAAGAGCTCCTTCCAAAAAGAGCTGAGGAATCTACTATCCTAGTCACTGACAATGTTTTTAGGCAAGCCATGTAACCTAAAAATTTCCTTAAAAAATTCTGCCACTTGTGATGCCTTGAAATCAGATGTGATGGGAAAGAAATGTGCATACTTAGTCAGTCTATCTACCACCACATATATTCAATCCTTACCTTGAACCTTGGGCAACCCAATGATGAAGTCCATGGAAATACTTTCCCATTTTTGTTCAGGAATAGGAAGTGGCTGCAACAACCCTGCAGGAAAAATTTTCTCACTCTTGTTTAGTTGGCATACCATACATTCCTTAATGTGTTTAAGGACATCCTCCTTCATACCCTTCTATGCAAACCACTCTCGAAGTTTCCTAGATGTCTTGAAGTATCCTTGATGACCAGCCAAAGGTGTGTCATGAAAGGCCCTCAATATCCTCTCCTTAGTTTTTGATCCTAACACTAAGAAGATCCTATTCTTATAATAAATCAATTTATCAACAACCGTGTACCTGTTATCATCCACTAACTTATTCAAAATCTTGGTGGAAAAAGAATCTTTAGCATACTCTAAAATTATGGAGACTTTCCAATTAGCAGAGATAGATGTTAAGGAACACAAAGTGGGCTTTCTTGAGAGAGCATCAGCAACCACATTATTCTTTCTTTTCATGTATTCAATATCAAAATCACAAGCTTGCAATTTGCTTACCTATTTTTGTTGACAATCATTCAAATCCCTTTGGTTCAAGAAGAACTTGAGGCTATTATGGTTTGTCTTTACAATGAATCTCTCACATACCAAATATTGTCTAAACTTATGAAGTGCATGCATGATTGCCAACATTTCCTTATCATAGATGGAGTAACCTTTCTCTGATTGATTTAATTTTCTACTCTCAAATTCTATTGGATTCCCCTTTTGAGTTAGGACAACCCCTATACCTTCTCCAGAAGCATCACATTCAACAACAAAAGGTAAAGAGAAATCTGGAATTGTAAGCACATGGCATGAACTCATTACCTCCTTAAGCTTATCAAATGTTTTTTGTGCCTCTTCTGTCCAAATAAAAGCTCCTTTCTTTGTCAAATCAGTCAAGAGGGCAGAAAGCTGAGAAAATCCCTTGACAAATCTCCTATAGTAGCTACACAACCCGAAGAAACCTCTCAACTGTGTAAGATTAGTGGGTGGAGGCCAATCCAAAATTGCCTGAATTTTTTGTTGATCAACATGTACTCCTTTAGAACTTATAATATGCCCCAAATATAGGATCTCTATCAATCCAAACTCACATTTATATAGCTTAGCATAGAAGGATTGCTGCTCCAAGATTCCCAAAATAGTGTCTATGTGCTTTAGATGCTCTTTCCATGTTTTACTATAAATCAAGATATCATCAAAAAATACCAAAACAAATTTTCAAAGATGCTTGTTGATTACCTTATTCATAAAAAATTGGAACTTTACTGGTGCATTAGTGAGGCCAAATGGCATAACAAGAAATTCAAAGTGCCCATAATGACATCTAAAAGTAGTCTTTTCCATATCTTCCCTCCTCATGCGGATTTGATGGTACCCTGATCTTAAGTCAATTTTTGAAAAGTATACAACACCATGTAACTCATCAATGAGTCCATCTATGTGTGGTATGGGATACCTATTTTTTATGGTCTTCTTGTTTAGAGCCCTATAGTCTATACACATTCTCATTGTACCATCCTTTTTCTTGACAATTACCATAGATGATGCAAATGGACTAGAGCTAGGCCTTATGAATCCCATGTCCAGGAGTTCCTTAATAGTTTTTTTTTATTTCTTCCTTATAACCTCTTGGCTGGTGGTATGGAGTTGTTATAACTGGTTTGGCACCCTGTTCTAATTCTATAACATGCTCAAAACCTCTATCTAGTGGTAATCCCAGAGGCAAATCATTGAAAACTATACTATGCTTATCAAGAATATTTTGAATTTCAAAATGGAAATTACCTTGATTCTTTGGAGAGCTTGTTGGATAGATTATGACTCTTGTTGCCCATGCTACTTGTCCTCTTCAAAAAGTCCTCTCCATCCTCTTTGCAGTGACCACCTTAGGTGCTCCATTCGATAAGCCTCTCAATAAGACTTCTTTCCCATTGGAATGAAATTTAAACTCCATAGTTTGATGGTTCATGTAATAGCCTCCAATAGTGTGCAACCATTGAACACCCAATACAAGATCTGTCTCCCCAATGCCAACAACATAGAAGTCATCACATAATTCATAATCTCCTAAGGTCATCCTGAGTTATTTCACCACCCATGTGCAAGGCATAGTGAATCCATCAGCTACAGTAACATTGAATCCCTCAAAATCTTCTTCTTTAAGCCCTCTTTTCATGACAAATCCCTCATCAATAAAATTGTGAGTTGCCCCACTATCAAGAAGAACTGTCAACCTTTACCCTACTAGTACCCCTCAAATTCAAAAGGGATGGTATCTTGGGACTCCTGATAATACTGCTAAAGTGCCATCCTTGCTGATTTCTTTTTCTTTCTCTCCTTCTTCCTCCTCCTTAGTGTCATGAAATTCCTCATGCTCATCTGAATTAGATTTTGAAGCAACTTCAATATAGTGCACTTGACCTTTCCCCAAACATCTATGTCCTAGAACCCATGGTTCTCTACAAGTGAAACAAATTTTTTTCCTTCGTAATTCACTCCTAGTCTCTTCATCTATCTTCTTTTTTGCTACATTTATCACATTCTTTGGTGGTGGTGCTGGAAAAGTCTTTTTCTAAAAATTCCCTTTATGTTGCCAAAGATTTGGGGGTTTTTGATTAGTGACTGGTTTCATAGGCACACAAGTTTCAAGGTGCAAACTTCTTTTGATAGCTTCCTATAAGGTTGAGGGCGAGAAAGCCTTAACCAAACCCTTAACAGAATCTTCCAAACCATCAAGAAAAAGATAAACAATCCTCTTTTCACTCATATCAGGTACCATAACAGCCACTTTTTGAAACTCTTCTACATACTCATTAACTGATTTGGTTTGCCTCAACTTTGACAATTCTTTAAAATACTCTTCATCATCCTTGAGATCAAATTTATGTATCACTCTTTGACTAAAATCATCAAATGTAGTTACCTAATCATGACCTTGAGTAGTCATTCCATGATACCACCAATCATAGGCTGCATCTTCCAAGTGTAGACTTGTGAATTGAACAACATCACTCTCCTTCATGGGGTTAAGTGTGAAGAAGGTTTGTAATTTTTGTAGCCATGCTCTAGCTAAAATTTTATTTGTTCCATCAAAAGTAGATGTTGTAAACTTGCTTATTTTATTTTTTATCTCTCTTCCACTTATGTCCTACTCCCTCTTGTACTCTTTCTTGGGCATCAAAGTGTTCATCATATCCACATATTCTCTAAAAGGAACTGAACTATGAAAGTCATCATCTAAGCCATTGTAAGTAGCTCTTAATGCAATCAAGTTACTTGTAACCTCTTCCATAGGACTAAGGGATGGATTTGGTACCGGTGGCTCATCTGTAGGCAATAAAATAGTTTTTGTTGATTTAGAGGATGTGGGTTTTAGATTTCTTGGCTCCTCTGAAGTGCTCACTCTCTCATTAGTAGATACAACTCCTTGGATTTTTTCTGTCAATAACCACAAAGCCTCTCTAGTTTCTACCAAACTATCCACTATTTTCTTTTGAGTGTTTTGGATGTCCTGTAAGAATTTTTTTTGCCATCTCATCCAGGTCAACCATACTTGTCCCTTCCTTGGATTTTGTACTTTTATTTTCAACTGAAGGTTTCATCAAAATTTCTTTATTCTTTTCTCGCTACAAATATCTCTTTTCTCTTTTACTTAGTTGCATACAAACTTCTACAAACCCTCAGGCTGGCAAGATCATAGCTCTGATACCACTAAAATGTCCTCTTTCTGATTTTTATATCATATTTAAGTCCTTTAACCAGATTATTAAATCAAACAATCAACACTTTGAAATATTATGTAATTTCTTAATAAAACCCAAATCGGGTATGCCCAAAATAGTGTCAAAAACTTCACAGCTTCACATATTATTGATAAATCTGAAAGTAGATATTTTTACAAAAATTTTGCTAGCATAAAAGCCTACAAAATGATATTTCTATATCTTTATAGATTTTACACAATAGCTCCCAAATGGAGGACAAAAACAATGCTCATCGGGCTCCCGAAAACAACACAAAATAGCCAGGAAACACCATAAAACACTAATAATCTATCAAAGAAGTATAACCATGACCCAAGACATATATTTAGCTCTATTTTAATATCAAAATATCTAAAATATAGCACCAAACCAAATTGATATGAAATACTCAATTGAAAACACCAAACTCTTACAAGAAACACACCCGAAAACTCACAAATTTGCACTGTTTAGCACAAGGGAAAACTCTACATGAGCTTGCACATGGAATGGCCTCAAAATACCATCCTTAGCCTTCTTGGAAACCTAAAAACTCCCATCTTTGGGTCTCCTTCTCCACAAGTTTGGCAGCCTCTGAAGAACAACAAAGCAATGAGCAAAAATCAAGTTCTAGAATGAGCCCGAAATGCCTCCAGACCCCTTTAAAAGAGGGCATAACCCTAACTCATGACCAAGAGGGGTCAATAATACATATTTTAATATTAATTATCATTTATTAATCCATTGGTTTCCAAATATTAGCCCCTTTTCTTGAAACTTCACTTTTTGAGCCTGCCAGCCTTAGCAAAAGTTATTATTTTTAATTATTTGAAAAGGGGACATGACATTAATGTCCCAATGTGTCTAGAGGTTCTAGGAGATTAGTTCAGTTCCAAATAAGTCTTCTAAGTGTTGGAAACATTTTAGAAGTATTAGTGATTAAGTTCATTGAGTTTTAAAGCATTTTCAATGTTTAAAAGTTTAAATATTTAAATTGTAATGGCTAGTAGCCATTTAGGAGAGAAATGGGGTTTTTAATGTTAAATCACTTAACTAAACCCTTTAACCACCAAAAGAGGTTGAGGAAGTTGTGTTGAGGATTATTATATGTATTTGGAACTCCATTTGTATGGCAATGAACCCTGGAGTAAAGGTTTTAATGAAATATCAATTTGATTTGCAAAGTTTGTGTTCTTTACAAATTTGAAAGGCTCTAATGCTTACTAGTTTTGTTTAAAAATTTAGAATGGAATATTAAGAAATCTTAAATCATTCATTACACTATTGAATGTATTGATAACTACCTTAAAACCTGATTCCATGTGTTAAGGACTGGTGAAAACTAGTGACTATGCTCGTACAACCTCTTAGTACTTTGAATATTCATTCTATTCTTCATGTAAAATGGTTGGGATAATGATTTTAAAGATGAAATAAGTTATTAGAAGGTTACATTTCATAGTTTGGAGGATTGGAGAGGCATTTAGCATGACAGTACCTTCCTGTGCAGTGATTTGGACTGGCTTTTATTAGTTTTCCTTTTGTATTTTGAAGTCTAACTTGTAACCCACACCTTTCCATGGGCTCAAAGGCCTAGGATCCATGGAAATATGATTTCTAACAATGTACCATATTTCTAATGATATTTACTTGTAGATATTTAACAATTAATGTGATCACAGGCTGATTTAAAGAAGGTTTTCTAATGAATTTGATGGCTAAGGTATAGTAGTGGGAGATCGGGTTGAACAACATAGTATTGTTAAGATTTGGATAGTCATATATTGGCATATAAATGGTGAATAAATCACAAATTAAGCCAAGAAGGGTGTGGAAGACTGGGATTGGAGAAACCCTCAAATCAAGGGTTTGAAGCCACCAAATTGGGGCTTTTGATGTTGCAGGTGTTTTGGGTTTAATTCCTCTTAGGATTAGTATTTTTGAGTCATTTAATGACACTTTCAAAGGTTTGAGAACTTGGATACATTTCTATGATATAGTTTCTTTGGAAAATCATCAAGTTTCTAGTGTAATTGCAGGGGTGCAGGCATAGTGCTACTATTTGGTCTAAAAGACCAATACCTAAATTTGAGATATGTTATTGAAAGGCTAAAAGGGTGTCTGAATGTGGATTTATTTCTTTTGGTATTTTGGAAAGGTGGAGTGTTTGAAGACCAAAAAGGTCACTGTTGGGCTACAAGGTTGGCTCATTAGGCCTCTAGGCCAGTTTGAAGACATTTAGCCATTGGAAGTAAAGGGTAAGTCTAGAAACCTTGAAACCACTTTAATCTATCCTTATATACCTCAAATACATCAAATCTATCATTAGTTTGCATTTAGAGTAACCTTAGTTGGGTTGTGTTTCTTAAAGCCATTGGGTACTTGGGAGAAGTTGTGGGTCTATAAGCCAAATAAGTGTAACTTATCTTGTTTATCATTCCACCACCTTTCCTCTGCATTACATAGTTATCACACAATTTTTTGTGTCCAATACAAGGAAGATTTGGTTGATTAAGAGTGAGTCCTTCTTTAGAATCTCATGAGTTTTGTACTACACATGAAACATATTTAGTTTGAAGAGAGTCTGTGCTATGTGTGATAGAACCTACTTTATCTAATATGGTTCATTGTTAAACAAATTAAGGGTGGATTAGTTATTACTTAGTTTTTTGTGGGGGACAATGAAGATTTGTCTGACAAATAGCAGGTCTTCTTTAGTATCTCATGAATTTTTACCACATATGCATGAAACGAATATGTTATTTTTCATCTCCAATTAGTTAATGCTTTATAGAAACTCTGAAAGTATATTTAGGAGTTCCCTAATTGTTTAAGAATTCATCATATCAGATAAAGTATGTTTAAGAATTGTTGGGACTAGTCCTTTGGCATGTATTAAAGAGAATAGTATTTTCAGCATATTATTATCATTCTATTTCGTTGTTGTAAACATGCCATTGGTTTAGTTTTGTAATTTTTTTTGTGTTAAATGCATATAAAATAAAGATCTAATTCTGTAGACTATTGGTCAGACAAATCTCCATTGTCTTATGATTATCTTCTTTATATACTAGCATGTATTAATTGGCTGACAAATAAAGAAGCATTTAGACAGTTAGAAGACAATGAAGATAATTTTAAATGCATTTAACACACAAATAATTTACAAAACTAAACCAATGGCATGTTTACAACAAAGAAATAAAATGATAATAATATGTTGAAAATTGTATTATGTTTAATACACGCCAAAGGACCAGTCCCAACAATTCTTAAACATACTTTATCTGATATGATGAATTCGTAAGCAATTAAGGTTTGGAGTAGACATAGTTATCATAGATTATTCCTACATATTTATAGAAAATAAAGTCAATTTATTATAGGTCTGCTCATTTTCCCAACTAGTATGAGCTATTTAGGAGAAAAAAGATCACTCGATGGGTTGAAATGGGTTTGGAAGGTTGCCTCTTGATAGTCAAAGATGTCAAACTCTGCCTGAAGGCAGCCAAATCCAAACCCATTTTTATTATTTATAGTTAAGTATGGTTAGTCTATTCATCCACCCAAACCTAGCAAAGGAGAATGAAGAACTACAAAAAGGTCCTCCTAGTCTGAGATCTATAAATCTAATATACTATAGTTGGTTGAGAGTCCTTTGTCTCAAATGATATTATTTAGCTATACTCTTCCTTCTATCATTGGTTAAGGCCTTTATCTAGAGAGGACTTAAGAGTATTTTGTAATCTAGCAATCTTCTATGTAATAAGTATCATATCTAGCTAAATTCAACAAACAATGTTGGAGGACCTTAAATGACTAGGTAATGCCCAAGTACAGTTTTTAGAAGGGAAACATTTTAGTCCAGTTCCAATTCCCAAATACCATTACCATAGATGAATTTACTAATTTTACATGTTTAATGTTATATTCATACAACATCGACTTTCAATTTACTGTGTGTATTCATTGCTAGATTGTATGATTGTGTACTTGAATTTAATCAAACTATGTTCTGGTTCAGGTTGCAGAGGCACTTGGTATAGGGAAAAATGTTCTATTTACAGGGCATTCCATTGGAGGTGCAATTGCCACTTTGGCCAAACTGTCAATTTTGGAAAAATGGGGTGTGGAAGCCCCTATTTTCGCCACACTGATTACTGATGTAATTGTTTATAATATATATAACTAAACAAAATAGTGACCAAATTTAAATCATGTTATATGCCCATATCAAAACTCACAGGCCCCAAGCAGTGAGTAAACAAGTAAAAAATGGATGCCCTAGCTTCAAACCAATGAAATACAATGCAATAAAACCAAGTAACAAAAAAGACATGGCCAAGTTCATGCACACAAGAAAAATTATTTCAATCAATTCTTGTAATATTTTTATACATTTACACAAATAAAAAATGAATAAAACACTCACAACCTCTATGAAATGGATGCCCTAGCTTTAAACTAGTGAAATGCGATGATAAAACCAAATAACAAAAAAGACATGGCCAAGTTTAACCACACAAGAAAAATTCCAATTCATGCCTACCTCGAATCCTTGTAGAGTCCAGTGCCCTATTCCCTCTTCGCAGCCCGCAAGAAAAAGTCAAGTGCCCTCTTCCCTCTTCGCAGCTCATGAACATTACAAATGAGCATTTATTTTTCTTTTTTTTTTTTATAATCACGTAGGTGTCAAAATTATGATGGCACTGTTGCTATTAGGACACCCTCAGGCGCAGTTGCAAAAAAAACACAAAAAATACACACAAATGGTACTATCATCGAAATTGGCATCAAAATTTAACCCCAAATGTTGTAGTGGAAGAATTATTTTAGGAAGTAAGTTGATCGTGAACATTGTTTGAATATCTTTTTTCACTGTTTTGCACTATGGTTTCACTTTTTATGACTTTGAAAGTTTGTTTGGAATAAAGTTAGGAACCACTCATTATTGGCTCATTTACTTCCTTTCATCTAGGAGTTGAAGGAGGAAAGAAAGAAGCCAAACTAGGTTGAGAGAAAGAAGATATCGTGTTCTTTTCTCTTTGTTCTTTCATTCTAAAAAATATTTTCATCAATCTCAGATAAGCTATTACTTCCTTTGACATATATGCTTTTCTTTTGTATTTGAAATTTTTTCTTGGATTTTCCTTGGGTGTACTTCTTGCTATGATGGGTTTTCTTGTATTTTCCATTTTTTAAAATATACTTCTTCATATTTTCTATGTTCACTTCCAACCTATGGACATTTGATAGCATAATGGGGTAAAAGCACAATAATCTGTCACCCTTTTACAAAGGAAAAGGCTAACAAAATCAAAGTTGTTCAACTTCAATAGTATAAAAATGATATTTATGTTTGGAATTTGAAGATGATGTAAACTAATTAAATGTGTTAAAATAGATGAAGTTTATGATTAATATTTTTAATATTTTTTTTGAATAAGAATTGATATTTTTTTTAAAGATGATTTTTCAGTTGTTAAAAAATGCTGAAAATTAGGGGTCTAGTTCCCACCAAAAAAATATATGTAAATAAACATTTTTTCCCCTAATTTCAAAATATGTCATAGATGACATATATATCTAGTGCATGAAGAAATAAAAATTGGTTTGTGACCTATATTTTCTCTTTTATAAGAATTCAAATTCCAACTCACTGAAATTTACAGTTTTCATCTCACACCATATTTTTCATTACAATATATCTCAAACAAAAATATATATATATATATATATTCTTGAAGAGGAATCTCTCCACTAGTGCACCATATGTTTTTCAAATCTATTTAATATGATTTACTATTTTTTTCTTTCTCTGAATCAACATCTCCTTGACTGTTAAAATACCTACTTGCAATATTTTTTAATTACAATAAACTATGTCTAATTAAAACACTATAAATTATATATGAAGATATTCTTGACTCTGATCTCTACAAAAGTGTATTTATTTATTTTTAGAAAATATCATTAAAAATATTAGGAGTTATTGAAATGCCACTTTTCTGAAATAATTTTACTTTTATGGTAATTGGACCCAAAGTGGTATAAAACATGCATTTAATAGACATTTCCAATTGGAAAAGTTAAAACACTTATCTAACTTAGCTAGAATGATTCTAGCTAGACCATATGTTTGACCAAAATTAATTTTTAGTTAGAAATACTAAAATTCAGTCGTGTTGAGAAGTTGGCCTAAAAGGTGACACTTGATTGTGCTTTTACCCAATGGCCTATATTGACATAATTAAAATATTTAAGCTTTTCACCAAGCTTGTTAGATCCTATATTGTATTTATTTAAAATTAAGCTTCTTCGTCATCACTAGAACTTTTACTTGTCAAAATCTTGTTCTTCATTACTCTTGACACTTTGGAGGTAGCTTTCCTTTTTTGATGTGGTTCTTTTTTTTGGTCCTTAATTTGTATGCCATAAGAATGTCATGCACATTGTCCATCTTTAAGTTGTCTAGATCCTTTTATTATTCAATACCTAAAACCATTGCATCAAATCTCATGATAAGAGATCTTAATAATTTTTACACAATAACCTCTTCCTCAATCTTTTCTCCAAGACCATGAATAATGTTAACAATTTCATCCACACAGAGAAAATATGCAACAATATTTTCTTCTTCATTCATCTTTAGGATTTTGAATTGTCTCGTGTGGTTTGGATATTAGAATTTTTCAATGTTTTATCTCCTTAATAATTCTTTTGAAGCTTATCTCACATTTATTTTTCTAAATTTCAATGCATTATTTTGACTAATTTGGTTTTGGTTATCCCGCTTATGATTGAATTCATAGCTTTTGTATTGTTCCTGAATGTTCTTTTTCCAACTTGGTCAATAGGTGGAGTAGATAATGACATAAAGTTGTCCATAATTGTTTTCCATATATCAAGTTCATGTGTCATAAAATAGATGCACATTCTAAAACTCCAAAAAGCATAGTTGTTCACATTGAACAATGGGGCTTGTCTTGAAGAAAACCCTTCTTGGATTTCCATGCATGTGTTGGTAAGATATTTCCTTCAAGTGGTTAGGCTTTTTTGAAGGAACCCACTCTGATACCAATTGAAGAAAACACACACACTTATACTAAGAGAAGCGAATCACTATAATACCAACTTTTTCAATTTATAATTTTACCAATCTTAAACCAATAAACAAAGCATCCACATAATTAAGATCTAACAAAAAGTAATATAATATGTACACACAATTTTACATGGAAACTCTTATTAGTGAAAACCATGACAAAATATTTATTTTATAAAGAAATTCTTACAACTTTCTAGGCACCAACTCATAGGGGGCATTAATTCCTTCTACTAAGAACCAACTTATCAAGAGTCACCAAACTCCTTGAGTGCGAGGCTCCAACATCTTGCATTTGCAAAGTAGAAGTCATCAAGCTTTGAAAACTAAGATGATTATAAAGTTGTTAGATCTACTCTAGATGCCCTCAATATCATTAAAAAGATATGCCCACAAACCTACCATGAAATTTTTTCTCTTAACCCTCTACTCAAATCTACAATATGGTCTTCAAAAATTGCTTACAAATCTAAAATATATCTTCACGAAAGATTTCACTAAGTATACTTCAATCTTCACAACATACACTCATATGACTTGCATGAATTTTCCCTCAAGATGAGATTGATTTAATATCATTAATATGCTCACATATATGTCTGATTTTTCTTCATAAATTTACTCATTTTTTGTTCTACATATCCACTTTTAATAGGAAAGATATTAAGTGATTCTTTGTACTAAATATCCACCCAAACATTCGTATGTATACCCTTCACATGCATCATCGTTGGGTATTTGATACCTATCAAGACAAGTTGGCCCATGCAAATTCAAATTAACTTAATTTGAATTTGAAATTTTTTCACGGTGGGCACCATCTTCTATGGGGTCATTCCTAGCATTGATAAGCTTTTTTTTGGTTTGTTTTGTTTTTGTTTATTGATAATTCCTTACTAAAAACATACAAAATCAAAAGAAATATTGATGTCTTCACTTAAGGAAAATTTTGGTTCAAATACTCTTTTGGTGGTAGTGTTGTTTTCTAGTAAAAGTCCCTATGTGTTTTTCTCAACTTTTTATGCTCCCTATTTTGGGTCTAAAGCCCTCTTTGTTGTTTTATGTCTTTCTATATGAAAGTGGGTCCACAACCCAGAACTCACCAATTAAAAACAATTTAATAAATATTTTGATTAAAGTAAGATTGTGTTGGTAATGATAAATTGAAAATTTTCTTAGTAAAATTTGAATGCAAGAGGATTATTAAGACATTTGGTTCTTAGAATAATAATGAATAAATATGCTAATGTTTCATAGAATTTATTTACTAATATCTATAAATAAATGTTTTTAATATGTTCATTGATTCTAAGTGGTTTTGACTTAACCTTAGACAATGCAAAATTGATCTTGAAACTAAATGCATACATCTATGACATATTCCTTTGTGATCTCTATTATATTTGATGATATGTAGAGGTCTACAATATTTAAAAATATCTTAGAGAAGTTGTTGGATTGTGAGGATCAAGACCCCATTCAATACATTGAAAATTTGAATTTATGAATTTTTTTATCAAGGTCAATAAAATCAAGCATTTAATGGTTTCCGTACAAATATCAATCCATATGAGTTCATATTATGTTATTTGGCATACCCTAGATGTGTTTAAATGCACAAATGAATTCCTTTGAATGACAAGGCATAGTAAAATTACATGTACAAACACATTCCAATTTGACCCCCAACAACTAATGGAGAGGGGTGAGATTTAGTAATTTGAAAATTAAAAAATATTTTGAAATCAATTTGTACAACTTTAGAGTGGCAAGATTGATCTAGAAATACATCCTCATGATAATGAATATATATACAAATTTTTAAGACAAAAAATAAATGAAAATAAACATTAATTAAAAGACGAGCCAAACTTGATATAAAATATATTATTTATCACTATATAATTATTAATTATATTAAATATGTCATCAAATTGAATCTAAAACTAAATTAAAAAATATAAAAATAGACAAATTTCACCACTACAACATTTCATTCTACATCTGCATTTCATTCTTATATATGAAATCAGAACTTTTTTCTACTAAATTAACTAAAAATATTTCATTTTACATCCACATTTAATTTGATTTGTTATATTATTTGATAGTTTAATGATAAGTTATTCTTCCGAGTCATAAGAGACAACCCAGCTCTTTGTTCTCTTAAGTTTTCATTGCTTAAAAAAGAGTACAAATATAATAGACATCCAGCCATTAGAGCGTCCCCAAACAAATGATCAAATTGCTTCTCTCCCTTCTCCGCAAATTTATATCTGTAGAATAATCATATTCCTTCATTTATATTTACATATATCTTCTGCATGGAATGCAACAATGGCACTTAATATTTATACATGAAATTCACTCCATATACTGGTAAACAATCTATCAATCTACCAATTTCTAACAGCAGAAGTGTAAAACTCGAGCCATTTACTCTCTGCAAAAAGCCATTTATTTTTATATAAATTTGTGAATGTTCCAAGATTGCTGAGAGCATTTATCACAGAAATCTCAAAACACAGAGCTGGATTCCCAGAAACAATGGTGAGAAAAACAAAAACAAAAACTCCAGTGGGAGCGGTTAAAAAGTATCCAAATTGCTAAGCCTCAAACCCTAATGCTCTGAAGATGCAACGAAATGAATGTGAATCCAAACATTATTCATACACAACAATGCCAATGGAAGAAAACCTGGATTTTTCTCCGATTTGTGAGAGAGCATTTGGACAAGGTCGATCCGCACAAACATTCATAAATAATGGCAAATTCATCCAATATTTTAGAACTGTAGGGTTTCCTATGGCTTTGTACAAATCGATCTACAAAAACAATCATAAATAACAGCAAATTCATCCTATATTTTAGGACCGTAGGGTTTCACGGGGCTTAGCCACAGGGGATGCGAATCTGGCTGAAAATGTGCGCAGCGAACGCTCGTCCTCGTCTAAAGATCCCTCCTCAAAATTAAGCGCATAACTGTCAGGATCATACTGAAATCGCCCCGATTTGGTCTGAATATTACAATATGCACTCTTTCTGTTACTCTTTCCGAGCCTTCTGAAAAAGACCTTAAGTTTCTTTTCCTTGCGAGACCAATTTGTAGCCACTTCATTTGCGATCGAATCAGAGAGATCTCTTCCTCTCCGCACAGATCCTTTCACCTTCTCATCCCAGGACGGAAATTCATCGGATCCGTGACAGCACCAGCAGAGAAGCTTCCTGATAAAGCTTCTATCAACAAACGGAGAATCGCTGTCCCGATCCACAGTAAATTCACCCCTCATTAAAGGCCTCTCATCGTGATTCATTCTTGGAAGAAGATGCCTGAACAGAAGCATAAGCCAAAATTTTAATGACGAAGATTTACTGTAGCAGTTGACCTGAAATTGAATATAATTGATGGGGCCGAGTGCAATGCATGAAATTTTGTTCTTTGCCGTTAAGCATGCGAGGAATTAGGGGAGAAACTCGCTGTCAGGTATGTTAGAGGCGCGGATGTTACGGGTTCGAATCTCGTAAATCGAAAGAGGTTTTGTTTTCGTCGATCCGATAGGATTTAGAATTTTATTATTATTATTTAAAAACAGATATATTAATAAATAAGCTTGAAGACTTTACATAATAGTTAGCTCGAAGCACGTTTGTATATATTAAAATCTAAAACAAGAATAACTCAACTCAAAGATGCTCTTGCAACTACTTTATTCTTTATGCTTTGGCTTTGACTGGAAGATTAATAAAATTTTATTCTATGTTCATAATACCTTAATATTCTCAGCTTCATTATTTGAGATTGAATTAGGTGGGAGAATTTTATTCTTGATGTTTTGTTTGATGCTTATATTTAATTAAGATTATATTGAAGAAAGTTAGGTGGGTATTTGTAATTTATAATTTGTGTTAAACTATATTTGAATTTGTGATTGCAATTGTTGTGTGTACATCTATTATTGGAATGTTTAATTAATTGATTAATGCATGCTTTCTAAAAAGTAGATATTCAGCAATTTATTTACTCCATAAAATTATTTAAGCACCTATCCAAATGTCATTGACCAAAACAATAATCACTTAATATTGATTAACTTCTTATTTTACAAATAATATATAATTAACTTCTTATTGATTAACTTCTAATTTTTTCAAATGTAAAATCTAGAAATATGTATAATAAAAAGTTTTAAGGATAAGATTTTCTTAATATGCAAGTGTAGATTTCACACTTCACTCTCTACTTAGTCTATGCTTATTCACAATGTTGATGAGAATAAGGTATTTTACCCAATTAGTTCGATAGTGAGTGATATTCACATACTCAAGTGTACTTAAGTCCTTGTGAATCTTTCTAGAAAGTGTTAGTTGTCATAAGATCTTATCTTATCATTGGCATTTACTTTTAGTTACCCGTGTCATTTAATAATTAACACTTTAATTGTTTCAAAACACAAATTAAGATGCATGTCATAATCTTGTCTAATCCTATGTCTCAACCTTGTCTTTATAAGAAAGACCTATCATTGTATATTTCATATTTAATCATCAATCATGCATTGTTGAAGCAAGCTATTCTTGTCATTTTTTTCCTTGTGGGAGATATTTTGGTGTAGTAACTACTCCTTGGGTGTTGAGAGTTCACTTTAACTCCTAAAAATAATGCATTAGACACAACTCATTTGATTTCCACTAAGAATCGAGAACCTAGCTCATATTGTTTTTGAAAACTATCTATATTGAATTATTACGTGAATTTAAGGTCTTATCATAACAATACACTAGTCATAGGTATCTATTAGTTTAATGTAACTATTTAAACTTAATATCTATTTGAATTTTGTCATTTGTTAAATTATTTGGAATTGACAACCTCTTGCAACATTTATCCCATTCACATTTTGGGCACTAAATTTGTTCTCTAGACCAATTGTACAAATTTTAGATCTATTTGATTGATGAAAAATTAATCTTAAAACTGATTGTATAAATGGCTAATAGAACCATGCTTAGATATTTTGGGATTAGGAGTGACAAACAATTTACAAGCCTTAATGTTTAAAATAATTATTTATTCGTGGGTTCAATCACGAAGCTGTGTCCCACTTTTAGGGACAAAGGAAATCGCAAAATCATCAAACAAAAATTTTTGCCTGCCTTCGTGCGAAGTCTATACTTCACCCGAAGTCCTCAGGATGCTTCGTGCGAAGACACCACGTAGCCCTATATACTTAGCACGAAGCCATTTAGGGCCGGATTTTGTATAAATTTCCGGCAATTCATTTTCTAACCATCATTTTCATTGGAGCAGTTTGTGGACCCCTAGGCTTGGAGCGAACTACGTCACCATGCCAGCACACCAGCGCTTCCCGAGCTTCGTCGACCTCTTCAATTTTCTAGCAGTACTAGGTACACATATTTTTCTCATTTTTTATTGTAAATAATATGTTTTATATTTATTTTAACTAGTTATTTGTTTTAAATAATTTTTAATTTGTATAAATATTAGAAAATGTTATCTAAATGTTAGAAATCGTAGGAGAAATGTTAGAAAACATTAAGATTCGAGTTAGAAAATGCTAAATTTTAAGTTTAAAATTGTAATTATTAAGAATTTCTCTCTCTCTCTCTCACATGTATGTACACATATTTTTAGTAAACTTATTAAAGTTAGCTATTTGTTTTGTTTATAATTTTTAGTTTGTGAAAATCTTAGAAAATTGTAGTTCAATTTTTTAAAATGATTTAGTAGTATGTTATAAAATGTTAAAAAATTATAGTACAATAAGTTTCTAGGACCCTTATTTCTCTTTTACGACATATTAAGACACTTAGGATCCTTTATTATAATTTACATATTACCTAACATCTTACTTGACACATAGGACCCCTTAAGACCCATACGAACCATTATTATATATTAAAATATCCTATGACACATTCATCTATCTTAGCTTCTGTTAATACATATGTGAACCCATTATTGCCCGCAAGAACCCTTAAGACATACTAGTATCAATTAATGTAACCTAAGATACCTTAAACCACTTATCATGCGTCTACGACCCATTAACATTGTTGGACCATTATACATGTCCCTTATGACATTTTAAGACATCTATGACCCATTTAGATCATCAAGACCCATTAACATATCTTAGGTTGTCTTAGGACACATTTATGTACATCTTAGATTTAATTAATTTATCATACAAGGATCATCCACTAATGAAACGTAGGACCCCTTAGGACCTCTTATGTTACCCCCGACCCCTTAAGACACATATATATACCTAACTCATTGTTGCCCATGACCCCTTAAGATGTAGTCTAGGACCACTTATATTGCACCTATGACCCATTAACATTCTAGGACTCTTATCTAGATCCCTTATGAAATCTTAAAACAAATATAAAACCTTAGGACCCCCAAGACCCATTAAAAAAATTAGGATGTCCTAAGACTGGACTTGGACCACTTATGATGTTCTACGACCCATTAATATTATTGGACCATTATACATCCCTTATGATATTTTAAGACATATACATGACCTATTCATATCCTGAAGACCCATTATATATGTATACGAGGATCCATTAATGTAACCTAGGACCCCTTAGGACCTTTTATGTTACTCACGACCCCTTAAGACAATCAAGGACCACTTACATTACCCACGACCCCTTAAAAAAATCTAGGTCATATTAGGTGGACTAATAGGTCACATTAGGTCATATTAGGAAATAAGGTACATGTCTAAGTTGTTTCTCTACTTAAATACCTAACTAGACCTATAAGGACCAAGTAGACCTAACTAGGACCTATTAGGATCAATTAGACAGGTATTAGGTCTTTAACCAACATTAGTCTGACCAATTAGATGTATTAGGATCTATTAGGTCCAAATAGACCTAACTAAACCTATCTAGACCTGTTATGATAGGTAATTAGGATAGACCTAATATGACCCATTAATGTCTTATCTATACCTTAGGACCTCTTATGAACTACCCACGACCCCTTAAGACACTCCATGACTCCATGACTCCATAATAGGTTGAACATTAGGTCATATTAGGAAATACAGTATGTCTAAGTTGTTTCTCTACTTATAGACCTAACTATCTACCTATTAGGACCAAGTAGACCTAACTAGGACCAATTAGATAGGTATTAGGTCTTCAACCAACATTAGTCTGACCAATTAGATGTATTAGGACCTATTAGGTCCAAATTGACCTAACTAAACCTATATGGACCTATTATGACCAATTAGATAGGTAACTAGACCAATTATGACCTATTGAGACCAAAATTTAGGACCTATTACACTTAACTAGACCTAACTGTACTAGGACCAATTATGACTCAATTAGAATCAATTAGAACTAGTTAGGAGGTCTAATTAGACTCAATTAGAACCAATTATGACTCTAGGACCACTTATGTTACCCACGACCCCTTAAGACAGTCTAGGACCACTTATATTACCCATGATCCCTTAAGACACTCTACATGACTCTTATCTATGTATGTTATGATAGGTAATTAGGACAGGTAATATGACCCATTGATGTCTTATCTATACCTTAGGACCTCTTATGTTACCCACGACCCCTTAAGACACTCCATGACTCTTATCTATACCTTAGGACCTCTTATGTTACCTACGATCCCTTAAGACAATCAAGGACTGGACTTACATTACCCACGACCCCTTAAGACACTCTAGGTCATATTACCTATCCTAATAGGTCACATTAGGTCATATTAGGAAATAAGGTATACATCTTTAAGTTGTTTCTCTACTTATAGACCTAACTAGACCTATTAGGACCAAGTAAACCTAACTAGGACCTATTAGGACCAAGTAGACCTAACTAGACCTATTAAGACCAAGTAGACCTAACTAGGACCAATTAGACAGGTATTAGGTCTTTAACCAACATTAGTCTAACCAATTAGATATATTAGGACCTATTATGACCAATTAGACAGGTAACTAGACCAATTAGGACCAAAATTTAGGACCTATTAGACTTAACTAGACCTAACTATACCAGGACCAATTATGATTCAATTAGAATCAATTAGAACTAGTTAGGAGGTCTAATTAGACTCAATTAGAATCAATTATGACTCAATTAGAATCAATTAGAACTAGTTAGGAGGTCTAATTAGACTCAATTAGAACCAATTATGACTCTAGGACCATTTATGTTACCCACGATCCCTTAAGACGTGCTCTACATGACTCTTATCTATGTACGTTATGATCAATTAGAATCAATTAGAATCAATTAGAAGATCAATTAGAATCAATTAGACTCAATTAGAATCAATTACAATGAATTAGACCTATTTAGACTCAATTAGAATCAATTACATGACTCAATTAGAATCAATTAGAACCAATTAGGACCTAATTATAGTCAATTAGAACCAATTATGACTCTAGGACCACTTATGTTACCCACGACCCCTTAAGACAGTCTAGGACAACTTATATAAGCCACGACCCCTTAAGATACTCTATAGTCCTAGATTATCTATACATTAGGACCTCTTACATTACCTACGACCCCTTAAGACCTCTTATTATAAATTTCTGACCCCTTAAGACCTAATTAGTATGTGTCTTAGAACTCTTAAGACCTAATAAGACCACTTATGTTACCCACGACTCCTTAAGACATGAGCTATGACCACTTATGTTACCCACGACCCCTTATGTAAATGCATTTTTAGTAAATATTAAAGTTAGTCCTATGACCCATTGATGTACATGTTAGGTTTCATTAATACATACTAGGATGTCCTATGACCCATTGATGTCTTATCTATACCTTAGGACCACTTATTTGTTTCCATTTTACATTGTGTTATAATGTTGTAATCAAGTACTTAATTACTAACACTTAGCTCTTTCACATGTGATGTGCATCTAGATGGCTGCTCAAGGTGCACCTCAAACTCCTGACATTCATACTATTTTTCACGTGGCCGACACAGAGATAGCTAGACTTAGACATGCTATTAATAGATCTAGTGGAGATGGTATATACAGAGACACATGTGCTACTATATTGACTAGTTTGGAGGCTATGACTAGTAGATTGAGGGCCCACACTTCATTTACACCTCAGGTAGTTGAGGCCATTTTTCAAGAGTTGAGGGAGGAGATCTCAGGTGATGTTTCCTTGGCATAGGTTCAGAGCCTCGTGTCCAAGGAAATCATCAAACGAGAGATGTTCCCACATTATGAGAGGATGAGAGTGGTGAGGGCTTATCAGGTGACACAATGTGTGATCCCTTAGATTGCTTGTATGATTTACCCTCGACATCTTGCAGCCCATTGTCGTTATCCAAATAATGACCAAATTCCATTATACTTTGCACAACAGTTGTACGCTGAGTTCCGTTTGGGACTCAGGGTCAACTATTTTGATATCCCACCTTTTTATGGTCAGGGGTTGGGTAGGGTTGCAAACCGCAATCAGTATCATAGGGCTGATCAAGTTGTGCAGCCTCATAGATAGCTAGTTGGAGAGAGGAGTCCAACAATGACACCGGCGATGGCTGCTACTGCAGATAGAGTCATCATTGCTTCTCAAAGGGGAGTTCTGGATAGCATAGGACAGATTGCTTCTGCAGCCACATCGATCAGTTCAGATTCAGTGGGTAGATACATTTTGACTAGACTGAGTAGAGCCAGATCATCTTTTGAGGCTTCGTCTAGTAGTATTGCAGGTGTGAGTGATGAGACATATAGAGCTGTTGGTCTTCCTATGCTTGGAGAGATACGAGCATTGTCGGGTTATCAGAGTACTTTAGATATGGCCCTTTACTTTTTGGAGGATCTTGTGCAGGCCTATTCTCATATTGCCGACACGCAGAGGATCCCTATACATTCAGTCAAGGATTACATTTCACTTACATGGGGTCCTGTAGTTCCACCGACACAGGATGCACCATCTACTAGTCAGGCACAACATAGTGTAGAGCATCGTGCATAAGATAGTGCAGAGCACCATGCACCCACAGATCACTCTACAGCTACAGAGCCCGGTATAGAGATTGGAGATGTATGCATCAGCAGTGAGGGCCTAGATGCTTTTGATGAGCAGTTGCATGGGTTGGGTTAGGTGGATGTTGCCACTAATGGCGGGTCATTTATGGATATGTTATTTCATCCACATGGTTTAGATTCTACACCACTCCCCTCACAGCTAGTGACACCCCTACACTCCTCATTACTATAGAGGTTCGGGACCTTAGGTGGTGTGGGTGATGTAGTATCATTTGATGATACGATGGTGCAACATGCTAACGATCCTCCTACTCCTGAGACTCATGTACATATAAAAATTTCTTTTCTTTTTTATTGGGAGTTTTAGTGAATAATTAATTGTACATGTATTAATGTTTGTTTAATGCATAATATTTTGTAGGCACAATTAGCAGAGCATGTTACCTCTAGTGTGGGTTCAAAGCATCTTCCACATGATGTGACACCTACTAGTGGTCAGGTAAGTTTTAGATATATATGTATGTACATGTTTATATTTCAAGTACTTTACATAATATATCTACTATGCACATGTGTATATAACCAACTATTGTACACTAAATTTGTAGGAGTCAGTCGCTGCTTTACAAGCAGATGATACACCTACTAGTGGTCAGGTATGTTTTAAAAATATGTAAGTTTAAATATGCATTTATAATATTTTGATTATTTTAGATTATTATCATATATACATGCATTTATATTTGCAGGGATCCGTTGTTGTCTCACAGCCAGAGAATGCTCGTGGCTGTCACTCAGAGGGTCGCTCTATTTGTATGTGCCTAGATGACTCCCTAGTTTAGGACATGTTGAACATACATTTTATTTGAGACTTGGTTTATGATTCGAGACATATGATTCGAGACATACATATTTGATTAGATGATATGCTTAGATTATATGATATGAGACACATTTATTTGGTTAGATGGTATGATATGAGACACATTTACTTGATTATCTAGACGTATATTTGATTAGATATCTATGATTAGATTAGATGGTTTTATTCGATTAGATGATATGATTTGATTTGATTATATATGATATATATGATTCGAGACATATGATTCAAGACATATATTTGATTAGATGATATATGATTAGATTAGATGAATCTATGATTAGATGATTAGATGAATCTATGATATATGATTAGATTATTAGATGATTAGATGATTAGATGAATCTATGATATATTAGATTATTAGATGATTAGATGATTAGATGAACCTATGATATATGATTAGATGATATATGATTAGATTAGATGAATCTATGATTAGATTGTTTAATTCGATTAGATGATATGATTTTTTTTTATTAGATGATATATGATTAGATTAGATGGTTTTATTCCATTAGATGATATGATTTTATTTGATTAGATGATCTATATGATATATGATTTGACTAGATGGTTTTATTTGATTAGATGATCTATGATTTTATTTGATTAGATGATATGATTAGATTAGATGGTTTTATTCGATTAGATGATATGATTAGATTAGATTTTTTTATTCGATTAGATGATATGATTTTTTTTTATTAGATGATATATGATTATATTAGATGGTTTTATTCCATTAGATGATATGATTTTATTTGATTAGATGATCTGTATGATATATGATTTGACTAGATGGTTTTATTTGATTAGATGATCTATGATTTTATTTGATTAGATGATATATATGATTAGATTAGATGGTTTTATTTGATTAGATGATATTAGTTTGATTTGTTTGAAAGATGATATATGATATTTGATTAGATGATCTATGATTTTATTTGATTAGATGATTTATTTAGATGATATTATAACTAATTTCATCATTTTTTAGTGTCTTAAGGGGAGGTCTTAAGGGGATCTATAATTAATATCATAAAAGATAACTAGTTAATACATGTAACTAATGTCCATAATAACTATTCTAACTAATTCTAGAACTAACACATGTCATACTTGTAATATAACTAATTTCATCATTTTTTAGTGTCTTAAGGGGAGGTCTTAACTTGGGATCTATAATTAATATCATAAAAGATAACTAGTTAATACATGTAACTAATGGATAATAACTATATTCTAACTAATTCTAGAACTAACACATGTCATAAGTAATATAACTAATTTCAAGCATACATAAAATCTTTAACTAACATGAAATCTATAAAAATCATTGAATAATCAAAGTATACGTATAAAATTCTATATATTAAAACCATTGAACCATCAAATAGGTTCATCATATATCAAAAAATTATAGCCTATCATATGTTTAAATATATAAACAAAGTATAATGAAATTTAATCCACAGATATCAAATAGGTCCCAACACAACAAATAAGTATACATGTATTAAACTTTTTAGACCAACTCAAGTGGTTCAGACCTTTCATGGAGAACTTGTAATATTCTCTCATGATCCTCACTATCTAGTCACGCTGAGATTTAACTGTATGAAGACAAATGGATGTGGCAACTACTAGGTGACTATATTGGAAAACCTTATTGTCTGGTTTGTAATCAACAAAGTGAATACCATGTTGAATTACTTTGATTTGTTTAAAATATGTTCCCTCTAAAACAACTGAACCTGCAAGTCACATATTTTAACAATATATAAATTTAAACAAACTCAATTTGAATTTTGTTAAAAGGTTGAAATTTAAAATTTATAGATTGAGTTCAATATATTGATGTAAACTGGATATACAAACCTATGGGGAACAACATTCCATCGCTTTCTTCAAGTTCAAGTAACTTCATCCTCTCTATAGTTAAATGCAATAAATAATAATCAACTCCTACATTTCCACTCTCAGCAATCACTACAAAGACATCTCCTACACAATAAATTTGTATATATACGTGTGTAAGATCTTAAAATAAATCCTTAGTTCAATCTATAGATCTATCTATATCTATGATCTATACATGCAACTCAGTGTACCATATAATGTGAAATTTATATATACTTACCAATTTTGACCAATCCCGAGATATGATCGTAATCAGTAGAAATCAAAGGAACATCATCAAAGTTTTCATCTTCATCTCTATCAAATGTATCAGTAACAACTAGTGGCACTAGATTCCATGCACCTACATATCCATGATCTTGATTGATACATTCCTCGTAATTATCAGTAATGCAGTGACAACAAAAGCATGAGTAGTCCCTAGTGTTCAACGTCCAATTGCGACAATTCATACTCATAACTGAATGCAAAGATCGCGTCTTTTCTATCCTATTGCAACCATGCATAATTTTTCTATCCACATCTGAACAAATGAATATATATAATACATTCTATATAAATATAATTTGAATAAAAAATATCATTAAAATTTTAAACACTTTCAAATAATTAAAAAATATGTGCATACCTTTTATCTCCCAAAATTTTCTATATGGCACTGCCTAAGTCAATCCTAATGATGCGTCATTTTCATTTGGTGTGAAATGTGTCTTGCACCATTCAACCACATCATGTGCATTTTTTATATGCACTTCCTTATAATTCATTTGATACTTTCGTATAGCACGTTTGATGCAAGCTCCAGCACTATCATGTTCACCTTTTCCATGTCCACTCTCAAAGAAACTCCAGACATGTGGTATGTTTTCATTATGATGATATCTACATAGTGCATAAAATGGTCTCGATGATTTAAATTGCACAGTACATCCATCTAACCAAACATAATGTTTATCAATTTTTATACCTCTTTCTTTTACATTTGCAAAAAACATCTTGAAGCAGTGTTCCACATAATGAATGGCATGCTCTCTATCATCACTTATATAAAAATGATATTCCTTCTTGATGACCCGCGCTTCAAATGTGCTCTGAATACCATCCAAATCTAAGTGTGCGTGTCAATAACACACATGTACCATAATAGTAATTTTCTCTGAAAAATAGTATTTTGACTGAATTGCCTTTTGATGAACAAAAGAATAATTTTCTGCAAAATCAACAACTAATACAATAGTTCCAAGTGGGAAATTGTCTCTCAGTGTTTGAAATTGTTGTGCTTGCCACTTTGCAAAAAAAGCATGATGAATGTAGGGTTGAATCAATTTTTTAAATTTTTCCATAAAAACTCCAACATTTATCTCCTCTTCAACATATTCTAACCTTTTGGATTCTGTCCCAAATTTTGTTTCATTCTTTACATATTTGTAACTCTTGCAATTTACCATCTTTGTTACATCGATATTTTCATTTTTCAAAGGAAAAAGAGACAATTCGGCACATGTTTGGCATATTCCTTTTATGCAATTTATTTGTCCAGCTACATCATCTCTTTTGTCACATAAAATGGATGAGATGAACTCACTTCGTCTAGTAGGAGGAGCCTTTTCAAAACCATAAGTGTCTTCTAAAAATGTTCAAAAAACTTGATAGTGGAGATCAAATTCAATATGATAAAGACAACAAGAAGTTTCAAACACTTTGTTTGTCCTGATATAATATGGCTTCAATCTTCCAAACAATGTTTGCCCAATCTTTATATTAGGATTTGAACTACAAAATGACACATACATTTCATATTGTGTTGTGTCCAACCAATGTTTCATATGATATTCATATTGATTAGCTAAAATTCTATGTCTTATAACATCTCTAGTGTTTGATGAAGGAGTGTATTATCATTCCAAAATGATGTGATCAAATTTTTTGTTTCTTCATCAATCCTATCAGAATGAGGAGCTCTACACATGATTGCCCAATTGCCTTCCAAGGTGCTATCATCCAAAAGTATTCTCTTATTAACATATCATGATATTGTTTTCCTATTAAAGCCAATGTGAGATGAAACTGAAGATATATTTCTTTTTCATCTCATACTGTTACCTACAATGGATGTCAACATAACTTTTCTTGTAATGGACTTATCTATAGTTCGAGATTGCTTCCCTAGCTGGTTCAAACCTTTCTTAAGATTTTCAATCATATCAGTTTGCATGTCAACAACTTTTCTCTTCTTTGATGATGTGTCCATACCCAATAATTTTAATGCCCCTTTCAACTTTTTGTCTATAAGTATAAGTGAAAGCAATTGAGCTTGTTCAAGTGTTTCAAAATTATCAAATTTACCCAATATTTCTCTTGCTATCATTTTCATTGATCTCTTCTTAGCAAGACTTAATTGTTGAGCATTAGCAAGTGATCTCAAAGTGTCCACATTCATTGTAAGTAAATGATCTAAGTTTCTATAACTAATATTTTTCTTTACACATTGAGCTAAATTTAAAAGTTCATCCATACCAGTAGGAGCACGTGATGTTGACCCTTCTTCAATGTGCAATTCTTCGACTTTACTTGACCCTCCTACTTTAGCTTGTCTTTCAGCTTCTTTAGTTTTATGATAATATGTCAATACAGCTTCACGATTTCTTTGTTCAGTACTGGGTGACCTTTTTCTAGAAGATTTACTTTGTCTTCCCTTCTTGTTCCCCATTTCTTCAAGCTCCAAAAAATGTCTTCCACAAGATCATCAACAAAAATTCCTTCTTCAAAAAATGCCTTCAATAATAGAAAATGTGAATTTATTAATTTCAATTTGATGTAAAATAGAAATGAAAAATTTTACTATTATATCTTTTTAAAAAAAAATTAAAAAAATATTTTACTGGCTAGCAAGGGTACTTCGTACGAAGTACCCCTGGGAAAAATCTCAGCCATGGCTTTTGGCCAGAATTTTCACTCAAGGGGCTTCATGCAAGGGGTCTTCACACGAAGCCCCCCAGGTGGCTTCGTGCGAAGACCCTCTTCGCACGAAGCCACAAAACAAAAAATTGCCCTCAAAAAACAACTCAACTACAGAAAAATGGTCTTCTAAGGCCTGAAACAAGGACTAAACAAGATGATTTTTTCAAACAAATGATGTCAAAAGATTCTATTTGGAATAAGCTTTCTAATGAATATAATTTTAATACATATTGAGTTCATTATCACTTTTAAATATTACTTTAACTAAACATAGGTTGTTTGGTCATTCAACAACTTGTCTCTTCACGACTTCGGGAAAAATAGTAAATGATAAAAAAAAAATTATGAAAAATATGTAGGAAAAGCGTATTTGTGTTACCTTTCTATTTTTATTTTTTTTTAAAATTTGATATACCTAGATCAAGTTAGAGCGATCCAAGTGACCTTATGTCTAGATTACAGTTACTGTCACTTTAAAACTTAATAAACTATGAAATATTGATCCAAAATGAATAAAACCAATTGCATCCTTTAGATGTTGAAGTTAAAAATATAATCTCGAAAGAATTTACATCATTATCATATTTTAAAAAAAAGTTATGCTGATCCAAGTGACAGTACCTCCTTAAAAACATAGTTTTTTCACGCAAACCACTTTTAGAAGGAGAAGGAAAAATGAATTTAAATAATTTTTTTTTTTTTTTTTTAAATATATTTAAAAACTAGAAACAAAAATCTAAAAGACTCTAGTTTACATAAACTTCAAATTCCTAATAGTTTTGCGGCAACATGTGTTTGAAAGTGAAATTTTTTCTCAAAATGGTGATCTCTGTGTCAAAGTTGGCCAAAAAGTGGGACTCACTATTGTGGGACCACCCTCGTATTACTTAATTAATATTTCCTCCTTAGGGAATTGAGGTCTCTCATTTTGTGGATAACTTATTTATGTGTTGATTATCTTGGAATGTGTATAAGTTGTAAAAAACCTAATATCATTATGACACTAAGATAAAATATTATGATACACGTAAAACATTATTCTAAAAAGTAACAAAGTGGATTAGGAATCTTGATCCACTTTATATGATGTATGTTATGAGGCATTACACAATATCTTTCTAAAGGACACAAATACTAAAGAATGAGACCAAATGGTGTATGGGTAATTTGAATTTTTATTATGGTAGTTTTAGAGCTGTTATGCCCATGCTAGCATATTTGGTGGTTTCCTAGGCCTGATTATGTTTATATATTCATGAATTATGATGAATAGTCTTTATCATAAGGGTATGCTATAATATTTCAGTACTAGAATACATTAATAATCTCCATAACATTTTAAAATTGACAGAAATAATAGAATTCCAACAAACTTATAATATTTTTCTCTGAATAAAATATGAATATTACCTTAAAGTTTAGTGTAGATATTCATCTTTTCTGAGATAAGTTGATTGCAAAAATATTACCCTTTGTATTCTATGAAAAACACACAACAATTATAAATAGATTTAGTCATGACAGAATAAATGGCTCAATAATTTTATTCGAAATAGACTTGAAACTTATCTTCTCCAATTTAGCCCAAATTTAGTTTTGTTACTCATGAAACCTCATAGGCTAGCAAGAGAACCAACTCTGATACCACTATAAGATCTCCTATGGATATTTGCTCCAGATTTTTCCAAATGTACCACAAGAATTTAAACAAATAATTTATGTATGCAAACTTATTTCTATTCATCCAACAAATTATTTTGAAAATCATATAATATTAGACTGAAATGGAGATCTAAAATTAAATATGAATATTTTCATCAAAATATATATATCATTACGACCTTATTTTCCAAACAGATATGAAATGCCTCTATTACTATAGGTTTGTCTTCAGATGAAGGATTCACAAACCTTATTTTCCAAATAGATATGAAATACCTCTATTACTACAAGTTGTCTTCAAATGAAGGATTCACAAAATTTCCTAGTTGTGAACTCCATAGTGAATCCACCAAAGAAATAAATTGGGTTTCTATCCAATCCAACAAGAAATCCTAAAGGTTTCTGACCTTATGTTTTAAAATTGAAGCTAGAATCTCCCAAAAATCTCCAAGAGAAAATAATAAACCAAGGATACTCAAAATGAGCCCCTCAATGTCCTTTAATAGCACATCGCCATGACTCTTCATTTTTTCTTTTCTTGTCTCTTGGTATTCCATTTTTGTGTCCCTTTATTATCCCCCTCTTTAAAGTCAAAATTATGAAAATAATAGTAAAATGACTTTATTGATTATTCACCAAACTCCATTGAAGTCATTTTAATACTTTATTAAATAATTAAAGTAAGTTGTCATTAAATTTCATATAATTTGACAACTTAAAATTAATTATTTAATTGACTTCTAATGTCCCAAAAAGGGGACATTGCATAGGTTTATCATTTACATTACAGTATCATGCCCTTTCCATTATTTAGTGGATCCCTTTGGAGACTATGTTTTTCTTAGGACTCACCTCTCTTTTATGGATCCCTTAGGGAGATAATGCTTTACTTAAAGACTAATCCTCTTATGGTAGATTTACTAATGTAGTATGCTTCTCTTGGTTATCCTTTTTTTATGGGTTGACTAGCATAACACAGCTTGCTAGACCTTCAATTCTATCTTTTACAACAATATTTTATCTTCATGTCCCATAGTAAGTAAAAACCTTATTAGGCTAGTTAGTCCTCTCTCTCTCTCTCTCTCTCTCTCTCTGAGTGTTGCTTCTCTTTATATTGGTTTTGGATTTGATGAGGACCTAAGTCACTTGGGGAGCTTGGTGCATCCTTGTCTCCTCAACCTTGATGGAGATCTACTTTACAATGGGCATGAGGTAATATCAAACTCTTGGTAAATTGGGGGCTAAATATACCATCTAAAATTGTAAGCACCTATAATTAGATGCTAAATTTGGCCCCATTTTGGTGTTCTCAAGATTTCATGTCTATTATGATTGATCTAGCCCCACACCACCTATATTTATACCTTTCTTTCCATCTTCCCAACTCCCAAACCAAAATTTATCCTCTTTTGATGAGAAGATAACACCCTGGGTATCCTCTTCCAGAGAAGATGATGCCTAAGCCAACCTCTTCCCTTATTTTTTTCCAAAAATTTGAATTGGGGGCCCTATTGGAAAGTTGACTTTAATAAGAATATATGACTAGTTTTTTGTTGTCATTATGGCAACAAATTCATATGAAGTTTTGATAGTCAACAAACAACATTGAAGATCATATTTTGGTTAAGTATGGAAGACAGTGCGAATAGTGAAGCACCTGATGATTAGAGCATCATCGCACATTTTTTTGATTGAGTTTTGGTATGTGCCCTTGGATATAAGCTTTTGAGTATGTTATTATGCTAAGTCTAAGAACACATGGTCAAATATGATAGTATCGAGAAGTTACAATAAGTCTAAGTGACACTAGCAGTTAAGCAGCATAGAAGAACAGAGCATGTAGCTGATAGGAAGTTTTTTTATTAGAGTATATCATTTTTTTTTGTAAAGGCTATGTGCCTATTGTAATAGTGATGTAAACATGTTATTATCATTGTATGTAAACACACTTGAGCCAATTAATTTGGAAGTGTTGTATGTGTTAGGTTTTAGGTTGACACAATATTTAGTTTTGGTTGCGCCCATTCAGCATGTATATATATGACATGTGCTTTTGTATTTAAAGATAAGAAGAGTATGGAAGATAAGAAGAAGAGGAGAAGTATGCGAGTTCAGACAGTATAATATAAAGCTCTAAAAGAAGTTAGAGTAACAACACACAAAAGGAACTAATCATACAACAGTGTCAAAGTAGCAGTTCACCCTTCTAGATATAGTGTGTATCTGATAACCAGGAGGTTGTAGCCTTCTTCATTGAGCAGTGAGCTCTGGCAATGAGCCATCCACCCCTAACAAGGTTTGTTCTATCAGACTCTTAATCGATTTATTGTACTCGGCTTTTTAAAAACTTCTCCTAATAGGGCAAAGGAACTTTAACAGGTTCATAAGACTAGTGTAATTATTTGTAGGTGCTAATTCCCACCAGGGTTTTCATTTGGCCAAGGTTTCCCCATAAAAATATCTTGTGTTATGTGTTATGGTTGATTATTTTATTTTCTTTACTATTCATTTCAATATTTAAGTAATTGGGCTAAGTTTCAAGAAGTAGAAAAACATTAATTGTAGAACACTGATTCACCCACCCCCCCCCCCCCCCTCTCAGTGTTCCCATTGTTAACAATTGGTATCAGAGCTTTGCTCCTCTAAGAGAAATTTAATCACTTGAGGAGATCATGGATACAACAAAAGTGAAACATCTAAAGAAAAATCTTGAAGTAGCTCTTAAAGATCTTGACAGATGTGAAAAGGAAATTGAAGAACCGAAATTGAAGGTTAGTGGCTCACAAGTATTCATCAAGAAACTGAGAAAAGATTTGAAAGATTGTTCAACGAATGATTTGGGAAAAATGGTCAAAAATTTGAATGAAGAAAACACATCTTTGAAGGATCAGATTGAAGATTTGAATGAACAGTTAACTAATAGCAAGACAGCCTGTGAAGAACAGATAAAAGAAAACAAACAGTTGGATGAAGAACTTATGCAAGAAAACTTGAAAATCTTGGATTTAGAAAACATCAAGAAAAAGATGGAATCTGAATTAATAGAAGCCAAGAATCATATTGACAAATAACACACAAGTGTTGATCTATTAGACTCAGATTTATGCACAAAGGGTAAAAGGAGATTTCATTGGTATTGGATTCAATGAAGCACAAATTCAAATCAATGCAATGCAAGAAAGAATGAAAGCACCAGAAGAATCTACAGAAGCTAAGAAGAATGAAAATTATACTGAAGCTAAAGAAGAACCACCTAAAAATGAATGCAAGCTAGTAAACATAACTTGTTATGCCTATAACAAGCATGGACATATAGCAAGAGACTGTGAAGAGGTAAGACCTTTCAATTGTTATTTTTATTCATGCAATAAATTTGGTCATAGAGCTATGAATTGTAGATCAAATCAAAGAATTCAAACACAACACAATCAGAGAAATCAACCACAACAAAGTTCTAGAATTCCTCACAACATCACATGTCAGATATGAAGTTACAATGGTCACATAGCTAGACAATGCAGTATGGCAACTCACATCAATGCACCTAGGAATATAAGGCCTCTAGTTATTTGTTACTCTTGTAACAATGTTGGACACATCTCAAAGTTTTGCAGATCACAAGCGCAAAGACAAGATAGAACTAATAAGTCTCATGGATCAATATTGGATGAATCTGGAGAAGTCAAGTTTGTGAAAGCTACAGAAGATGCGAGCAAGATTTGGATGGAAGTTGTATCATCTTAAAAAGCACTTCCATGTTAAGAGTGTTTAGCCCTCTGAGTGAGTGGTCTGGGTCATGTCAAGAACCTTGAATTATCTCTTTTCTCAGATCATACTTTTTCTCCTCATTCTGCTTCTATTTGCCCCTGATTTTCACTCCAATCTCCATTTCCTAGCATTCTGGGTGTGGATCCTGAGGTTTTTGACCATAAGGTCAAAGTCAACCTTATGGGGTCAAAGTTGACCTCGACCCTGACCTGGTCAAGATTGACCTTGACCCTAACTTGGTCAATTTTAAGCTCATCATTGACCCCCTGTCTAGATTTCAAATTTCCTTGATTTTCGGGTGTTGGGTTTCCAGGATATTTGTTTTCCCACCTCTAAGTCGGCCATTTCGGGTTTCAGAATGGTAAATCCTCAAATTAAATTTAATCTAGGTATATTTTCTAAAGGTTAGGACCTAATTGGGATTTAATTCTCCAAATTGGCCCCTCTAGAGGATTGTGCACTAGTTCACTATAAAAGGAGGCCTTCCTTTCTCATTTTCTCCATCAAGTTTTCATGCTCAAGCACTCTCAAGCAAGGAGATCAAGAAATAATTTCATCAAGAAAGATCAAGCAAGCATTCATTCAAGCATTCAAGTCCTCTTCTCCATCCAAGTTCTCCATTGAAGATCAAGGATTCAAGCATTCAAGTCATTGAAGGGATTTGGCTCAAGCATTCAAGATTCATCATTCAAACCCTAGATCTAGCCATCATGATGGTGTGATCTTCCTTAAAGATCCTTTGTTCATCTTCAAGATCCATTTCATTCTTCCCTCAAGGTGGATTTCAAGCATACAATCATGGAGGTTTGATTTACATTTATTGATGTTATGTTCAAGCTTTCATATTAACATGTACTTGATTACATTTCAAATACAATTGCATATCTATTGAATGTCATAGCTTCATTGTTAGATCTACTTCTACTACTTGCTAGCATTCTCCATTTCAATTTCAATATCAAGGTTGATTCCAAACCGGGGTTTGGATCTGAGAGTAGATTTGGATACCCTTTTCACCGAACTTCTGAGATCTGGGAACAAAGTCAAAATCGACCTTCAAATAAAGAATGTAGCCTTTGACCTTTTATGAGGGTCAAAGACTACATGTTGTCAAAACAATAAAAGATTTTTAGGTTTTCTTCGTCTTGACATTTCCAGTCCAAAATAGGTTGCAAAATTTCTCAAAAGTACACACAGACATCAGAAATTGGCATTTTCTAGATTTTCCCTAATTTGAGGTTAGTAGTTGTATTTGAACTATTTCAGGTGATCAAGCACAATTCCATTATAGGGAAATATAAGGTTTTCTTCCTCTTTCATATTCTCCATAGATTGATTCGATTGTGCATGAACCTTTTGGTTGAGCAATTTGGATCTCTCCTTTGGGAATTTTGATTTAGAAGTGGATCTCATATTTCCCCCGTACATTACATTAAATAAAGGTGATTCCATTTTACCTCTATTCATTTTGGTGAACCTGACATACTTACTCTCCTTTCTTTTGTGGATTTAGATGCCCTATTGTGTTAGATTTGTGGTTAATCTTTTCTTTCATTAAGATTAGGTTTATTTATGCCCTTGCATTTATATTTCAAAAATCCAAAAAAAATTACAAAATTTCTTCAAAAATACAAAAACATTTACATTTCTTTGTGGAATTAGATGCTCTATTGTGTTTTGATTTCCTTTTTATGCTTATAAAATTTAATTTGAATACATTGAGATATATCTTGATTTATTTGTTATCATGTTGCACATGTTTTTTCAAACATTTTCCAAAGCTTTTGTTGTTACACAATATCCTCCTCTTACCTTACCATTGCATGACGTTACACCTAGCAAGACTTCATATAGGGCATGTGATGTTTCTTTTTCCTCTTTTTATAAGGATATATTAGAGAAAGAAGATGACCTTAAACTATATCTCCATCATATTTCTCTTTATGGAGAGGAGTTGAAGATCGATGTTAATTCTTCTCCTAATAGATGTCCTTCTTTCCCCTCTAGGGATCAAGCTTTAATGACTTATGACACTCCTATAATGTGCTTAATGGATAGGGATGATAATCCTCCTATTTGGGATGAGCCTTTGAATTTCAATGTTGATTACTCTCTTCCTCATGAAGCCATTGTGGATAATTCTACTTTTTGGGATGAACCCTTGGATAAATACATTGATTTATCCCCTCCTTGTGAAGGATTTTTGATACAAGCGGATGACATATTCTCTAAAACACACTTCCCTTATGAGAAAGAAGATGACATTATAGATCCTTCACCTTCATTTGGGATTCCTTCTAGTGATGAGGCATTAGTGGAGAAAGATATGAATTCCCTTAATTCTCTTCCTCTTAGTGGTGATCTTATGGGAAACCACAATCCTACCTCACAAAATTCTTACCATAATATTACTCATATCTATTCAAATCCTTTTCCAACTATGGTTCCAAGTGTTTCTCCGGTTGTGTCTTCCATTCATATCACTTCCTACACTTTTACTAGTGTTCCTAATCTTCTTAATCCTAATCCTATCTTTCCTAATCTGATTCCTAATTCTTCATCTTCTATTCCTAGTTGTTCCCATGCTTATGTTGAGGTTCAAACTATGGTTCATGATGTCAATGTGCAAAGATTCTTCAAAGAACCTTCTCCTTATTATTTGATCAATAAAGATAAAAGAAAACAAATTTCTCCTTTAAGATTTCTTTATAATTTTACCCCTCATTCGTATATAACATAGAACTTTTCTCCTTTAGACTGGGGGGCAAGAGGTATATTTCTTCTTGTCTTCTAGAATCCATTATATTCCTACTTTGAACTTAATTGGTTATGTTTTCATGGTGTGTATTATGATAGTTTTTCATCTATTGATCTCTTCTATTATTCAAGATATCTTTTCTAGGACATGTTTTGAAAAGATATCCCTTGTCTTTCATCCCTAGGGGGTGAGGTTCTTCCTTCTCTCTCTTTGTCTAGGGAGCTGCTTTCCTTAGCTTAGTGGTATTTGTTTATATTGCAATATTATTTCATCATATTGACATATGTTTTGACTATGGATAACCTTCTTATATGAGAATTTGTTGTCCTAAGTCAACACTTCTTCTCTATGTTGCAAATTATGTTCTTTATAAACTCTCACCCTTGCTTTGTTGTTAGATTTGTTTCCCTCATTCCAAAGATTCCTCATCCTCTTGTTTACAGGGGGCTTGATGATTGAATCTTTGTTCCCATATTTGAAAGTTGATATTTTATCTAAAACACTCCTCTTTGGTGGGGGTCTTGTTGATAAGATCTCTTTCTTTGAGGATCCTTTTTCCATGAGTGAAATATTCTTTTCATGATTATCTATTATTCTTGGATGTAGGGGTGAATATCCCTCACTAAGGATATGGTGTACATTGTTGTAAACAAGATATCTCCTTGCATTATGAATTAGGTATCCTCTTCCATCTTTGTTCCTACACTTAGGGGGCAAGGATGCCATCTCCTTCTGTCTTTCCAGGATTCACCTCTTTCCTTGGGTAAGCAGTATTTATCTATTATGTGATATTCAATCATAGATGAAAATTTTGGTTTGCATTGAGGATATATGTCCTTGATAACAACCTATTTTATTGTTTGACATTGGGTTTCCATGATTGACATATCTCTCACCTTGGAAACTGAACAGTGTGCTATCCCTCACAAGGGTTACTTTTTCACTTTTTGCATGATATCTCTTTGCATTCATCCCTTCCATGACCTCATAGGAGCTGTGACCTTCTTGGCTTGGACTAGGTGTTGTTTGTGGATATTGTCTTGATGTTGAAGAAGGCTTTATCCTTGTTCTTTCCTTTCCTTAACATGTCAAAATAGTATGTTTTTTCCATATTAAGGAGAGGGGCATATATAGGGCCTCCCTTGTACTATAGTTTTTTATTTTTACATGCTAAATCTTGGAAGGTAATGCACATAAGTTGCTAAATCCTAAAAAGACATGCATCTACATGCTAAATCTTGGAAGGTAACGCACATAAGTTGCTAAATCTTGAAAAGACATGCATGTATATGCTAAATCTTCTGATGGTAATGCACATAAGTTGCTAAATCCTAAGGAGACACGCATTTTTCAAAATTTTCCAATATGCTAAATCTTGGAAGGTAATGCACATAAGTTGCTAAATCCTGAAGGGACATGCATTTCCAATTTCAAATATGCTAAATTTTGGAAGGTAACACAAATAGGTTGCTAAATCCTGAAAAGACATGCATTCATATGCTAAATCTTCTGAAGGTAATGCACTTAAGTTGCTAAATCCTGAGGAGACACGCATTTCATATTCATAGTGATACAAGAAGGTGGATCTATGAGTATTCCAGAAGCCGTCAGAAGATGTATTACAATTACAAGCACATTTTATGGTTGAGCCTATTGGGCTCTCCCTCCAGGGTGATTCATGGTAAGGTGGGCATCTTACTAGGTGAGGTAATCACTCTTTTGCCTCTCTTTCTTTTCTCTTTCATGCTAGTAGGACAGGATCATGAGGCTATGTTATTTATAGTGTTTCTCTTTTCTTTCTTATGTAATCATTTATGCTTTTATGATAGCTTCCCAAATATGATATTAGTATGAGAAATATTTATTAGTGAGGTTTCTTATGCTAATTGATTTGGGTTGTTTAGTACTAACCCTTGTTCTTTTGGCACCCTCGTGCATCTATGTTGAGTTATAATCCTTAGCTTGGGGGCTTGTGTCCCTAACTAAGTGTCATTCTATCTCATTTTGAATCCACTGGGATCTCTTCTACCTTCTCCTTTACCAAGAGTTTGCATCGAATCCATACTCTTGCTAAAGTGGGGGCTTAATGTATCATCTTAAAATGGAAGCACTTCCATGTTAAGAGTGTTTAGCCCTCCGAGTGAGTGGTTTGGGTCATTTAAAGCACCTTGAATTAGCTCTTTGCTTGGATCATACTTGTTGTCCTCATTCTGCTTCTATCTCCCCTGATTTTCACTCTAATTTGCATTTCCTAGCATTCTGGGTCTGGATCCTGAGGTTTTTGACCATAAGGTCAAAGTCAACCTTGACCCTAACCCAGTCAGGATCAACCTCAACCCTAACCTAGTCAATTCCAACCTCATCCTTGACCCCCTATCTAGATTTCAAATTTCCTTGATTTTTGAGTGTTGGGTTTCAGGGATATTTGTTTTTCCACCTCCGGGGTCAGCCATTTCAGGTTTCGAAATGGTAAATCCTCAAATTGGATTTAATCTAGGTATATTTTCTAAAGGTTAAGACCTAATTGGGATTTAATTCTCTAAGGTAGCCCCTCTAGAGGATTGTTCCCTAGTTCACTATAAAAGGAGGCCTTCCTCTCTCATTTTCTCCATCAAGTTTTCATGCTCAAGCACTCTCAAGAAAGGAGATCAAGAAATCATTTCATCAAGAAAGATCAAGAAAGAATCCATTAAGGCAAGCATTCATTCAAGCATTCAAGTCCTCTTCTCCATCCAAGTTCTTCATTGAAGATCAAGGATTCAAGCATTCAAGCCATTGAAGGGATTTGGTTCAAGCATTCAAGATTCACCATTCAAACCCTAGATCTAGCCATCATGATGGTGTGATCTTCCTTAAAGATCCTTTTTTCATCTTCAAGATCCATTTCATTCTTTTCTCAAGGTGGATTCCAAGCATACAATCATGGAGGTTTGATTTACATTTATTGATGTTATGTTCAAGCTTTCATATTAACATACTTGATTATATTTCAAATACAATTGCATATCTATTGAATGTCATAGCTTCAATGTTAGATCTACTTCTACTACTTGCTAGCATTCTCCATTTCAATTTTAATATTAAGGTTGATTCCAAACCGGGGTTTGACCAAGGCAAACCCCGCCCCCCCCCCCCCCCCAAAAAAAAAAAAAAAAAAAAAAAAAAAACCATTTTTCTTGCAGATACACGTGTGGAATTTTGGATTTGAGAGTAGATTTGGATACCCTTTTCGCTGAACTTCTAAGATCTACAAACAAAGTCAAAATTGACCTTCAAATAAAGAATGCAGTCTTTGACCTTTTATGAAGGTCATAGACTACCTATTGTTAGAAAGATAAAAGATTTTTTGGGTTTTCTTCATCTCGACATTTCTAGTCTGGAATAGGTTGTAGAATTTCCTGAAAGTACACACAAACATCAAAAATTGGCATTTTCCAAATTTGCCCTAATTTGAGGTTAGTACTTGTATTTCAATTATTTTAGGTGATCAAGCACAATTCCATTATAGGGAAATATAAGGTTTTCCTCCTCTTTCATATTCTCCATAGATTGATTGGATTGTGCATTAACCTTTTGGTTGATCAATTTGGATCTCTCCTTTGGGAATTTGGATTTAGAAGTGGATCTCATATTTCCCCCATACATTACATTAAATAGAGGTGATTCCATTTTACCTCTATTCAAAAGTAAAGAAAGATAATGTCAGTGACAAAGTAGTAGATGCATCCATAGTGGATGCACCTTCTACTTCTGGTTGAATGACCCTCATGGTCATAGGGGGAGCTAGATAAACTCTAGACCCCTGGGCGGCTAGTATACTCACCCTCAGAGTATGTGCCTTTGGTTTTAGTTGTTTGGTTTCTATTTTATGCAGTATGAAAGACCGCACAACCTGATTGACAGCACGAACTAAGATTGGAATTCACTATTGTAGCCCGTATTGCGGCAACAAGTATTAATTGTAGAAATTTGATTTATTAGTCACCGGAGATCTATTATCTTTAATTTTACATTCAAGATCAAGTCCTTGGAGAGCACAGGAGATCAAAGTAGCAAGTATTAAAGGATTGAAGTTGTTTCATCAGCAAAGAAGAGTTAAGTTGTTGTGGAACCCTAGCTCGGATGTGTTGTTTGATAAATCTTTTGGAAACCTATTTGAGTGTTTAAGCAAGTAATTAATGGAAACTCTATTAGTCTTTGATGTCACAAAAAGGAATAGATATTTATTTAAGAAGCATCCATTTAATTCAGTGTTAGATGATTTAAAAGGAGCATTTTCCAAAACTTTGATGAGAGTTATGCATGTTGAAGATATTCATACCTATATCTACTGCAAGTAAGAGTCTATAGGATTAGATAGGATAAGGTCATACATGGAATCAATGGTTAATCTAGACTTTACATTCAAGGATGAATTCTCACACCTCACAGATAACCCTATCATAGAGTATGCGACTGCATATGAATTCTATGAGTCGGAATGGATTAAGATCTTACTAAGAAGAATTCATGATGATTTGTTTTGGATTGGTGAAGTCCCTATCTGCATAAAAAATATTCTCATTCATGAGATGACCAGACTTTCTAAGACCAACGCCATTCTTCCAATAGGTAAGGATGTCAGAAAATAGGTTGAGCAGTCATGTAAGTCTAAGAGTGATAAGTGTGCCATGACTATTGAGCCCATAGAGGAGAAAGACATTAAACTCATGGCTATGATCCTTGGATACAAGTTCTAGCATGCAAATAGAATGAACAGTGTATCTATAGCTACAATTATGGCAGCAATAAGGATAGTAAAAGAAAATGGAGAGTTTAACCTTTGTGAAATCTTGTGTACACGTTGTTAGACAACATAAGAGCTATAAAGCATGATAAAAGAAAAATATTCAGATTTGGGTCATTGATCATATACATGTACTTTCATATAGTTGGTAAGGTTTCTGATCTCTATCTTGACAAAAGCTTACCTACCTTGCCTCAAATTTTAGTTAAGGAAACATCATAGCGCACCTTAAAATATTACATAGATTTGGAGATAAAAATTGTTTAGAATTAAGATGCAGAGAAAGCATAGGATGCCTGAGAAGATAGTGGAAAAATACAAGGACTCTATATGTTTCATGGTGGAAACAGATACTACATGCATGGAAGTAGCTGAGCCCAGAACAAAGTGGGTTCATCCACTTGGTTATGAAGTTGATGAGCACATTTTGGAAGGTTATGCACAAGTCCTCCTATCATCACCTAAGGATCCCAATGAACCTAGATGGGGAACATATGAAGAGAAGACAAGAAAAGTTGATTCTTTCTTATACAGTGCAACAACTAAGAGAAAAGCATCCAGAATTACCTTTGATATTCTAAAAATTCATGGTGTCACCCAAGAACTAGACATAAATAAAGTAAGGGAAGCCAAGATTTCTATGCAACTTGAGATCACACCCTCATCTAAAGTCAAAATAGAAAAATCTAATGATCCAAAGGAGAAGAAGAAAAAGATAGGAGAAAGCACCTTTGCACCTTCTAGATCACAGTTGATCTAGAGTCCACTCCACCTCCTAGTCTAAGAAAGGTGTCTAGAAGGAAGAAGAAAACTGACACAAGACACCCATCATCAACAACAAACAGAAGAAAAGGAAAGAACACTCAAGCACCTCCTGAGGTAGGATTCAAACCGAATTTGGAAGTTTTAAGAACTATAATAATTGATGAAGGATAGATCAGATGGAAAAATTCTATGACAAGTATAATGAGATTGATAAATCAGAAATTTATTCTATGATTATCAAGCATATGATTAAGTTCAAAAATTTATTTTTGGAACTTAAGACAGTCATTCTTGATCATGTATGGAATATATTGGATTCTTTAAAAATACAAGCCATAGAGGAGGATATGAGAATTAGAGAAAAGACTTTGGATGACAACCTCCCTGTTTGTTCACTAGAAGAGAAAATATTGCTGTTAGATTTGGTAAAGCCACATCTAAGAACAAAAATTAGAACTCTGTAGATAATGAACAAAGATTATATGATTTGATCATGAACAAGATAGAGAAAGCATTTGAAAAAGTGTTTTTGAATAGACACATGTACCCACCTTCTACGCCCCAAGTTCCCTCCAAGCAAGAAAAAGAATCAAAGATTCCTAATGCACCTATGACAAGTCCACAGGATTCTACGCCCAAGGGCAAAGCTAAGGATGAAACTATTATGATTGATGATATTAAATTCACCATGGTAGCAATAGATAATGATCTGGATAAGTTTGAAGAAACCTTTATGAGTACTGAAGAAGCTGAGATCCTATGTGGTGAAGAAACACCTATGCAGCAAGAAATCCTAATTGAAGACATAACAAGACAAGAAATTGAGAAGGAAGATGAACCTAAAGAAGAGCCTTCTGTTGAGATCTCAGTAAAGGTAAAAAGTGAGAATATGGATGTAAGTCAAAGCACATTCTTACTCCTAAGTCATCCATATCATTATTGTCAAGCTTGACTCCTGATACAACAAGCTTAGACTCATGGGGAGAAGAAGATCCGATAAAGATAAGTGTGTTAGCTATGGAGAAAGAAAAAGAAAAGCAAGTAATGAGGAATCTCCTATTTGTAGAATCAGTTACCATACTGAATAATTTATTTCCTAAGGATAAGAAATTGATTAGTGTTCACTCAATGGATGATCTTAGCAGTATCTTTTCGAGCTTCAAAGAAAACTTTTCAACTCTAGAAGACTCAACGACCAAGATTGCAGAAGAAAAATACAACAAGAAAATGCTAAATGATTTGATAGGTAATTTATCACTTGACCTAAACTCCCTTAAGATTGGTCAAGCAATGCTAAAAGATTTTGTAGCAAAAGGTAGAAAGATAATAGTTCACTGCATCTATATCACCTTAAAATGGAAGCACTTCCATGTTAAGAGCATTTAGCCCTCCGAGTAAGTGGTCTGGGGTCATGTTAAGCTCCTTGAATAGGTCTTTGCATGGATCTCACTTTTTCCCCCTGTTCGGCTTCTCTCTCCACCTGTTTTAAGCCTATTTCTGGCACCTAGTCCTGAGAACCTAAGATTTGTGACCTCAGGGTCAAGGTCGACCTTGACCCTTGTAATACCCCAAAAATGGGCTATAGGTTCATTAACCTCCTATATCGACACATCAAATGAAATCGACATCAAAAGTCCTAACCGAAGGCACATCTTCACATCGAAATCCTAATTGATTTTATCTTAATTCTGCATCGGGGAATATTTCCTAAATATTCCTAATTTATCTAATTATCTTTAATTAAATATTATTTGGCGATAAATGTTATTATTTATCCTGAAGTTTATTAATTGAATATGATGAATATTTAATTAATTAATTTAATTCTTCCACTTAATTATTTAATTAGATTTAATTACATTTATTCCTAATTAATATTGTTTTTATTTTGACAATAAATCAAAATTCCTACAAACAATCAATTGGATATTTATTTAATTGATTTAAAATCAAAGTTGTCAATATTTAATAATATAGTTTTGAATAAAAGTTTGATTAAAATAATTGATTAACCCACAAATCAATTATTTTTAAATTTAAAATCAGTTAAGTTGAAGATAAATCACTTTATTTATTTAATTAATTCATGATTATTTGTGCACATTCAAAGAGCAGTTAAACTTTAAATCAAAAAATCAATTCAAGTTGTTATCTTTTCGAAACTCAACATCTATTTTGAGTTCAAAGTTGATCTAAACTTCTGATTTGAGTTAAAAAGTTGTTCTTGCGTGATTTTGCATGATTTTGTGAGTTAATCTGTTTCTAATTTCTTGTTAACTCAAAAATCAACCTAAGTTTATCAAGAGTGATTTATGGCTTTTCTCATGCATCCTCAAGCCTTGGATTTCTATAAAATCAAGGCTTGGCTCTTTACAAATCATCCACGGAATTTGCATACTTACTCTGGTGAATTGACATCAGAGGAATCATCAAGCTTCTTGTGAATCAACATTTTGTGAGATCAATCTTGTTTTCAATTCATTCTAGTTTCATATTTCATATCATTGTTAGCTTAATTTGCATATCATTTCAATCCATTTAGATTAATTTATTATCAATTTTTCTCATCTTATTGCATCAAAAATTTAAAAAAAATAGATTAATTTGCATTCATATTTTATTGCTTTCATCATTTAAATCCTTCGTTTAAGTGTTGCATTGTCACTAATCTCGGTCTAATCAAGAATACCATACTCACACCTACTAGAAGGCAGTAAATCGCCTGGTTAGCTATATTGTTCTTACTTGCATATTTTGATTTTTGCTAACCTTTAATGTTTTACTAAAGTGTTGTGTCTACAGCTAGGTACAAAATTCACACACATTTCTAGCACCCACCATGGGGCAACCCACCTTTACATGTTGGTTTTGATTTTTTTTGGAGCTAAAACCCTAAAGTTTCAAAGATTTAATTTTATCTCCCAAACGGCTTGGATTTTTGGTCTAAAATTCTTTTTTTTGGTTGGAGACATGTCAAGGAAGCTTCAATAAAAAATTTAGAATTCTCTGAGATGTTTTGAATTTTTAATAATTTTTTTCTTGATTTTTTGGAAAAAATTAATTTTAGACACAAATTAGCATATTTTTTAGAAATTTTTATATTTTCAGAAATCTCTTTAAATTATACAGGGGGTCCATTATTTGTGTTTTAAATTTGGATGTAATATAATAGCTCAAATAGTCAATTTACCAAAACTAGTCTATTTTTGTAAAATGGGTCTCTAGGGCACAAATGAAGAGATTTTTCTAAAAAATTTACATTTTTGGAAATCTCTCTATTTTTTAGTATGCGTCTCTATTTTGCATTTCTATTTTTGTGGCCAAAATCATATCAAAAAAATCAGATCTTGTTGACTAGGTCAAATGCAACAAAAAAATAAAATTTTGTGATGGGTATGCACTTATTTTTCACATGGTTCAATGAATGATATGAGTTGTCATTTGGATTAGTTGCTGGTTATTATTGCTCCTAATAATTTATTTTTAGATCTAACCCTAGGGTTTTCATAAGTTGAATATATGTTGCATATCTTGTTTGCTTGTTTTCTTGTCAGAGAGTTTGTGGCTTGCTTGCACGGGATTGCTTAACAAAGCTAAAAATTAGATAAAATCTACTAAGAGCATTGCGAGGGAATTCAAGTATTTTACTACATCTGAAAACATTTCAATTTGGACATAAAATGAATATCTCACATGTCTAGCTTGAGTGCCTTTCCTACTTTCATAAATTAGACTTCAACTTTTGGGCTATAAAATGAACATAGATTTGCTTTTTGCATATCTGTTACACATAGTAAATAGGCCCTATGAACACTATTTATGGATGATCTTGAGAGATTGAGCTTCTTTCTCTTGTTTATTCATGCAAATCTCCTCTTGACAAAGGATCCCCTTGTAGGTAGGGAAGGTACTGAGAAAGTCTCACGTTCTACTAGATTCGTGTGTCTTCAACTTTTGATTGATAGATTCTCTCTCCAGAGAGGTTGATAGATCATAAGCAGTTGACATCATAGATCTTTGTGAGATAATCTTGGTCTTAGCGTTTCAGATTAATCTATCTTCTTTGTCTTGGTGAAGTGAAGAGGTTAGGGGATTATGCTCTACTTCCTTTTTGGATAGTACCAAAAACCCAGAGCCTTGAATCGGATCTAATCCCCCTATGGTATCTTTTGTGAGTCACCTTTAGAGAGGGTTAACCATAATGGACATTCCCTTAATTGGGTCAACCACATGGATGGAACCTCAAGCGGTAATAGCCATTTTTGCCATGGTAGTAGTAGCCGCTATAAAAATGTCCTTGTGGAGGAAATCTTCACAGGTGTGGTCTCTTGTTGGGTTGTCAGATCTCCCTAACAGCTCCTGATGTATTAAATTCTCAGACTGTGTCAAAAACTTGGTGCACCTGGATTGGGGTTCACCCTCTTGAGATCACAAAAGTTGTAGAGTCAGACCATTACTAAAAACCTTAGTGAGGCCAAATTTTTTTTCTAGGAATATGTGCGTTATTGAAAAACTTTTTGGAACATACACAATTAGCACTTCTAGGGATTAGCACAATAAGTCACTATTGCTTGTTCATGTGCAAGGTTGCTTTTTCCCTTGTTCATTATTTTCAAATGATTTCTTGCTTCCCTTGCTTGCTATTTTGCGTGCTTGATATCTTCTTGGTTACTTGAGACAAACTTTTACACAGATCTTCAAAAACTGGACACAAAAATTTGCAAACAAACTAGTACTGAAAAATTGCAAATTTGAAGCAAAAATCCTTTTTGGTGTCAAAATTCATCCTAAAATTTGAAAAATCGTAGCAAAGCCAAAGTCAAAGTTGTTGGAGATTGGTCAAATTTGTTAGAAATCCAATTTTATAGCCTATTTCTGGAATCTGTCAAACAAAGCATTGTGTCAAGAATAGAGCAGAACCTATAACGAATATATTCATTTTCCTAAAGTGGTCACTTGAGTCTGATTTAGCCTTCTGATTGATCGATTTGAGTCTTTTTCATCTTGTGTCAAAACCTTGTCAAAATTATCTTCAAAATTCAATCTTTTTACTAAAAGGCTAAGTGTTGTGAGCTCGTGCCCACCATTTCTTGGGCGTCTACCCACACTACTATGGCATAGTATCCTTCATTTACATCTGATCTATTCTTTAATCACTTCAATCTTGACAAGGTTGAGTCATTTGATCTTCTAGAATCAATTCATTCTTCAATTGTCTTCATCTTATTCTTTGGCTTCACCCAAGGTTAATGGTGGAAACTAGAGCTTTGTCACAAAAGAAATCTAGAGAGGTATCCCATACAATACCTTTGAATACTCTCCAAGCCCCAACTCTTGAACAACTCTACAATTCTGGTCTTTACGAAGATGACGGTCTTGGCAATTTTCAATTGAAAACTGGTTACGTACCCCCTTCATCAACTCACGGAGGTAATCAACAAACCCCACCTCAATCTAATCTAGGGAGCCCTAAAACTCCTATCTTGTCTCATGGAGGGACACATCATAGGTCTCAAGGACACCAATCTCAACACAGTATGGATCGAGAACCTACACCTTCTGAAATTGTTTGATATCAAAATGATGATGACTTCAAAAGAATGATGAAACATTTCTTGAAGGAAGATAGAGAAGCATACTTTCTAGAGTTAGCTCATCAAGGAGCTAAACTTCCTCCAAAATTTAATGTGGAAGATATCATTACACATGAGGAATAAACTCCTATAATGGCTATGATGAAATAGATGCATGTCATGCAAGTCAAACTTAACAAACTTGAGAAATAAAAGGAATCTAAAGAGTTCTCCATGGAGGCTCTATGTCATTTTCCATTTGATAAAGACTTGTACATGTCATCATTCCCTAAAAGAGTGGAGATGCCTAAATATGATAAGTATGATGGAAACTCTAACCCTCAAGATCATGTCAGAGAATTTTGTACTCAATCTATGGAGTTTATGCATGAACCAACCTACTTGATGTGTCTTTTCCCTCGATCTCTGGGAGGAGCAGCCATTCATTGGTTCTCTAGAATGCCCCCTACTATCAAAACTTTTGAGGAGTTAATCAAACTATTCTATCAACAATACTCCTACAATATTCAACATTTGGTCACCATGATCGACATCTGCAATTTGAAACAATATCCAGGAGAACCATTCCTGACATTTCTCAAGAGGTGGAGGAAGAAATTTTCTCTATATGCTAGACCTATTCTAGAAACTGAGAAGCTAGAAATCTTCATCAACAATCTTGTTCTAGAAATCAACTACCCTTTACAAATGAAAAATCATACATCTTTTGACAAGATGGTAGATAATGCGATCAAAATTGAGAAACTACTTGTGCAAAAAGGAGACATATCACTTCAAAAAGACAAGTATGAATCTAGATCTAGTTCTAAGGATAAGAACAAAAACTGGAACAAGAATAAAGGCATCGTCACAGATGGTGTTGTTGATAATATTTGTGCCCCATCTAAGGCACCTACTTTCAATCTCACTATTGGTACCCAAGCCATCAAAGCTTTTGAAGCCAAAGCCATAGAGTCCAACAAAAATTCATCTGATTACAAACCTTGGGCTACAGATCCTAATTTCAAATTCACTCCTCTTGGAGAATCCTTGGAATCAGCCATGAAAACTCTGTTGGAAAACAAAATCATCTACTTGCCTGAGATGAAATTCTTTGATCCAGAACCTAAACCAAAATGGTCGACAGAGAATGATTTCTGTGAATTCCATTGCAATAAAGGTCATAAGAATAATAACTGTATTCACTTGAAGCACATTATACAAGACAAAATTGATAATGGTGACATCATGATTGACAATCATAAGAGCAATAATAATCATACAGCATTCACATAACCATTTCCTAAACATGGTAAAGAAGATTCTTCTTCTCAACCTAATATGGGTGCTAAAGTCAATTATGCCTACTCAGGAAACAATGCTATTATCAATATGGTTGAACCATGCCTATTTGAGCATTGCAATGTCATCATAGTTGTAAGAAGAGATAGAGATAATCAATCAACAAATGCAGTTACTCAATCACAAGCTCAGGCACATCTGCAAGGACAAATACCATATTCATCCAATGTCCCTAAGGTGCCTTTCAATCTTTCATCTACTTCTAAACAGAAGGCTACATCTAAATCTTCAAATCCTAAAGACACGAGGCCTACTTCATATAATATTATTCAACAACTCCAGCACACAAATGATAAAATCTCCATGTTTGAGTTGCTTCAGATATCTCTAGCTCATAGAGTCATTCTCTACAAAGCTCTTCTCGGATCCAATGTTCTTGATGACCTTGATTTAGATATATTCCAGACTATGGTTGGTCATCTTATGTCTCCATAGTACATTTCCTTTTTAGAGGAAGATGATAACTCCTTGAGTCATCCACATAACCAGCCTTTGCATATTGAAGTCTTGATCCAAAACTGTCGTGTCAAACATGTGTTGATAGATGGAGGCACTGGCCTAAACATTTGTTCTTTCAACTTGATTACACAATTGGGATTTTCAGAAATGGCCATTGATCCCAGGAAGAAGATAACTATCAAAGCATATGATGAGAAAGAAAGATCTTCTAAGGGAACTATTGTCCTACCTATCAGAGAAGGTCCTGTAATCAAAGATACTATATGTCAAGTTCTTGATCTACCTTTGGATTACAATATCCTCCTAGGAAGACCCTGGATATATGACATGAAATCCATTCCCTCTACATTCCATCAGTGTTTTAAATTTCTTTATGAAGGAGTTGAGGTGACGATTCTAGCTGATCTATATACAACTTGCAATACCTTGAAAGAGAGTGCTGATAAAATTGTTCCCAATAATAGAGAATCTTCCACTAAGTAGCTAGACCTTGCTTCAACCTCCAAGATGGAAGACATTGCTAAAGAGGTTAAAATCAAAGAAAATGGTACGGGAGAATATACTATAGAGCCATTCTTATCTTTGACATATCTCCCTATCTCTCCTAAGTCTTATGGACAAACTCTAAAATAGTCCAAGCTCGAATTTAAAGAACCTCTTGAAGCATATAAAGGAAAATTTGTTGTAGAACAAGTATCTAAACAAGATTTTGAAGAGGATGAAGCTATGCTCACATGGCTATATAAAGATGAACCTAAGTCTCAAGCTATCCAAAAATGTGATGCTAAAATACTGAATATCCCATCTAAGTGATATGGCCCAGGGGATAAATTGATTACAAAAAAGGGATATAAAGGAAAAGGACCTCTAGGACTACATGGTAAAGGTCTTATGTCACCTCTTGATCATCATGGTCAAGAAAACAAGAATACAATAGGTCTAGGATACATGAAGAAGCCTTTCTATCTTAGCAAGAACTCCCCATATGTTCTAGAACAAATTGAGCCTTCCATAGTAAATCAACTAAAGGGGGAAATAATTGAACAATCTAATAGTGATGATTCAGACACCACTGATGAGCTCATTCCTTGTGAGCATTTTCTTAAAGAAATAAAAGACCTCCTTGAAGCTGAAGATGATCCAATAAAAATAATGAATGTAGTAGAAACACAAGAACCTACTATAGAGCAAGAGATAGTTGCAACACAAGAACCAGCTAATCTCGAAGGCAATCAAAAAGAGGAAGGTGGTAGTTATTCTGAGACAGATTCCCATGAGTATGAATTCAAATTAGAATCTAAGGGTAACCCTTTTTGGGGTATTTATCCTGACTTTGCTCATGTTCTTAGATTTCCTAGAGGTCTAGATGAAGAAACAGAAGATGAATCAAATGACTATGAATGGGGAGTCATTCTAGAACTAGATGAACTTGTTACAAAAAATCATGTTGATGTTATTCACCAATATGCACCTCAATCTAACGTAAGTCTAGAGTGAAATGATGAACTTATCGAGTCTGATCTACCAATGGCTGAAGTAGATTTCCACAATGACATTGAGCCTATTCATGAATTGAATGTCTTAAGTTGTAATATCACCTTTGAACTCAAGTGTCGGGTTAGGACCAATGATGATAGATCCATATCCATAAACACTCTTTCCCAATCTTTCACCACTTTGACTATCCAACGCCCTGACCTTCTTGACATAACATCTACCAACTTGAACCAAGGTATTAATACCTTTCCCAATGACTATGCCCTTTCTTGCTACCTAAATGCAGTTGAGCCTATGAGGACTTCCATCAGTGAATTGAGTGTTTGCATGATGGAGTCGGACATCAAGTATCTTAGTCAGAAAAATAAGAATAAGAATAAAAAGAAAAGGAGTTCTAAGGGTGAAAACCACTTTGTGGCAGTCTCAGAACCTACAAAAGTAAAAATAAAAGATGTATCCAAAGGTGAAAACCTCTCTGAGGCACCTAAGGATGAGATATTGATGTCCTTCTGAGTCATTTACAGGATAGATCTCTAGTTCTAATTGAGCCCACTCAATCTATCAATTTGGGAATAGCAGAAGAGCCACAGTTGATCCATGTAGCACAATCTTTATCAGAGGAAGAAAAGAAAAAATTTACAACATTCCTAATAGAGAAGAAGATCAACTTTGCATGGAAATATTCAAATATGCCAGGGTTGGATCATGATCCTATAATGCACCATTTATCTATAGCTCCAAATGTTAAACCTGTTAAGCAAAAATTCATAAAGATGCATCCACATGTTGCACTCTTGGTAAAAGTTGAATTAGAGAAGATCCTAAAAGCTAGATTTATCTGAGTTATTGATTATGTGGAATGGATCTATAATATTGTACCTATTTCTAAACCAGACAAATCAATAAGAGTGTGCACCAATTTCAAAGATGTAAACAAAGCATGCCCTAAGGATGATTTTCCATTACCTAACATTGATATGATAGTAGACATGACTACGGGCTTTGAGATGTATTCTTTAATGGATGGTTTTTCTAGATATAATCAAAAATAAATTTCTCCAGAGGATCAAGAGAAAACTTCTTTTACATGTGCATGGGGTACCTTTTGTTGGAATGTCATGTCATTTGGGCTTAAGAATGTCGGTGCTACATATCAAAGAGCTATGACTTCTATTTTTCATGACATGATGCATAGGACTATGGAGGATTATGTTGATGATATTGTAGCAAACTCTATGATTAGAGCTAAACATCTAAATGACTTGAGCAAGATACTAGACAAAATGGAAAAAATTTGTCTCAGACTAAATCCTAAGAAGTGTTTTTTTGGTGTCACTTCTGGAAAGCTCTTAGGATACATAGTTTCAAAGAAGGGCATTGAAGTTGATCCAGCTAAAGTAAAGGCTATAATGGAGATGAAACCTCCCAATAACATCAGTCAAATGAGGACATTGCAAGGTAGAGTTCAATCTATCAGACGCTTCATATCTCAACTAGCAGACATATCACAGCCTTTTACAAAGACATTACATAAAGGTGTGACCTTTGCATGGAGTGAGGAATGTGAAAAGAACTTTAATCATATCAAGAAATATCTATCAAATCCTCCTATCTTATGCCTCCCATTCAAGGGAAACCTTTGATCTTATATGTCTCCGCTACAGATACATCACTGGGGGCATTTCTTGCACAACATGATGAGAACAAGAAGGAAAGAGCTATATACTATATCAGTAGAACATTGGTGGCATACGAAAAGAACTATTCGATGATTGAGAAATATTTTCTAGTTATGGTCTTTGCATCATAGAAACTAAGACATTATATGTTGGCTCATACTACACATTTAGTATCTAAGATTGACCCACTAAAGTACCTACTAAGCAAAGCTTCCCTCATGGGTAGATTAGCCAAATGGGTCATGCTCTTAAGTGAATTTGACATTGAATATGTTGAAAGAAAATCTATTAAAGGCCAAGTTATTTCTGATCAATTAGTAGATGCACCTTTATTTGATAATACACCAATGCAAATGGAATTCCTAGATTCCTCTATCATGAATCTTTCTTCTAGAGAATGGCAGTTATTCTTTGATGGCTCCTATACACAGAATGGATCTGGAGTAGGCATATTGTTCATAACTCCTCAAGGATACTCAATCCCAAAAGCATTTAGAATCAAGTTTCCTTGCACAAAAAATATTGTTGAATATGAAGCCCTTATTAATGGCATGAAAATGGAAATTGAGTGGAGAGTAACAAAATTACACATTCATGGAGACTCACAACTTGCAATCCATCAAGTCAATGATGTGTACCAAAATAAAGATGAAAAGATCATTCCATACAAGAGAATGGTAGATGATCTAAAGATGTATTTCATATTTATCACATTTGAGCAAAAACCTAGAATAGAAAATAAGGTTACCGATGCAATGGCAACATTATCTACTTTATTACAACAGCCTGAACATGAGCTATGCTACAAGTTCTTAGTGGAAGCACTATCTTATCCTGCATATGACTCCCCTGAAACTTGCATGATTTGCACTATTGTAGGTCATGATTCATCTAGATATAAAAACCTATTCTCCTATCTCAAACACCAAATCATCCCCAATACCTTTAACCATCATGAAAAGAGATACCTTATTCGCCATGCCTCCCAGTATGTCATCATTGGTCATGATCTTTACAAATGAGGTCTAGATGGTACGATCCTTAGATGTTTAGAATGGGAAGAGTCTCAACGTGCATTAGAGGAAGTCCATGAGGGTATATGTGGGTCACACTCAAATGGTTTAACACTAGCTTGAAAACTTATTAGGGCTGGGTACTATTGGCCAGCAATGGAGAAAGAGTCTATCAAGTTTTCTAAGAACTATCAAAAGTGCCAAGTACATGGCAACTTAATTCATGCTCCAGGGAGAGATCTAATTCCCTTCACTACACAATGGCCTTTTCATCAATGGGCCTTTGATCTTATAGGAGCTATACATCCTCATTCTCCTAATGGACATACCCATATAATCATAGCTACAAATTATTTTACAAAATGGGTAGAAACAGTCCCTTTGACACAAGCAATTGGAAAACAAATATCTATGTTCATCTTGATCTACATCATATGCCGGTATGGTATTCCACATTCTATAGTCATAGATAATGGTAGACAATTCAAGAACAATGACTTAGATGATCTATGTGCTAAATTCAAGATGACACAACATTGGTCATCAATCTACTATCCTCAAGGGAATGGACAAGCAAAGGCTTCAAACAAGAATTTATTAAAAATCTTGCACCGTACATTTAATAAGATAGGAAGAGACTGGCATCTCATGATCAATCCAGCTCTCTGGGCCTACAGAACAGGTATCAAAATGCCTACTAGGGCTACTCCTTTCACTTTAGTTTATGGGTCTGAAGCGGTACTGCCTATTGAGGTTGAAATCCCATCACTAAGAATCAAAATGCATAGTCTAGTAACTGATGATGACTACAGAGTGTCTAGGTTGCAAGAACTTGAACTACTAGATGAGTACAAACAAGCAGCATATGCTCTTCTCAAATTCTATCAGAAGAGAATGTCTAGAGATTACAACAAGAAAGTCAAACACAGAGAATTTCAAGTTGGTGATCTAGTCTTGAGAGAGAATCCTAAAAATCAATCACATAGAGAGCGCAAGGGGAAGTTTGAACCCAACTGGTCGGGTCCCTTTTTAATCACTGCTACTTTTGGCTCTAGTGCCAATCAACTCTCAATGACTGAAGGAGAACAACTCTGAGAACCAATCAACGTTCTCCATCTGAAGAAATTCTATGCCTAAGGCATTCAGTCTATGGTAAAATGTCCTAAAAAAATCTTAAAAATTGGAAAAAGTCCTTAAAAAAATGAACATCTTGGTGAAAACCTAGCAATAGGCACCTTGATGATTCACAAAAAAAGTAAAAACTATCAAAAGTACAAAAAAAATTGGGAAAAATAAAAATACCAAAAAATGAGAAAAAGAAAAAGTGCCTTGGTGAAAACTTGGAAATAGGCGCCTTGGTAGCAAAAATAGAATATCTACCAAGATAGTGAAAACCTTCCAAATGGGTGCCACTTGTTTCAAAATGCTCCATCTATCAACACAATCTTGGTCTTTCCCAGCTTTCAGTCTTGCTTTAGTTTATACATATTTCCCGGTTTGTTTCTGCATTCCTATTTTCAATAAGTCAGTTTGTACACCAATCAGCTCAAGTGTCTGTATCCTATCAATGCTTAACACTTGGGGGCAATCAATGTCATATCCTATGGTCTCCAGTATACCTTAGACAAGTCATATCCAGTCAAGGTCCTTTGAATCTTTATCCGAGTCAGTCAGTCTGTCTCCTCTCCAGAATAGATTTTGCATCTACAACAACGCAATCAAACACAAACATCAACACAAAATGAAAACAATCTATGATTCACATGCTTTTATCTCCTTGTATGCTTACTGATTCACATTGAGATTTTTGCATATTGTGTCCCTTTGAGCTCTTCGATGATGTCCTTTATAGGATTTAGAGAGGGAGGACTAGGGGCATAATCTTTTTTTTTTTTTTTGCATGTATGTGAAAATCTAACAACTTTGGAAATTCTAGATTGAAATGGTGTCCGACTATAAGAGCCTCTATCTCAAATTGGATGGCCATGCGTACCTCAACCATTGATACCCAAAAAATTCAAGTTTGATCTAACTATTGTCTTTTTGAGTGAGTTCTTACTCCTACTATGAAACACGATCTTGCCTAAGGATGTGAATGATAAAGGGTCACTACGGGTAATTCACACTGGATTTAGAATGATCTCTTGACTACTTGATGTGTTTGTTTCACCAAGGCGTATTCTAGTCATCACAACGTTTATGTTCTGATGCTTATACAAATTGCTATATCAAAATGGACATGATATTCAAGTCATCCTGGTGTTTATGGCTTGATGCTTATATCTAATCCGACATTCTGAAAATATAATCAATATTCATATGTTCATGGTTATATAACCAGTGGGCATTGTGTTGATTCTTGCGCATACAAATCAGTATTCATATGTCTATGTTTTTATAAACTAGTTGGCATTGTATTGATTTATCCGGTTACCTAAAAACCCAATGATGACAAATGATTGACACATGATCAGTGACTAGGTCCTAGGTCTTAGGTTGCATGTCATTTTGCACTTTGCATGATGGCATGATCTCATAAATTTCTTGAACACTTAAATGATTCTTCAAAAACAAAAATGCTAAAAATGACACAAGAGCTAAATCTCACATGAAGGTTCCTCCAATGAAATAGCACGTAGAATCCTTTTTCAGGATCAAAATCAAAATATGAGATCATTTATATTATTCATTACTTGCATAATCAACCTTCAATCATCAAAGAAATCCATAATTCAACTTAACTGATTATCTTACATCAAACTATCAAAATTTCAACTTGGTCGACTATGGTCAACTCATGGTTAAACCTAGTCAAACTTGGTCTTCAGGACCTCTTAACAATGCAGAACGCATTCTCAAATGTGAATAACCACTTCTCAAATCAATTAACATGCTTCTAAACTATAACGCTGACTTTTCTTGTCAAATTTCAATTTTAATCCTGAAGGAGGCATGGTATTGCACATCATTCAAGTTTGTAAATCAAATCTTTCTTTCAGTGATCAAGACAACAACCACATCTAGTTGTTGATTCATCTAAAGACCTCATCACTTGGGGAAAACCTATCATCACTTGGGGCGTATTAGATTCATCAAGATCCATTTCAATCCAGTATCCTAAATATATCTTGTAAACTGTATCAGCTTTTCGTAACCATCAGTTCATTAGTGTTATTTCCTTGGTTCTTCATAACTGATGGGTTTAGGATGTGATACCAATATGATTCATACAAGGACATTGAGGTCTAGAATTGGTCACTCACTTCTTCACAATCATAAGGTTCAGAATCAAGCATTTTGGCACTTTTTCATAATCACCGGTTCATTGTTGATATAGCTAGCATCATCTTGATTTCTGGTCATTTTGGGTCTAGGTCGATATCTCTTTTTCCAATCTTTCAATCAATTTATGTCTCAAAATCGGTTAATCTTTCATCTTTCAAGTCAATCTCAACATCTTTATCATACACATACTATTCTTTCAACCACTATGCTTTGCACAGTGATTCAAAGAGTGTCAAATTGTAATACCCCAAAAATGGGCTATAGGTTCATTAACCTCCTATATTGACACATCGAATGAAATCGACATCAAAAGTCCTAACCTAAGGCACATCTTCACATCGAAATCCTAATTGATTTTATCTTAATTCTGCATCAGGGAATATTTCCTAAATATTCCTAATTTATCTAATTATCTTTAATTAAATATTATTTGGTGATAAATGTTATTATTTATCCTAAAGTTGATTAATTGAATATGATGAATATTTAATTAATTAATTTAATTCTACCACTTAATTATTTAATTACATTTATTCCTAATTAATATTGTTTTTATTTTGACAATAAATCAAAATTTCTACAAACAATCAATTGGATATTTATTTAATTGATTTAAAATCAAAGTTGTCAATATTTAATAATATAGTTTTGAATAAAATTTTGATTAAAATAATTGATTAACCCACAAATTAGTTATTTTTAAATTTACAATCAGTTAAGTTGAAGATAAATCACTTTATTTATTTAATTAATTCATGATTATTTGTGCACATTCAAAGAGCAGTTAAACTTTAAATCAAAAAATCAATTCAAGTTGTTATCTTTTCGAAACTCAACATCTATTTTGAGTTCAAAGTTGATTTAAACTTCTGATTTGAGTTAAAAAGTTGTTCTTGCATGATTTTGCATGATTTTGTGAGTTAATCTATTTCTAATTTCTTATTAACTCAAAAATCAACCTGAGTTTATCAAGAGTGATTTATGGCTTTTCTCATGCATCCTCAAGCCCTGAATTTCTCTAAAATCAAGGCTCAGCTCTTTACAAATCATCCACAGAATTTGCATACTTACTCTGGTGAATTGACATCAGAGGAATGATCAAGCTTCTTGCAAATCAATGTTTTGTGAGATCAATATTGTTTTCAATTCATTCTAGTTTCATATTTCATATCATTGTTAGCTTAATTTGCATATCATTTCAATCCATTTAGATTAATTTATTATAAGTTTTTCTCATCTTATTGCATCAAAAAAATTTAAAAATAGATTAATTTGCATTCATATTTTATTGCTTTCATCATTTAAATCCTTTGTTTAGGTGTTACATTGTCACTGATCTCGGTCTAATCTAAGAATACCATACTCGCACCTACTAGAAGGCAGTAAATTGCCTAGTTAGCTATATTGTTCTTACTTGCATATTTTGATTTTTGCTAACCTCTAATGTTTTACTGAAGTGTTGTGTCTACAGCTAGGTACAAAATTCACACACACAACCCTAACCTAGGGCAGAGTCAATCTCAACTTTGACCTAGGGTAGATTTGACCTCGACCTTGACCCTGAGTCCAATTTTCATGTTCCGAAGGTTTTGAAATGTCAGGCTTCGAAAAGTTTCATTTTCCCACTTCTGGGTTGGCTGTTTTAGATTTTGGAATGGTAAACTCTTAAATTACATTTAGTCTAGGTCCATTTCTAGGGGTTAAGGTTAATTGTGATTTAATTCTCCAATGTCTACCTCTCTAGCAGTTTGTGCCTTAGATCACTATAAAAGGAAGCCTTCCTCTCTCATTTCAATCCATCTATCCATCAAATTGACATTAAGTTTTCTCAATCTCTTGTGATATCTTTCAAGCTCTCAAGTGCAAGAAATCAAGAAGGAGAAAGAAATCAAGCAAGCATTTATTCATCCTCAAGCATTCATCAAGGAGATCCATTATTAGCCATTGAAAGATTCAATCTCTTTGGAGCCCCCTTGAAGATTTCTCCATTCACATTAATCCAAGCCTCTTCCTATTCCAAGATCCATTCAAGATTGGTGTTGAAGATCTAATGCCATTGATTTGAGACATCCTACATACAATTCTACATTCATTTGGAGCATCTCTACTTGTGGATTCAAGGATTCGAATCCTCCACAAGGATTTCAACATAAGCAAGGTGAATAGTTCCATTTACTTTGTTTATATATTGCAATTTTAATTACATTTCAAGGTTGATTTCAAATTGGGGTTTGACCAAGAAAACCCCCCATCCAAACAACAAAAACCATTTTCCTTGCAGGTATAGGTACAGGACAGTGAATTGCAGTTTAGATCTGGATACCCTTTTCGACAAACTTTCAAGATCCATGAATAGAATTTCCACCGCTGATTCCAAAAAGACAAAAGTTTTCTGAGTTTTCTCTGTCTCGGCATTTCCAGTCTGAAGCAGGTTCTAGAATTCCCCGAAACTGTGCACAGGCATTAGAAATCATTCTTTTCCATATTTATCTTATTGTGAGGTTAGTATTTTTCTTCTATGCATTTAAGATTTCAAAGTACATACTTTCCATAGAAAATTATAGGATTTTTTCCTTTCTTCATATTCGCCATAGTTTGATTCATTTGTATATTGATCACTTCTTTGTGATTAATCAATTTGGATCTCTCCTTTTGGGCATTTGGATTAGGGATAGATCCTATATTCCCCCTCTCACATAATTTACAAACCTATTCATTTTCAACCATATTCAGCATGAACAAGGATAATCTCACTTCACACCACTCTAAGAATATTCAAGAAGCAAAGTCTATAATAGAAGCAGAAATAAAATCAGTTGAAGATCCCTCTCAAGACATAAACACATGCAATAATATTTATCAAGGATAGATAGACAAAATAGCGAAGGCAGAAAAAGAGATTGCAAAGATAAGGGTTAGACAAGCCCAGCTAAGAAATGCACTAGCACCCTCACTAGATGTATTGAATAAAAACATCAAGCATACAGATGCTACAATTGTAACTTATGATCAAGTTCCCTGCACAGATTTAGAAAAGATGGAAAAGCTCACATATGCATTATGCACCCATCTTCATACAGTTGATGCACTTAAGGTATTTTGGCAGCAAGAAATAAAAAACCTTCAAATTGCATATACTGATGTATATACTGTGTAAGTACTTAAAGATTTCCTTTTTTTAGCACCTTTTTCATTAATGTCAAAGGGGGAGTGATGTATAAAGAAGAAGATATAATGTATGTAGTATATAGAAAGTTGATAGAAAGTTTTTTGTGTAAAGTTAAGTTTAGCAACTTCGCCATATTCCTTTGTTGCCATTAATGAAAAAGGGGGAGATTGTTGGCAAGTTGACTTTACTAAGAATATATGACTAGTTTTGTGTTTTCATTACGGCAACAAAGTCATATGAAGTTTTGATAGTCAGTGTACAACATTGAAGATCATATTTTGGCTAAGTATGGAAGACAGTTCAGACAGTGAAGCACTTGATGATCAGAGCATCATCGCATGCATGTTTGATCAAGTTTTGGTATGCGCCCTTGGATATAATCTTTTGAGTATGTTATTATGCTAAGTATAAGAATGTATGGTCAGATATGATAGTATCAAGAATTTATAGCAAGTCTAAGTGACATTGGCAGTTAAGCAGTAGAGCAAAATAGAGCATGCAGCCGACATGAAGTTTTTTTATTAGTGTATATAATTTTTTTTTGTAAAGGCTATGTGCCTATTGTAATAGTGATGTAAACATGTTATTATCATTGTATGTAAACACTCTTGAGCCAATTAATTTGGAAGCGTTGTATGTGTTAGGTTTTAGGCCAACACAGTATTTAGTTTTGGTTGCGCCCATTCAGCATATATATATGACATGTGCTTTTGTATTTAAAGACAAGTAGAGTATGGAAGATAATAAGAAGAGGAGAAGTATGTGATTTTAGTTAGTATAATATAAAGCTCTAAAAGAAGTTAGAGTAACAAAGCACAAAAGGAACTGATCAGACAACAGTGTCAAAGCAGCAGTTCACCCTTCCAGATATAGTGTGTATCTGATAAGTAGGAGGATGTAGCCTTATTCATTGAGTAGTGAGCTCTAGAAGTGATCCATACACCCCTAAAAGTGTTTGTTCTATCAGACTCTTAACCAATTCATTGCACTCAACTTTGTAAAGACTACTCCTAACAGGGCTAAGGAACTTTAACAGGTTCATAAGACTATTGCAATTATTTGTGGGTGCTAATTCCCACCGAGGTTTTCCTCTGGCCAAGGTTTCCTTGTAACCATATCTTTTGTTATGTGTTATGGTTGATTTTTTTATTTTCTTTACTATTCATTTCAGTATTTAAGTAATTGGGCTAAGTTTCAAGAAGCAGAAAAACATTAATTGTAGAACATTGATTCACCCCCCCTCTCAGTGTTCACATTCTTAACAGGCCCATCTCATTGTTTTAGTGGGATTCTTAAATTCTCATCAGCCTCCTTCAAGTTTTGAGCTTCAAAATTTCATAATAGGTATGAAAGAAACTGTTATCTCATAATTTGGATATAAGACAAGGTTGATTTTAAGTGCTCTCCTGCAATTTAACATCTAAGCAATCAAGATCAATATTTCAAGCATTTCTCAAGCATCCAAAGAATCTCTGAAGGAAATATTATCCATTGTATAAATATTCTCTCTAATAATGACCAAGTAGAGGAGACCTCAATCATGTAAGAAGACCCTTTTTCCATCTACATCCATTCATAAATACATTATTTAAGGCAAGAGTCAATCAGAGATAACAACATTCAAGATATTTGAGGAGTATTAGAAAATCTATAAGTTTGTAAAATGAATCCTTGATTCTTTTTTACATCCAAAGACTACATACAATTGCATTCAAGAAACATACAATCATCTTCATAGACATCACAACCTCAATATCAATTTATGGAGGTATATGCATTTACAAAGTAGATCTAATATTTACTCTACATTTACATTCTTTTCTTTCATGCAATTTCATTTTTATTTTAAGGTTTATTCCTCAACTAGGGTTTGACTAAGGAAAACCCCTTTATACACAACATTTTTCACATTTTTCTTTGTGTAGGAACAAGTGGTGTTTTCACTATTTTAAATATGAAAAGTTCAGTATCTGACGAATAGTCTGCAATTGAGCTCAGTCAAAAGCACTGGGAGTAGAACTAGCTAGGAACCCTCTTCTAAGAAATAGGACACCCTAGGCACCCTCTTCCTTTTAAAATAGCATCACACTGAAATCACAAGTTAGCAGTACATTCTCTGGTTTTTATTTCTAGTAACTATATTAAGAATATCATAAATTGTTTAAATTCTAACCATTCCCCTTCATGGACTATATCAAATATGATTGAAGAAATGCAAGCTCTCTTAAACTCATTTGAAAAGGTACACATATCACACATGTATAGGGAAGCCAACCAAGTTACTGAATGGTTTGCCAACTTGGCTGTCAAAAAGGACACAATGATTAGATGGCATCATGGTGGAGATTTCCCTCGTGAGGTGAAGGATTTAGTCAAAAGGGACAAATATCAAGGAAAGGAGGGAATCATTAATGAAAATAATGAATTTTAATGTTTCTTATTGGAAGTTCCATTCTATAAATGGTGAGTACCAGATTGATAAGAAGGACAATAACTACACGTCCCTCTTGCATGCTTTCTAGGTTTTCATTCCCAATGTTAACATCTTTTTTTTAAGGAAAAAAAGAAGAAAGATTTGGATTACCTTGGTGAGAAAGAATCAGAATAGCTGCAATTTGTTAAACCAAAGAGTTTTCCTAAACTGACCTTGTGCGATAGGAGGTGAAAGATACAAAAGGGATCCCACGAATGATAGTGGGAAATGGAGGAGACACACCAAGGTTTGGAATGCACTGCAAAAAGGGAAAATCTTGAATTGCATAGAAAGGTTACATGGAAGCAAGCCGGCGGTGACTAAAATGTTTGTGAAAAGCTAGAATGAAGGTTGTGTGGTGATAGATGGGAATAATTTCACTGTCATAGAGGAGGTCATCTCGAATGTCATTGGGATACCCATTGTGGGCAAGAAAATTTATAGGAACCGAAAAATATCTGACTTTGTCATCAATGATTTTGTAAGAGATGAGGAGTCCAGAAGAATGCCATCATCAAAGTGGGAACACACTACCATCTTGAAGGAATTAAAATGTTATGGAGATTTTTCCTCAGAGCTCTCATCACTTATGTGATACTGGACACCAAGTTTGATAGGATAAGGACCTACCACTTTGTGCTGCTAAATCACCTTGGGCATGGTATGAAGGTATCCATCCCATTCTACTTGTATGATTTTATTAATGAAAATATTAATGGCTATAGGGATAAGGATAGTGCTAACCCTTCTTTTTATGAGGGTTTATTACTTTTAATTTATGAATATTTCAAAGCCCAAACCCTAGGGAAGGAAATTGAAGTTAATAAGGACAAAGATGATGTTTCTGGTTCTGACTATTTCCCCTTAGACAATGAAGATAGTGTGGGTTTTTAATTGAAGGACCAGGAGGATGGAAAGACCAAAAAGTAGAAACAAGGTTCTTCCTCCAAGAAGAGAACTACTAGCTCTGTCAAAAATGAAAAACCCCATAAAAATAGGCTATAATGGTTATTTCCTCAGAAGAGGAATATAATGACAATGAGGAGGGGATGAACACTGATGATGAGGAGGAAATATCTAGTGGAAAGGACAAGAAGAAAAGGGTTCTTGCTACGGGGAAAAAATCAAGTTCATGGGGGATTTCTCTGGCTGACTATCTATGGATTTGGCCATTAGCAACAAAAATACTCCCCCTCCCCCTTTTGGTGTCCATGAGAAGATCCAGGACTCTAATTTGGATGTTCCTGATGACTACCAAGATGACCCCTCTACCCAGTCCCCTAATCCCCACAAGTCGTCGGATGATAAGGACCAGACCAAAGAGGACTATCGTACCAACAATTCTAGAAAGGGGAAAAAAGTCTAGTGTAACTTCAATATGAATACCATGAAGATGGGGATTATTAGGGAAGCAATGAACCCCAAAGTTATTGAGGATGAGGATGGTGGGATTTAGAAAGAGGAACTGATTGATCTGGCTCTGGTCATCCTCAGTGACAATACTAGAGAAATGGAGCTTAACCTCCTCAATAATGCCAAGAACAATATGCTAGACAATTTCAGGTCTATTAAATGGCTCTTTCATGAACTGGGGGACCTCAAGGAAAAAATTCACAAAACCTACAACAACAAGGATAGCAAAGCCATAGAGGATTACCAACGACTGGATTCTAGGGTTAACAAGATGGAGGAAAAATGCACATGCTTGAGGATACCCTCAAAGGCATAGCATAGTAGAGCTTCAATATCCTGAAGGCTTCTAATGAGAACTTCAAGTTGCTCATAGAGAAAATGGAAGAAAATCCTGGAGGGAAAGAAGTGCAAATAATTTAAAAGAGGAAAAAGAGCAGAAGATGGACAAAGGACCAAGAAAGAGAACAACGGCCAGATCCAAGAAGAACAAGGAAGAAGAAGAATCCACTAACATCCAAAAGATCAAGGAGGCTACTGAGAAGATGGAGCTTCTTCAGTCTAATGCGGCCACTATGCTCAAGAATCTCTCCTAACCTTTTTATCTAGTGTTTTTTGCCTATCTCTATTTTTTGTTAGTTCTATCTCTGTCATGATAGCTCTCACGGTTAATGCTATATTTTTATATGTATTGGGTTTCAAGAACCCTATAAAGCCTGTTTTATGTAATCAAAAACTATATTGAGATTTTTAATTTTTGTCAAATTATGTGCTCAAAAAGTCAACAATTTTCCCCTATTTCATCTTAAATCTCATATACACCTATCAAATTTCTATAATAGTTAAGGAACCAAGATTCTCATTTAGTGCTTGGACCTTTATAAGCCTATTGGGTTATCTCTCCTTCCTAATATACAATAGGAAATAAGGATTGATTCCTCCATCTTATTCTATCATATCTATTCATTAATCATCCCCATTATTGTATAAGAAATCATGAAAGACATGCCTTACTTTTATATTGTAGTTTTCCACAATATTTGATGGAGAGAAAGGAGAAGGCCTTGAAGACTTGAATGCATAGATTCTTTAATGATTTTAAATTGGAAGTTATGATCTATGATCTTCTTCCTTGATGGTAGTATCCTCCACTTGGCCTTCAATGAGAGAGAAGCTTTCCTCCATGGAGAAGATTGACTTGGAAATGCCCTGGATTCTACAAATTTTCCTTAGAATGCTTAAGATGCAAATTTTTGGGAGAGATATTAAACACTTATGATGTAATCATCAAATGTAGGGAGGTAGGTTTCTTACTTACCTTTATCAAGCATTTTTAGGGCTAAAAATTCAAAGAGGGATGATGGGAATTTCAATTTCCTTCTTAGCCATTGAGATCGACCCCCAATTTGAATTTTGAGGAAAAAATCGAGGGCCAAGTTGATGGTGGAAATTGGGTCCCACCAAAAGGCCTTGAATTTTAGTTCAAAGGTCCTAACTAGAATGAGGATGCTAGAATGATAAACAGAATCAAGGCTAGAATATCATAAATTAATGTGAGAGCCCATACATGGTAAAATGGGGCTAGGCTAAATGGAGAATTACATATAGTGATGCAATTCTAGGATGGTACAGTTTCTAGCACTGATAAGCCTTTTTATTTTTTTATTTATTAAATTTCCTTTGCAAATAGGTTGGCTAGTATTGATTTAATATTTATTTTTTTTACAATTTTTTTTTCTAAGGTCAACCCTCTTATTTATTCCTCTTGGCCTTAAACATAATTCATTTACTTTAGTGAGAAAAGAATTCAACATTATTGGTATATATATAGTTCACTATAACAGAATTCTAGGTAGTAAGAAAGCACTATGCATAAAAGAAGCCAAAGAAAGAAGTCCCAAATAGAATTCCTCAAAGGATCTCAAGATTCAAGAATTGAGTCAATATGAAATGAGAGAAGTTAAAAATGTATATAAATGAATTATGTATAGCTTTATTTATATTTATAATGATTCAAATTGGTAATATTTAACAACTTGTAAAATAACTTGCAACAAAAATGTCGTGAATTCTATGGGATTGTAAAATGATTAATGTAAATATTGGGTAATTGTGACCATGATCCAACAAATATGTGGTGATTTCAAGAATATTATAGTCACAAATTTAGCTAGATGTTACTAATGTATTGTCCTAGTTGGTCTTCAAATATGATAGAAATGATATGGTATTAAGGAATATTGTGGTCAATCAAAATATGACTCTACTATTCTAGGTGATGCTTTATTATATAAAAAAATTACTGTGTCAAACATATTACATTTAAATACTTCATAAATAAATTGGTAGGGATTCAATATCTATTGGACCGGTAAGTTGTAAAATCTAGTACTCATTCATTTCATGATATTAATGAAAATCAAGTTGGTTGATACCAAGTATTTAGCAATTACATACAAGGACATAAGAAAGAAGAGGAACAAAGAGAACACATGGTGCTTGATGAAATCGTAGTTAATGTAGTCTCAGCAATGCCGCAAAATATTGAACAACCAAATACACAACAAGTTCCTCAACATATAATAAGAAGATCATCAAGGATAAGTAGACCTCGTAATTGATATTTTCCTTCATTATATTATGTATTATTGACTAATTCTGGTGAACTATAAAGTTATGAAAAAGCAATGGAGGTTGAAACTATGAAAATGTGGGACCAAGGAATGAAAGAGGAGATGGATTCCTTGGTACAAAATTAAAATTTGGAGCCGGTGGCTTTTCCTCAAGGTAAAAGTTCATTTCCTAACAAATGAGTTTACAAGTTAAAGGAAGAGCATGGAGACAAGAAAAGATACAAGGCTAGACTTGCGGTCAAAGGTTTTGTATAGAAAAAGGTATTTATTTTTTTGAGATGTTTTCTACTATTGTTAAAATGAATTCAATTTGAACTATTCTACATATTGTGGCCACAAAATATTTGCATATATAATAATTAGATGTCAAGACAACTTTTCTCCATATATATTTGGAGGACGAGATTTATATGCAAAAACCACAAGGATATGAGGTCAAAGATAAGGAAAAATTAGTGTGCGGGTTGAAGAAGAGCTTGTATGGGTTTAAAGAAGCACCCTGACAAAGGCATTTGAAATTTGATAATTTTATGGCTAAACAAGGTCACAACAGATGTCATTCTGATCCTTGTGTTTATTTCAAGAGATTGGATAATAGTAGCTATATTATCTTGTTATTATATGTTGATGATATTATTTTTATCAGGTCTAATATGCAGCATATAAATGACCATAAATATAAATTATCCCAGTCATTTTCTATGAAGGATTTGGGTACATCAACACAAATTCTTGGTATGAGGATAACTACGGACAAGAAAAAAACACATTGATATTGTCTCAGAGTGATTACATAGAAAAGGTGTTGAACAAATTTCAAATGCAAGATGCAAAACTAGTGAGTACACCTTTGCATATTCACTTTAAATTTTCCAAGGGGATCATGAGACCCAAGACATAGGAGGAGATGGAGTACATGTCTAAGGTTCCATACTCTTCAACAGTTGGCATCTTGATGTATGTCATGGTGTGTACAAGGCCAGATATTGCACATGCAATGGAAGTTGTGAGAAGGTATATGGATAATCTTGGAAAATCTCATTGGAATGTATTAAAGTGGATTCTTAGGTATTTGACCAGTACAACTACTCATTCTTTATGTTTTGGAGGCTCCCATTCCACTTTACAAGACTAAATTGATTCAAATTTAGGAGGAGATATTTATAGTACATGAGGAGCACTACAAGGTATATTTTTACTATAGGTAGCACAAGTGTTATTGCTAGAGAGGTTAGTAAGGATATAATTTGGATACAAAGGTTTATGGAGGGATTGGGAGAGACACAAGAGAATAGTAGGTTGTATAGTGATATTCAGAGTGTGATTCATCTTGAAAAGAACTCAGCCCTTCACTTTAAGACCAAACACATCCAACTTTGGTATAATTTCATACACTCAATTTTAGAGGATAGATAGTTTAAGCTGGACAATATATATACTTGTAATAATATTATAGATATGTTGAACAAGGTAGTAAAATAAGAGAAAATAACATCCTACTCAATTTCTATTCGTCTTCAAGCTTGATCATAATGGAAATGATAAAAAATCAAATCTAGGTGTGTAGATCTAGGGGTGACCACACAATAGTGGGTTACACTTTTTTAGACATGCTGATTTTTTCTAAAATAACACATTTTTAATAAAATATGATGATTTAAGCCTTGAGAGGTTCCATTTTAAGGAATTAACTATAAATGTTTAGCTCAAAGTCTCTTAGATAAAGAAAACATTGATATAACATCTATACTCTTCATTCATCCCTACAATGGAGTCTCCTTCACACCTATTAAAATGCTGACAAAAAATCACTTCAACTTTATCTTTCGGTAGATCAAATGAATCCATTTGAAAAACCTATCTATGTAGTAAGGTACTACTGAGAAAAATCTTTCCAATGATTATAATGTTAATATATATTAATTTTATTATGACTTTGTATTTTTAGTTTTACTAAACATAGATATTTTACCATATGTCTACCTCTATGTTTGACGCTTATGGAAAAATAGTAAATAAGAGAAAAGAAAATTCTAAAAAATATCTATGCCCTAGGTATTGAAGTTATCTTTCTATAAAAAAATGGAATTGGACAAATACACGATAAGTTATAAGCTATTTAGTCAAGGTATGTCAAAATTACAGGTTAGTCAACTTCAATAATTAATAAAATATGAAATAATCATGATACTATCATCAAACAAATTGCATGCCCTCTGTATGGATGTTACAAAACTAAATTTGAAAGAATCATGTTGATATCTTCTTCTTTTTTTAAATTATGCTCTATGAAAACAATGTAACTCTTTGAAAATGATGTTTTCATAAACATACTAGTTTTCATGGGAGAAAGAAAAAACCATTCAAATCAATTCAAAAATAAAAATAAAAAATATATTTAGAATCTAGCCAGAAATTTTTTAAAAGACTCTAATTTACTTCATCTTCTGATTTCAAACGGTTTAATGACAATATGCATCTGAATCTGAAAGTTTTTTTCAAAATGTAGAGTTCATTGTCCGTTCAGGCAAAAAAGTGTAACCCAGTATTGTGGGTTCACCCCTAGTAAAAGATTCAAGAGTAGCAGTGTTGCTACAGGATCAATCCCCAAGTGGGAAATTATTTAGTATTGAGCCTCATTAGTATCCAAGTAGGATATTTTTAGTTTGTGGTGATTAGTCAAGAAATTACTATACTCTCAGCATATATCCTTGATGGGGTTCGGGGCCAAGATATGCCTCGGATGGGGATTCAGGGGTGGCAGGCCCTGATAGAAAGGATTTGGAGGCCCATCCCCTGAGGAAATTATTTTGGGTAACTCATCAAGCATTTTTTGTTAACTGGCCTTTGAAAACAAAAAGTGGTAAAATGCCTAAAAGACATATATAAATAAGTGGTAGGGTAACATGAAATCGTCAAATTATAATTTTATCTTCACTAGATAATAAAATAAGTTGAGGGTTTTCTCTCTGGAAGATGTATCACATATTAGGTGAACCATGTTAAATCTATGTTATTTTACTTATATCTACTCTTATCTTTTCATTATTTAAATATTATTTATTAATCCTATCTACTAAAACCCTAATAGAGGTACCTTCAAGTGTGAGTCAAGAGGTCCATTTCAAACCTCATGGTCATCCTTATTCCCCTTCAGACTCTTTTTTCTTAGAAGAGGCTTTGACTAGCTATGTGGAAATAATGTTGGGTGTCATCCCCCCCCTCGAAACAGGAAACTCAACCTCTGCTACCCCGTACATTTCTTCTTGCAAGGTGAATGGGACAACTATGTAGATTTTCAATTAAATCTTGAAAGAGACCATGGTGAAGATAGATTTTTTTCTTGTAGGTAAGTTCCCATATTTTTGAGCCTCTATTGAGAAATTAAGGAAATAATTTTCTACCTATTAGAAAGTTGGAGGTAGTTTTAGTATTCATGTTATGACTAATAGCCTTTTTATTTTTAGTTTTGTTAATAAAGAAGACTTTCTTTATGTCCTTACGGGAGGCCCTTATACTTATGTAAGTAACTTTTGTAATATTGTATCTCTTTGCAAGTGCAACCATGATTTTAATTCCCAAAATGATCTAGGGGTATTTACTCCTACCTAGATCCATATTCTAGGCATTCCCTTAGAAATTTAGAATTTTGAGGTTTTTTGTGGTACTATTGATTCCTTTGGTACCCTTTTGGTGGTGGATAGGATAACTTGGTAGATATCTAGACTCCTCTTTGCAAGCATATGTGTTAATGTGATCCCATTTTGGGACTTGGAACCAACCTCTAGAGTATGATAATGCTTCACTATTCTATCAGATTCTTAAGAAATTTAGGCACCCGAGCAATGAATGTAAGTTCCATAATTTTTAGAAATAAAACTCATCCATGAATATAGATAAAACTAATACCCAAGGAAAGGAGGGAAAAGTGGAAAAGAATCCCTTAGCCAAGGAGATAGAAAGGACTCATCAATCCAATAAGAATTAAAAATATGGATGATTTGCTAGATTATTCATCTAAGGAAGGTTCAATAGTTACTACTAAGGAGATGATTCTTACCTAAGCTATACAAAATAATATTGAGTCCCCATTGGTGAAAGATAATGTAAAGTCTGATTAGGAAATAACTTTAAATAATGATAAAGGAGCCAAAGGTGGTCATGATGATTCCTTGGAATCATCCACTAGGGCCCTAGAGAATAAGGTGATTATTGATTTTTATTATTTCTCAATCTAACAAGGATGAGGTATGCTCTATATTGGACCCTATACTAGATTTTTCCTTTTTTGTGAACCAAGAAGTTGATGGTCAAAATTTAAACTTCTCCAAGGGCAAGAATAGTTATGCTAAGAAGGATATGGTTAAGAAAGAGAAGTCTAACCCGACGTGTTTCTATTCGATGACTCCTAAAGATGCAAATGAAGATGAGTGCATTAAAAATATTATAAGTCAATCTATCCCTCTTGGGTTTTCTTCCACCCCTACCTTTAAAACCCAAAAAAACTCTACAAGTAGAATACTCAAAGTTGGAATGGACTAATGTTAGAGAAAAGGTCAAGAAGAAGAAAAAAACTAGATGTTGGAAATGAAAAAAATAAAGGCAGACCTTTTGAAAAGCAAACCAAAGACAGAGAGGTGGAAAGGAATATAGAGAGAGGAATATAGAGAACCATTATGGTTTCTCTAATATGAGATAAAAGAATAAATAATAGGTTTATACCACTCCAATTGTGGAGTGGGATTTGGATAGCTCAAGGTTGAGAAGCTCTTTATTGAAAGGTGATTATAAATATTATGTCATGGACTATGAGGGTTTGAATATTCAATCCATAAAACATATTCTTAAATGTTCAATCTTAGATCATAAGGTTCATATTCACCTTATTCAAGAAACGCAAATGTGGAAGAAGGGTTTAAGAAGATTGTTAACCAAATCTAGCTTCTTTCTAATTTTGTGACCAATGATGCTGAGGGTTCTTTAGGTGATATTGCTACATATTTGTGAAACCCTCATCTTGTTTCTTGTAATTTTCTCCATCCCCTCCTAAAAATTATAACTATTTATTTTAACATCTTAAATTCAAGGTTGAAATAGAACTTGGTCAATGTGTATGTGTTGAATCTAAGATCCAGTAGAGCTTCCTTATGGAATTGTCTTGCTTCATTTATCCTAAATGGTTCATTAGATAACTATATTTTGGGGGGAGACTTTGATTTTCCACTTTATCCCTTGGAGAAGTTAGGTAGAACTAAGGATTTTAGTGATAGTATGATTGATTTGGTGGACTGTATCTCCACTTTAGGTCTCATTGATATTGATTTGTAAATATCTCTCTTCACTTAGTCTAAAAAAAGGAAAGGCAACAATCTTATACATGTCAGATTGGATGGATTTATTGTTTCCTTTAATTGGGCTAATTTATCTCATGTATCCTTGACTGCCATGCCTAAATTTGGATAAGCTCATAATGCTATAATTTTAAACTCATCCAAAAAAAAAGTTATAAAAAAGGACCCTTGTCATTTTAGATATGAAATAATGTGAGCCTCCCATCCTGATTTTAGGAATCTAGTGAAACAATGGTGGAATCTTCCTTGTATTGGATCTCCCATCTATCATCTGAATCGGAAATTAAAATTGATAAGAGACAAAGTTAAGGGGTGGAACAAGATATATTTTGAAAAATATTTCATTGTTAAAAACAAACTTCCTTAGACTTGAAGGTTATATAGGAAAATATGAAATTGGGTCATAATAATATGGCTATATGTCAAGAAGAACTAATTATAAGGGAGAGATAAATAAAACTTAATAAACAGGATGAAGTCTTCTAGAAATAAAAAATACAGAGTCTAATGGTTAATAGAAGGGAATAAAAACACTAAATTTTTTCACCAATAATACTTAAAACATAGAAGTATGAATAAGATAAGAAAAATGCATCTCTCTAATGGCTCATTTGCCAAAGATAGAGATATAATTTCAAATATATTTTTATCTTTCTTTGCTGATTTTGAAAGGAACCCGCCTCCTATTTCAAATGATCATTTTCGGATGCTAGTGTTGGAAACTGTAATTGAAGCAATTGTTGTGATGTCATTGATGTCAAACCTTAAATGGTAAGACTATTGCTACTTAGAAAAGTACTATATCTATTTGAGTGTTGCTAAGGGGATAGGCAAGGTTGGTAACAATAGCACCTAAGGAAAGGTTGAGTTATCTTGATACTACAAAGTGCACTTGACTATGTTGCACAATGATGAGACAATGTATTGTTTATCTTAGTAAGATTGAAAACTAAACTGGCAGGCTTGACTAAGCAAAAATGGAGAAATCATGTTCAAGCTGAGTAATGTTAGTGTCGACCAAGTCAGTATATGCCGAGCAAAATTCTAGTGTCGACCGAACATCAGTTAATTGCCAAGAAAGATAGTATAAGCCAAGGAAACATTTTTAGTAATGACCGAGCTTTCTACATGAAGACCAAGTAGTTGATCACAGTATTGACTGACCATCAATATTTTTATATTTGAAGAGAATTCAGATTTGGAGCCGACATTGTTGAATTCTTGGATTATGTAAAACGTGTTGACTTTATTTATTGATTGTTTGAAAGCATTGAATGCACTAAAAAATGTTTTATTGTAAATCTTTAAAAGATTTGAGATGTTTCTAGAAAAGGAGCTGAAGAACATAAAGCTAGTAGATTCAATGAATCTGACCTAACCCTAAGATCTATGAAGGAGATTGAGTGGAAAAAGATGAGTTAACCTAATTGAGGAAGTATTAAGGGAACCTAAGCATTAGGTATGTGTGTGCATGAGTGAAAAGAGGATGTTGGAAGATCAGTAGATGGTATTGACTGTATAAGCAGAAAAGGCTGAAGGAGAAGTGTGGTGATTTCTTGAAGAAAAGTTTTGAGCAGATCAGAGATGGAGATGGAAAAGTTTCAAAGTCAATAAACCAACATTTGTGTACAGAATTGGATCTGATATTTGCAAAGTGAGTTTTATGTTTTTCAGATCAGTACTACTGCTACTTTCTAACCATTGTAACAGTCAAAATCCTTTTAATAGAGGTTGACCTAATAGTCTAATGGAATGGATATAAGTCCTATAACAAGGCTCACTTCTAACAGAGTGATTGAAATCCTTTAACTGGTTAACTGGGTCACACCTGACAGTGTGTATTGTAACCTTTGATAGGGTTGGATTTTAACCGAGCTCACTTCAAAATAGTGAAAATAATAGTAGCATGTTACAAAGTGGTTTTTCCCAGATTGGGTTTCCACTATAAATCCTAGTGTCAATGCTTGTGTGAATGTTTTGGTTTAAACATTTCTATGTTTTACAAGTTAGATACAACTGGGTAGTGGACTACAATGTTATATGTTTCTATTACAGAATCAGTGATGACCAAGTTGGTTTTGGTTGTTAGATCTGATTTAAAGAAAAGTTTTTGAAGTTTGTTTTATACATCTAGACCTGAGAACAACTGATTCACCCCCCCTCTTTGTTTTTCTAAATCATATTAACAATTGGTATCAGAGCTGTGTTGCTTATTATTGGTGTTTACAGAGATCAATTTTAAAGGGACTTGAAGAAAATGGTCAGGATGTATAAGGAGGTACCAAAGCTGAATAAGGAAAACTTCCCTGCATGGCAAAGCTTGATGAAGCTGCATCTAGCCGGTATTGGTGATTCTACAAAATACTACATTGAGAATGACTATGTCTCACCTATCGCACCTTTGACTATCAAAGAAATGAGAGCTAAGCAAGAACATAATCAGGCAATGCTAGAAATTGCATCCTCCCTAAGCTATCCAAAATTTGAGGACACTAAGGATTTCACAAGTGCTAAGGAGATGTGGGACACTCTTGCAAAGATCTATGGTGGTGACATAAATATACTGAAAGCTAAGGCTGAGAGTCTCAGAGGTAAGTTTGATGAAATGAGAATGCAAGAAGGTGAGAACATTACACAATATTGTGGTAGAATAAAAGAAGTTGTGAATGCTATTAGAGGATCAAGAGGGACTATTGATGATGAAACTATAATTAGAAAAGTACTAAGAACTCTGCATCCTATATATGCTATTAAGATCTTAGCTATTCAGGAATCTAGATGTAACTCTGCAAATGTGCTTACTTTGGAAAGTTTGGTTGGCAAGCTGACTGCTTTTGAACTTTCTAACTATGATAACTTCACTGTTGGTAGTATTGGTAATGCTCAATCTACTTTTAAGTCACAATTAGTTCTAGACAAGCCAAAGAAAGAAAAATAAAGATGCATAAGTGAAAGTGAAAGTGACAGTGACACTTCTGATGAAGAACTTGAAGATCTAGAAGCTCTTATGGCTAGAAGACTGAGAAGGGGAAAAGGAAAATATAAAGGTAAACTCCCTATTATATGTTTTGCATGTAATAAAGTTGGTCATATAGCTGCTAGATGTCTTGACAGGAATGATAAAGATGAAGAAAGAAAAATCAAACACAAAGATAGAAGAGATGACAAAAGCTACCGAAGATACAAAGACTACAAAGGAAAACGTAAGAAATCTTGTTACATTGCTGAAGAAGAAACTGACACTCATAGTGATGATTTTGAAATTGAGGTAGTATATGTTGCAATGAAAGATGAATCTGATGAGGATAAGAAAAATGCATTGATCTCCTATGTGAACAAGAATGAAAAATGGATTATTGATAGTGGTTGTTCACATCACATGACTGGTGACAAGAGTAATTTTGAGACCTTACATCATTATAGAGGTAAAAATGTAAAATTTGGTAATGATGCACCATGTCTTGTTAGAGGAAAAGGTTTGATTAAATTGATTGATAAGATCTCTTGTGAAAATGCATATTGGGTTGAAGGTCTAAATTATAATCTGCTAAGTGTTGCACAGCTCAACAGCACTAGTTACCAAATGGAATTTCATCATAGGAAAGCTAAAATATTTGATGCTACTGGTGAACTGATCGGAAGTGGAGAACAGACTAGAGGTAATTTTTTCTATCTTGACCTATCTAAAGAAGCCTGTATGGTTACACAACTTGATGACATTTGGTTATGGAATAAGAGGCTATGTCATGTTAACTTTGATAATCTAGTAGAAATAAGTAAGAAGAAGAAGTTTACATAGAACAACCAGAAGGTTTTATTGATCCAAACAAAAGACACATGGTATGCAAACTGAACAAAGCACTATATGGATTAAAGTAAGCTCCCAGAGTGTGGTATGAGAGATTGCATAACTACTTGATATAGATTGGATTTTCAAGAACAAATGACACAAGCAATCTATACATGAAAGATGAAGAAGGTAAAGGTATCATGTTGGAAAAAAAATTTGTGGATGATATTATTTTTGGTGGACAAGATGATTTGTGTAAAATATTTTCAAATGAAATGCAAACTGAATTTGAAATGAGCATGTTTGGTGAGATCAAATTCTTTGTTGGTTTACAAGTATATCAGATGAAGAAAGGAATTTTCATTACACAGTCTAAGTATGTTAATGAAATACTGAAAACTTTTGGGATGGAAGATTCTAGACCAATGAATACTCCTATGGTTACTAGACAAAAGTTATCTAAGAATGATGATGCTGTAGAAGTGAACCAGACTTTGTACAGATCCATGATTGGAAAATTGCAATATGTTATACATAGTAGACCAAATATTGCACTATCAGTTGGGATTGTGGCAATATTCTTTGTCAATCCTAAGGAAACACACATGATGGATGTGAAAAAAATTATGAGATACTTGAAAGGGACTGCTAACTATGGGTATATTACAAGAAGGATGAAAGATTTGAACTAAGAGTATATACAGATGCTGATTGGGTAGGAAATGTAGATGATAGAAAAAGTACTAGTGGTGGAGCTTTCTTTCTTGGACAAAGATTAGTCTCCTAGATGAGCAAGAAACAAAATTGCATTTCCCAATCTACTACTAAAGCCAAGTATGTTGTTGTTGCAGTAAATTGTTCAAATTTGGTATGGATAAAACAATTGTTGGTAGGCATGAAAGAAGAAATCACTGAACCTATTGTTATTTTTTGTGAAAACACAAGTGCTATCAACATTTCTAAGAATCCAGTGATGCATACTAAGACCAAGCACATAGCAATCAAGTATCACTACTTGAGAGAATTGGTACAAGATAAAGAAGTCTGAATGGAATATGTGAATATGAAGGAACAATTAGTAGACATATTCACTAAAGCTTTAACTAAAGAAGCACATGAGTATTTGAGAGGTCAATTAGGGGTCCTTCCCCTAACTGAGGCTACCTAGTTAAGCTAGGAGCATTGCATCAAATATGCTACAATAGAATATTTGACAGATTGATGCAAAAGATTGTCACACTTTAGGACTGGCCTAGAGTTGTGAAGAAGAGAAAAGACAAGGAATCAGTCATAAGCAAGATGACAAAGGGAGAAACACTGAGCTTCACAGATAATATCTACATTTGATCGATGTATGTTTTAGTTGCTTCTTTGACATTTTTGTCAAAGAGGGAGATGAACTGAGATGATATAATAACACATGACACTGAAAAGAAAAGTAAGGAGATGATGAACTGAAATGAAGGATCAGGATAGAGAGAGATATGGATATTTCTGACGGTCACAGAAGTGAGGCTAATAGATTATAAATCAGAATGAAGCTAAGGATATTACATTTTTTTTCTAATGAATAGATAATTTTTTGGATTGGTTGGTAATCCATGTGTTATTCAAGTGATATCATATGGTGTTTCCATCAATGCCAAAGAGGGAGATTGTTGGAAACTACAATTGAAGAAATTGTTGTGTTGTCATTGATGTCAAACCTTAACTGGTAAGACTATTGCTACTTAGGAAAGTACCATATCTATTTGAGTGTTGCTAAGGGGATAGGTAGGGTTGGTAACAATAGCACCTAAGGAAAGGTTGAGTTATCTTGATACTACAAAGTGTACTTGACTATGTTGCACAATATTGATGAGACAATGTATTGTTTATCTTAGTAAGATTGAAGAATAAACTAGTAGGCTTGACCAAGAAAAAATGGAGAAATCATGTTCAAGCCGAGTAATGTTAGTGTTGACTGAGTCAGCATATGCTGAGCAAAATTCTAGTGTCGACCGAACATCAGTTAATTGCCGAGAAAGACAGTATAAGCTGAGGAAACATTTTTAGTAATGACCGAGCTTTCTACATGAAGACCGAGTAGTTGATCACAGTATTGATTGAGCATCAGTATTTTTATATTTGAAGAGAATTTTGATTTGGAGCTGACATTGTTGAATTCTTGGATTATATAAAACGTGTTGACTTTATTTATTGATTGTTTGAAAGCATTGAATGCACTAAAAAATGTTTTATTGTAAATCTTTAAGAGATTTGAGATGTTTCTAGAAAAGGAGCCAAAGAACATAAAGTGGGTAGATTCAATGAATCTGACCTAACCCTAAGATCTACGAAGGAGATTGAACAGCAAAAGATGAGTTAACCTAATTGAGGAAGTATTAAGGGAACCTAAACATTAGGTATGTGTGTGCATGGGTGAAAAGAGGATGTCGGAAGATCAGTAGATGTTATTGATTGTATAAGTAGAAAAGGCTGAAGGAGAAGTGTGGTGATTGCTTGAAGAAGAGTTTCGAGTAGATCAGAGATGGAGATGGCAATGTTTCAAAGTCAGTAAACTAGCATTTGTGTATGGAATTGGATCTGATATTTGCAAAGTGAGTTGTATGTTTTTCATATCAGTATTGCTGCTACTTTCTAACCATTGTAACAGTCAAAATCCTTTTAACAGAGGTTGACCTAACAGTCATATGTTTAAATCCTTTGAACAAGGTTGCATTCTAATGGAATGTATGTAAGTCCTATAACAAGGCTCACTTCTAACAGAGTGATTGAAATCCTTTAATCGGGTCACACTTAACAGTGTGTATTGTAACCTTTGACAGGGTTGTCTTTTAACTGAGCTCACTTCAAAAGAGTGAAAATAATAGTAGCATGTTACAAAGTGGTTTTTCCCAGATTGGGTTTCCACTATAAATCCTAGTGTCAATGCTTGTGTGAATGTTTTGGTTTAAACATTTCTGTGTTTTACAAGTTAGATACAACTAGGTAGTGGACTGTAATGTTACATGTTTCTATTATAGAATCAGTGATGACCAAGTTGGTTTTGGTTGTTAGATCTGATTTAAAGAAAAGTTTTTGAAAAAAAATTTATACATCTAGACCTAAGAACAACTGATTCACCCCCCCTCTCTATTGTTCTAAATCATATTAATAGCTTGATGTTATTCCTACATTGATATTGGAGGAAGATAATCAAATTATAATGAAGTAGGTATTCCTTTAAGAATTTAAAGATGATGTGTTCTTCTTTGTGGCCTTTAAAGCTCCTAGATTTAATGGCCTCTCCCTGCCTTTTTTAAGGAGGTTTGGGATATAGTCGGAGGTGATATCTTTAATGCTACTAGAGATTTCTTTAGGAAATGAAGGCTGCTTAAATATATTAACTCCACTTTTATTGTCCTAGTTCCTAAGGTTTTTCCTACTAACAAAATTATAGACTTCATCCCTATAAGCTTGTGTAATACTCTCTAAAAAATATATTTTTCAAGATTATGGTCCACAAACTGGAGCTATTTTTTGATAAAATTATCCCTTAGAATTAGAGGGGGTTTGTTAAAGGTAGGAATATCCTTGATTTTTTTATCACTACTCATGAGATCATTCACTCAATGGAGGAAAGCAAAAATGTTGGTATGATTATTAAACTTCCATATGTTTTCTACTATGGTTAATGGATCTCCAAAAGGATTTTTTTTTAATTTTGGCAAAGTATTAAGCAAGACTGAGCCCCTGTATTCTTATCTTTTTATTACTATTGACAAATTCCTAGGCTTCACCATTCAATTCCATGGATATTATAATAGGTTGAAAGGTGTCAAAACTGCTTCTAATCTAAACCCTCATACCAAAAAAATAATTTTTTTGAAAACATCATCATGTTTAGGGAAGCTTACATCTCAAAATCCAAAAAGTGGAAGGAGATCCTTGATAACTATGCTCTCATTTCAAGTCAACACATCAAATATTAAAAAAAATCTATACTCTCTTAATGTTCCTACTAGCTTATAAGAAAATATTGTTGGAGTTTTGGGATAAAATGTTTCTCCTTTCCCAACTCCTACATGTGTCTTCCCCCCTCTACTAAATTTCTCCCTTCTTCTTATTGGAATATCCCAACTAAGAGATTTCATAAAAATATTATAGATTGGAAAAAAAATATTAAGCCAAGCTGCTAAAGTACAACTCCTAAAGGCTTGTCTCCAAAATATCCCAATGTATTTTATTTCTCTCTTCAAAATCCTTGGGTCTATGGCCAATAAAATAGAAAAAATCCAAAAGAATTTTTTATGGACTGGCACTGAAGATAAGACTAGAATTGCCTTGGTGAACTAGGACAAAGTTTGAAACACTATAAATTATGGGGTTTTGGGAATCAAAAAAATGAGAGCCTTTAATAGAGTCCTCCTTGCCAAAATTGGTTGGAAAATTATTGAAGGTGAAAAAGAATAGATTAGTATTATTAGAGTTAAATTATTAAAAAATAACTCTTAATAAAACTTTATCCATGATCTAGGCATTCATTTTGGATCCCCTATTTGGAATAGTGTGCTTAAAATAAAAAATATGATTAAGAAAGCGGGTAGGAAAATTATGGGTAATGGAAACCATTCAATATTTTGGGATGATGTCTAGAATAAGGAGGATTCCCTGATGGATACTAATTCTTTAAATTATATTAGGAATTTATTGAGAGAGAAAAAATGGAGCTTATCTCAATAACTATATTACTTGGCAGGGAACCTTTGCCAGTTGGGAAGATTTCATGGAGCAAATAAGACATATTAGAACTGTCTCTCCTCAAGCTCATAAAAGGTTGGCGAATGAGCTCAAAATTTTAAAGCATTATGTACTAGATTGTTAGAGTACACATTATCACTGAGAGGGGGGGGTGAATCAATGATAAGAAAACCAAGTGTCAATTTTTAAAGCTTGATTTAAATAATTAACTCAATTGAGACAAATAAAACAATGAGATAGAGACAAAACAAGTAAAAGAAGAATAACACAAGATATGTCCTAAGTAGAAAACCCTTCAAGTCAAAAACCACTTGAAATGCCTCACTAGATTAGTCTTTAAATATCCTTAATGTTTCCTCATTGGCTACAAAATTGTCTCACTGATAGTCTTTTATGCCTCACTGCCCTTACAACTTTTTCAAATTTCTTACATATAGAGATCAGAAAATATAATTACCATGTAGACCCTATAACTTTATCCTATACATCATTAAATACAATGTTTTTGTATCTAAAAATGCATAGCATACAATTATAGTTATTATTTCAATCAAAGGTTTTTGATAAACTAATTGTGCACAATATACAAATATGATCAATCAAGAACTCAATATGTCCTCTTTGTTTGCATATTTAAAATCAATTTGTCTATGTTCAATATATAGTCTGTCAACATTGTAAACTGATGTAAAAAACTCATTACATAGCCATATGTAACTTTCTAAGTACCATGTGTATAATAAAGTATGATAAAATGTCAACATAAAATATATCTTCTATACAATACATTTCAAATCTATTTTCTATACAAACTTATCCAAACCTTTGATATCTTTTAATAATATGAATAACATAATAATAGTGAGAAAATAATCAAAATAGTAGATATTTGCATTTGAATCTTTATTACATGTCATCAAATCTCTTCAATAACTGAAAACTATTGGTTATTGTTATTGTTATACACTGAGTTTTTTGCACCTCTGTTCAAGCTCTCTTGGTCTTGATAACTCATTATAACATGGGAATCATCTCAAGGTTGTGGGACCTTTGCTAACTGAGATGAAACCTCCAGGTTCTAGGCTGGTTCCTCTTGGATTATCACCTTAGTTTTCTCTTGACAGGAAAGTAATTCTTTGAGGGGAAAGGGTTAGAAGCAGAGCATGAAAGGGAAATGACTAAAAGCAAACTACCTACTAGGTGATGCACCGAAATGAAATGAATACAATACACTGGCCAAACTAGCATGAAGGCTCTCAGATCTAATAGAACACAATCTCCCTAAACAAGCTTGCATAAGTATTTCATAGGAGGGCCTGGACATAAGACACAACCAATGACCTGCAAGCAAATGTTCTCTTCAGCAAAAGGGCACAGGAATGAGACAGAATGACAAGGGGCTAAAGAATACCCACAAACTCACTCAAATCAGATCATACATAGTAGTAAACATATAATCTGAAAGAAAGAAGGGCTCTGGAACTCCAAGACTTCTACAACAAAGCTAGTATATTACATTCAATAAGAGAAATATAGATAAGGAAAAGACCAGAGGGCAGAACAAATGCCATGGATAGCCTCTATTAAACTTGAGATTTCAATGACAGATTACAAACTATAAGAGCCAGAGGGCAGAACAAATGCCATGGATAACTCCCCAAGAAAGAGAAAAACTCTTTTACAAATTGCAAACTCTAAGCTTTACAAGCTCCAAAAAACAATATATACATCCTCTACACTTAGGCAGGAATCAAACCTAACTAGGGTATAGATTTTACAATAAAATAACCAACCCTAGGTACCCTAAGAATTAATGCTAAGTCTGATCATGAATATGTCTCTGTAATTTATCATGGTTGATCAAACTTTAGGTTGCGTGCCCATCCCTGTACTGAAATCATCCTACAGCCACAACAACCTGGATTCAACAACTTCCTACACAAAAGTCTCGACATGAATGCACAAACTAGTACCTTGCTGGGACAAAGATCAATATGTGACGGCTACCTAGATCCTCTTCATCAACTTCACAACCTGCAACTATCCTAGCGACATAAACTCTTAGCTACCCACCGCTCGTAAACATCTCTGTAGAAGAAAAGCCCGTGAAAGGAGTCACACTATTTTGAAACAATTCCAGTCGCATGAGCTCAAAAATCCTCATGTGATCATGCGACAAGCCCTTAGAATCTGCCATTCGCTTTGCAGCCTACAAATCAAATTCAACACTAGTTGAATTTGAATGTTGGTCGCATGATCGCATGAGCCCAAAAGGCTTCATGCAATCATGTGACAAGCCTTTAGAATCTACCAGTCGCTACCACAAGACACCTCAGGTCTGCCAAAAAATTCAAACTGCTAGCAAAAAACTGCACCTGGGATCCGACTATAAATCTAACCCCAGGCTTCACCTCAGGTTCACTTTCTCTTTAGTTGCCAGGTCACCTGATCCTTTCCTTAACACTGGCTACATTCAGCAACCATGCAAAACCATCAACCGTGCAACCACGCATTTTCTTTACCAACCCCGGGCCCATCCACAAACTGAGATTCCAATCGAATGGCGAGCGCAAGATCTCATGGGGTCAAAAGATCCCATGAGATCTTATGACCACCGTAGATCTCTTTCTACTACCACAAAAATGCAACCCAGACCCATAGACCACTGCATCAGACAGTTGTCACATGATCGCATGGGGTTGGAAGATCCCATGTGAACATGCGACCATCGTAGATCTTTACTACACTTGCATCTCGGGCTCACTGTAAAACCTTGTCACCAGTCGACTATTGAAATGTGGGCACATCACCAAACTGTAGGCCCTTATCAACCTGGCTAATGGTTTGTCACATGTTTGCATAGCCTAAAAAGGGGCTATGCGATCATGCAACAGACCGCTAGCGTTCTTCAAAAATAACCACTGGGCCCCCCTGATCGGAGTTGCGCACATGGAAAATGCTGATACCAGAGAAGAAAAATGAAGCACCAAAGGGGTCAAAAACATAGAGGGTTTTTGAACTGAAGGTTGAAAACATCCTAAGCTTTCAGAGAAAAAGGTCGAAAACACAGAGGGTTTTCGACACTGAAGAATTTTTGAACCCTTCGACACTAGTATTTCCTACAAGTATTCAAACTTGAATATCTTTTTAGGCTTTGTGAATTAGGTCATGCGATCAGAGCTGGAGCATGGTGACACATCAAAGAACGTGGGGTTCAGAGTGCAAAGCATAAAAAGCTATGGATCAACTTTGCAAGCAAAACAAGATGCAGTAGGAATTAGACATTTGTAGAGGCTAGAATTGTATGACAGGGAAATTTTGGGTAATAGTTATACATGTCTTAATCATACCTTTCAAAAAGTGTATCTCATCATCCAATATTATGTATGGCTAAAAAACTTCATATATTCAAATATACATAACCCAATGAAGAAACTCCCAAACATACAATGGTGAAACTGTGGTATTACATGTGGACAAAGAATGCAATGAGCATGATGAAATCTAAACATGGTCTTAACCATATAATATTTCCCAAACTTGAGCTTGAAAATAGAGATTAAACATAGACATGTATGAATTAATCAATGAAGACAACAAACATATCACATTTCTCACAACCCTTCAAGAAAACTCACACCCTTGACTATGGTTTCTAAAAAAGAAAAGAATGTCAAGTTAGGGTTTTAAAATTGTACCTAAAACAATAGAAACATGAGCCATAAACTCAAAAGGATATGAAGAGTATCATAAAAAATAAAATACACACATAACAATCCTAACAAGGGTTTTGATGAAATATAGAGTAGATGATTGTAAACATCATGAGAAACCAAGCTAACATAAGATTTAGACAAACTAGTTATGAACCATATGAGTATAATGCATGATAATAAAAACATTCCACAAAAACATAGAAGGAAATGAATACACCTAGTTTGAACCTTATATAGGAGTCTTTCTAAATCCTGATATTGTCTCTACTTTGCAACACTTCATAATTTCACCCAAAATTACTAGTAACTACCTCAATCTTTCTTCGACTTAACTGATATATTCATGGTGGTCAAAACACCACAAAAACTACAAACTAACATGTTCTTCATGGGCAATGCCCTAGCTTGACAGAGCTAGGGTTTGCAAATAAAACCCAATCTTACATTATACAATGAATGACGATATAGCATATTTAATAAACATTAAACTTTACAACATAAATATTGAGAGTCGTGGCATTAATTCTGATACTTTTAAATGTCACATTCAATACTTATCTTAGCACATAGTAACATATTTTGTGGTGAAACCAAACTGAAAGATGAATGTAATGTATACAGAACTAAATGTAGAACAAAGATGATAAAATTTAGCCAAGTCAAAACTAATAATGTGAACAAACCATAATTTTTCATGATATTAAAACTCATAATGTGAAGAAGAATGTGACAAGAATTGAAACTATAATATATCATAAACCTTGTCATATCAAAGATGGTATAACCATCTATTCGTGTAATGGTCAGTACTCCCCTTAGGATTCATGACATGGCTTAACTGCCTCCCATGTCTTCTATAAGTCTAGTGGTTGTATCAAGAATTAATAGGTTGATCTTTTGAAGCAACGACAATTGCCAGTTGTAACAACATCAATGTCATGTCAAATATAGAATAAGCATCACTATAAAATTAACATAACATCATCACTAATATTATCAAAATATACTAAATCCATCTTTCTTTCAAAACTGATATCCAATTAATGTCAAGTAGATTATTATGTCTGGCATCAAGGACAAAAACCAAAGGTGAGGAGAAACAACGTCCCCCTTTATCCTTTGTGAGAAATACAATAATCCCTCCCCCTATTTAGAACAAAGGACAAAGGAGAGAAGCTATGACCAACTAAAAAATAGGAGTAAGAAATCAAATTGAACTCTTGTACCTAATCATGAACCATCCGCAAAATAAATAAAAAACTATTTTTCATCAAGATCCAATGATACCAAAGCTATAAGAACATAATATGAACTATGATATTGAATCATACTGACAAAAATGTAATCCAAAATGCATATACATGAGTAATTATAAACTAATCCATGATTCCTCTAGCTGCATAAAGAAATGCATGTTGAAATAATCAAGGCTAGAACCAATCACCATAATGAAGTTCTGTCGATCTAAATGCAACAAATATGACAATGAAATACCTTATTTTTCACTAATGATGAGATTGTGGATTGAGAAAACATCCATACTGATAGAAAATTCATAAATTATTTCTTGGGAAATAAATTGATTATCAATTCTTAAAAAAATATCCTCTGATATTAGTGAATACTGAAAAATATGAATTTTGCAATCAAAACTGAAAGTGGAAGAGAAAAATTGTTTCATGCTCCTATCTCAAAAACTGCCCAAAAGAGTACTCCCCCTTAATCTGAATATTCATATTTAACCAATGAAATACACTTGTAAGATTATTATGATATTTATTAAATCTTGAATATATATATATAGAAATATATTGATAAAATCATGTTCACAATATTGCATTTCTTATCAAACACTTGCTTATATTGTGTATAATATAAAATGGTTATCAATGGTAGACAACCACTTTACACATGCATTAGAATACTAAAATTTTAATCCTTAGGACAAATCTGATTTGTATAACACAAAAAGATGAAGGGATACAAATGCAAAATCTAGCTAAAGGAGGGATTTAGGGTATTCTTTATGTGGATAGAAAAACAAGGTTGCAGGAGATCTAAGCTAATGACTAAAGAGATGTTGATAAGAAAGATATAATATTAGCATATCTGATCTAAATATATCAAAGCAGATGTAAGATATAGAAGTAGGAATGTGTGCACCTAAAAATGAGAAAGGAAGAAGACACTTGAAGGCTGATTTTATGTCTATCACCCAAAATGACCCGATCACTGAACCTGGCAGTTTGTAACCTAAAAATCTGAAATGGGTAATTCTCTATTATGCTCTAGGAACATGTCGAGCTTGAATCAACATGTACCAGTATAGGTCAAAATTTAATCAACATGTACTGGTATAGGTCAAACTTGAGGTGACCTATACCTATAAAGGAAAATATAGAGGTCTCAGGACTGTGATCAATACTGCATCTTCAAATTTTCTCTTCTGAATCTAAAACTTTGCAAATTTTCACTTGCACACAAGAAAAGAGGAAATTGTTGAGGGAAAGGTGCCTTGGTCAAGTGCCTGTATAGGAATTAACCTTCAAATGTAATTGAAATTACATGAGAAAATATAATCTATAGATATGTGAAAATGAGAGGAAGAGGTCTCCTTTTATAGATATTTTGGGGTCAAATTCATGAAAGGTTTACCTTAGGAGGTGAGAAAAAGAAAATACTTTGCATCGGGCCCAAAAACCCTCCAAAATTAACCTTTTGGGGTATAGGTCACCCCAACTGCAACCTATAATAGTATAGGTCACCCCAAGTGTGATCTATACTTGAAAGAGTTAATTTTAAGGTAAATTGTGTGGCGATTGAGAAGCATTTAAATTTTTAGAGGAAAAATGGAAGGATAAGCGAGAAAATCAATCGTAAAGGCTAAAATGGGCCCAAGAGGGAAATGACTTATGTGATTGCATGGATAAATGATGAATTTTGCATAGGAATTATAGGCATTCTTGAGTTTTGAGAAAACAATATTGATTTGGAGAATGCAAAAGGGCTAGAAGAACATGAAAACAATGTGGGAACCCATAAATGCTAAAATGGAGCTAAAAATGAGCACCTAAAAAGGGTGCTTACTTTTTAAGACTATACATATTGATACAAGATATATAATAAGAAATTCATAATAATGCTACAAAGAGATATTATCAATTCACACAAAATGTCTTATTTTAGAGTCAATCCTTAAAATCTAAAAATTACATTTTTATGCTCAAGGGATGAAGGATTTAGTTCCCTTGAGTTAAGTACACTTGATTTACAAAATGCTAGATGATTTGATTCTTTGTCCTAAATCAAATAGATGCAATTTTTTATATGAATTATCTAACATCAAATTATTTCTCATATTCCATGTATGCTCCTTCCAAAGGTTTGATGTTTCAGTATATTTGGCTAATTTTTCCATTAGCCAAGAAACATCCCTATTATGTTGTTGATATTTTTTGGTAAGTATTTGCCTCAAATTTAATTGAGCTTTTGTAGATTCTTCTATCTTAGTGCAAAGATATGTATTTGTGTTATCCAACTCATTTACTAAATTTTGGCATTCTGCCAAATTTATTTCCAATTTATTATTTTGATTTTTAAGTCTTGAAATCTCCCTTTTTGCATCAGTTAGCTAACCTTCATAATCTACAGTAATATTTTTTAAACATTCACCTATTTCACTAACCATGCAGATTTCATTTTTACCTCAGTTATAACCCCTTGCAAACAATACACATTGCTTTCTATCTAGAGTTTCTCCTAGTCCTCAAAGAGAATTGACAACATTAGAAACTCAGAGAAAATAGTCAGTTATCTTTTCATCCTCAGTCATTTTGAGGCTTTCAAATCTATCTCCATATGCTTGCAGCTTTTCTTATTTGACATTTTTTGTCTCCCTCATAAATATTGGTTAATTTTTCCCAAATACTATATCGGTATATGCAAAAAGATGGGGGACCAAAAAGGTGTCAAATTATTTTTATCTCCCTCAAAAGACATAGTGCGCACATGCTATGACTTGGATTTCCTAAGTATAAGGCTTGGGAAATCCAAGCCATAATGCGTGCATGTTATGTAAAGTTTTCCACTCTCGTGAGACCCATTTTTTCTCTATTATTCTCATCAAATTAATATTTTTTAATTTAAATATATACTTATAAAATATAATATAACTTAGAAAATATTAAATATATACTTATAAAATATAACATTTAAATTTATGTAGATACATATTATATATATTTTTTAATTTGTTGCAATTGTCCTCAAGAGTAAAGAATGTGATGGTGATTTGAAATTTTTAAATTTGTTCATGCCCACAAAATCTATGAATATTGTTCCTCGATAGGAGTAATCACCAATGAAAATTATGATAGAAAAAATAGGGGAACAATTTTCTTTTGAATAAATAATCCATTAATGAACTCTTATCATCTTCTATTTATGATCTCTATGTCCAATATTTATGATCTTTGTGTAATAAATTTGCAACAACAAAGGTAAAATTTTCCATGTCTAACAACAAAGGTAATATTTATGATTTTTTTTATGAGAGAGTGAGAGATAGTGAGAGAGAGGGTTTATGATTTAGGGTTTAGGGGTTCTATGAGGCCTTATGACCCTTTATCACCCCTTAGGTTCTAAGGGGTTATAAGGGGTCCTACGACACACTAATGTGTCCTAGGACCCCTTAACAACCCTTAGGACCCCTAAGATGTATAGAGAAGATCCCTAATGGATTTTAAGGGGTCCTAGGACATACTAATGTGTCATAGGACCTGTTAAGATGCCTTATAACCCCTTAGGACCCCTTACTAGATATTAGTGTGTGATAAGGAGTCTTAAGGAGTCTTAAGACACACTAATCTATCCTAGGACCCCCTTACCAACCCTTAGGACCCCTAAGTTGTACAGAGAAGGGTCCTAAAGGGGAGAGAGAGAGAGAGAGAGAGAGAGAGAGAGAGAGGTATTCATAGGGGTTGTAAGGGGTCTTAAGTGGTCCTAGGACACATTAATGTGTCCTAGGACACCTTACGACCCCTTAGGACTCCTAAGATGTATTTTTAGGGGTCTTAAAGGGTCCTAGGGCACCTTATGACTCCTTATGACCTCTTAGGACCCCTAAGATGTATTCTTAGGGGTCCTAATGGGTCATAAGGGCTCTTAATAGTTATTTAATATCAATGCATAATTAGACATTTTATTAATTTAAATGTAAGACAATAATATATTATTATAATTATTTAAAAAATTTGGTTTGAAGCTTCAATTACCTACAACTATTTAGATTAATATTTCTAGATATTATTCATAAAAGAAATATAAATTAATATCGTAGTGTGATAGGGAAAATTAAGATAAATCTATGTTTCCCTATAGCCTTGTCAATATTTCTATAAAGTATCTAATAAAATTCATGTACAAATGATTATATATATATATATATATATTTTTATAAAAGAGAATATTCAATGCATTAAATTATAAGAGAAAATACAAACAAGACAATGAGGGCATCTCTAGATAGTACTCACAAAAATTAAATATGAATCTTCTAATTTTGGATTCCATTATTAACGTAGAAGAAATATTTGTCAAATATTATGTTTCTTGCTTATGGTATCACTCTTTTGCATACATGTCTACAAAGGAAATTTTAACTGCATCGCACAACTTTCTTCTATTATTATTAGTTCACTTTTGATGCATTGACAAAATGATTAACAAGGAATGCAAGTGTCAAAGTTCCTGCCAATAGTATAATGATTTTTGGGGTAAGATATGGTGAAATTAGAATGTGGTAAAGATAAAGTGAACAAATTTCCATCATACGTGAGTTGTGGAATCCATATAGTTATATTGAATGGGTCATATTGGTTTTTTAAGTTAAAATTTGAATGGAAATTTGGTGGAAGAATTTTAGTTTACATATTATTTGAAATATGTTTAGTACAAGTATGGAAGTCTTGAATATGATGTGGAACATAATCATTTAGAAAAAACATCGAAGATTCAAAGGGTGTTACATGTTGACTGCTCATTACTCTATTCAACATCAAGATGAGATATTTTTACTTTATCCGTCTTTAGCTCCCTTATCCTTTGTCTTTTATTTTTTCCATATTTAGATATAGCCACATCCTAACCTGCCACACAATACCACTAAATAAATGCTGGAGAATAAAATGTTGGAGAATTGTTTCACTCAAAGTGAAATAATTTCACATATACAAGTGATTGGGCAAAGTGACAAAATGCAGTTGTAAATTCTATTTTCACTAAAATATATATTTCTAAGAAAAGGAGAAAGAATTGAAGGGGAATATTTATTGTTAAAACTATAAAATAGACAAATTGTGAAGCATGATGGCATGGTATGGAAAAAATATCAAAGGGAAGAAATGAAAGTAAATAAACAAATGAGATATTCCAGCAAAGGGGCAGAGTTAAAATGGAATTCCATTTTATTATGACAACTGCAACGAAACTGCTACTAAAGAGATTAAAATTAAAGGAACGAATATTATGACATGGATAAAGATGCAATAAGTTGAAAATCTCACCTAAATGAAATATTTCCATACATTATTGTATTATTTTTTCGTTTATGAAAAGGGAATATGAACAAATATGTTGCAGTTGCAAAGAAAAAATTGGATAGTTTCTAGTTGAATGAAGTCGGTACTCATGAACACCCACCACTACCTTAGAATGGGACATTCTCTCAAACTCTCACTATCATTAGCTCATCTCCAGTTCTATATATATTTACCTACTATAGACATGTATTGAGATTACAAAATGAAAAAGAAAATTACTCTTATGATTTTTCTCAACTAGATCATTACTTTTCCAATTCTTCTCATAACGAGAGGGGGGTTTATTTTATACAGGGAATAATATTAAGGTACTATTGGTTGTCTTCCTTGTATAAATAGATAAAGAGTTGCCTACAAGAATTGTATGTTGGGTGGCTGCAAGAAGTTGAGTCCCACTTTTGGCCAAAAAGTGGAAGTGGTTTCTCTATTTTTCAAAATTTCTATCAATTGATGTCAAAATTTGAGGCACTTAAATATTGAATCTTGAAAAACTTGAGCAATATAAAATTTAGTGCTCAGAGTCTAGTTTTCAAATATGTGGGTATGTGCAAGATCATGGGGGGCCAAAAAGTGGTGATGTAAAAAAATCCACTTTTCAGACATCCAAAAGCGCATGAAAATGAATGTTGACTTTTTGGTAGGCCTGGGTGTCAGTACACCTGGTCAAACCTGACACCAAAGCACAAGCCTAATCGGGTACCCGATATTTTCGAGTTGAAAAAATGGCGGGAGTAAATGAAAAAATTGAACTTTTATATATAATGTTTAAATATGTATTATATATATAATTATATATTAATTTATATATTTTATATTATAATATCTTAAGGGTTTTAAATTGTATGTCATATATATTTTATATTATAATATTTTATAAATTAATATATTTTTTTATATATTAATATGTATTGTATATAATTATATTTAACGTTTATATTATATAAATATATGTACAAATTATATATATAATTATATATTAATATGTATTTTATATTATAATATCCTAGAATATGTAAATTGTATGTCATATATATTTTATATTAATATATATATATAACATTTAAGGGGTATTATGAAAATATTTTATATATATTTTAATATGTATTATAGATATAATTATATATTAATATATATTTTATATAATAATATCATATATAAATATATATTACTATATAAACTTTATAGATCATAATATTTAAATTGTATGTTGAAAGGGGTTACCGAGACTTCCTAGGGGTCCTAGTACACCTTATCACACGTTAGGACCCCTAGGAAGTCCCCATGACCCCTTTTGACACATTGGAATGCTCGAGTGTGTCTGAAGGGGACCCCTAGGAAGTCCCCATGACCCCTTTTGACACATTGGAATGCTCAAGTGTGTCTGAAGGGGTCCTATGACCCCTTCAGACACACTTGAGCATTCCAATGTGTCAAAAGGGGTCATGGGGCCTTCCTATGGGTCCTAACATGTGATAAGGCATACTAGGACCACTAGAAAGTCCCCATGACCCCTTTTGACACATTGGAACCTTCAAGTACATGTTTGAAGGGGTCGTAGGACCCCTTCAGACACAATTGAGTGTTCAAATGTGTCAAAAGGGGTCATGGGGACTTCCTAGGGGTCCTTGTATGCCTTATAATGCGTTAGGACCCCTAGGAAGTCTCCATGACTCCTCTTGACACATTAGAACCCTCAAGTGTGTCCTAAGAGGTCACAGGACCCCTTTGGACACACTTGAGAGTTCAAATATGTCAAAATGGTTCATGGGGACTTCCTAGGGGTCCTAGTACACCTTATCACATGTTACGACCCCTAGGAAGTCCCCATAACCCCTTTTGACACATTGGAATGCTCGAGTGTATCTGAAGGGGTGGTAGCACTCAAGCATTCCAATGTGTCAAAAGGGATCATGGGGACTTCCTATGGGTCCTAATGCGTGATAAGACATACTAGGACCCCTATGAAGTCCCCATGACCCCTTTTGACACATCTAAACCCTCACATGTGTCTGAAGGGGTCCTATGACCCCTTATGACACACTTGAGGGTTCTAATGTGTCAAAAGGGGTCATGGGGACTTCCTATGGGTCCTAATGTGTGATAAGGCATACTAGGACCCCTAGGAAGTCCCCATGACCCCTTTTGACACATTAGAACCCTCAAGTTTGTCCTAAGGAGTGGACCCCTAGAAAGTCCCCATGACCCCTTTTGACACATTTGAACCCTCAAGTGTGTCTAAAGGGGTCATCTAAAGGGGTCCTATGACCCCTTGGAACACACTTGAGGGTTCTAATGTGTCAAAAGGAGTCATGGGGACTTCCTAGGGGTCCTAACACATGATAAGGCATACTAGGACCCCTAAGAAGTCCCCATGACCCATTTTGACACATTTGAACCCTCAAGTGTGTCCAAAGGGGTCGTAGGACCCCTTAGGACACACTTGAGGCTTCTAATGTGTCAAAAGGAGTCATAGGGACTTCCTAGGAGTCTTAGCGCGTGATAAGGCATACTAGGACCCCTAGGAAGTCCTCATGACCCATTTTGAAACATTTAAAAGCACAACTATGTTTGAAGGGGTCGTAGGACCCCTTAGGAAATGCTTGAGCATTCCAATCTATCAATAGGGGTCATGGGGACATCCTAGGGGTCCTAACAAGTGATAAGGCATACTAGTACCCCTAGGAAGTCCCCCTGACCCCTTTTGACATATTAGAACTCTCAAGTGTGTCATAAGGAGTCATATGACCCCTTGAGACACACTTGAGTGTTAAAATGTGTCAAAAGGGGTCATGAAGACTTCCTAGGGGTCCTAATGTGTGATAAGGCATACTAGGACCCCTAGGAAGTCCCTATGACCCCTTTTGACACATTAGAACTCTCAAGTGTATCCTAAGGGGTCATATAATTGAGATTTCTAATGTGTCAAAAGGGGTCATGGGGACTTCCTAGGGGTCCTAGTATGCCTTATCATGCATTAGGCCCCCTAGGAAGTCTTCATGATCCCTTTTGACATATTTCAACACTCAAGTTTTTTTCAAGGGGTCATATGACCCCTTATGACACACTTGAAAGTTATAATATGTCAAAATGGGTCATGGGGAATTCCTATGGGTCCTAACATGTGATAAGGCATACTAGGACCCCTAAGAAGTCCCCATGACCCTTTTCAACACATTTCAACACTTAAGTGTGTCCCAAGGGGTCATATGACCCCTTAGGACACACTTGCGTGTTCTAATGTGTCAAAAGGGGTCATGGGCACTTCCTAGGGGTGCTAGTATGCCTTATCACAGGTTAGGACTCCTAAGAAGTCCTGATGACCACTTTTGACACATTTAAACACTCAAGTGTGTCCCAAGAGGTTTTACGACCCCTTAGGACATACTTGAGAGTTATAATGTGTCAAAAACAATCGTGGTGACTTCCTAGGGGTCCTAATGCATGATAAGGCATACTAGGACCCCTAGGGAGTCCCCATGACCTCTTTTGACACATTTCAAAACTCAAGTGTGTCCCAAGGGGTTGTATAATCTCTTCAGACACACTTGAGTGTTCTCATGTGTCAAAAGGGGTCATGGGGATTTCCTAGGGGTCCTAGTACACCTTATCACATGTTAGGACCCCTAGGAAGTACCGATGAACCCTTTTGACACATTTCAACACTCAAGTGTGTCCCAAGGGGTCGTATGACACCTTAGGACACACTTGAGTGTTTAAATATGTTAAAAGGAGTCATGGAGACTTCCTAGAGGTCCTACTACACCTTATCATGTGTTAGGACCCCTAGGAAGTCCCCATGACCCCTTTTGACACATTAGAACTCTCAAGTGTGTCCTAAGGTGTCATATGACCCCTTGGGACACACTTGAGTGTTGAAATGTGTCAAAAGGGGTCATCGGTACTTCCTAGGTGTCCTAACACATGGTAAGGTGTACTAGGACTCCTAGGAAGTCCCCATGACCCCTTTTGACACATGATAACACTCAAGTGTGTCCTAAGGGATTATACGACCCCTTTGGACACACTTGAGTGTTGAAATGTGTCAAAAGAGGTCACGGGGACTTCTTAGGGGTCCTAGTATGCTTTATCACATGTAAGGACCCCTAAGAAGTCCCCATGACCCCTTTCAACACATTAGAACTCTCAAGTGTGTCCTAAGGTGTCATACAACCCGTTGGGACACACTTGAGTGTTGAAATGTGTCAAATGGGGTCATTGGTACTTCCTAGGAGTCCTAACATGTGATAAGGCTTACTAGTACCCCTAGGAAGTCCCCATGACCCCTTTTGACATATGAGAACACTCAACTATGTCCTAAGGGATTATACAACCCCTTGGGACACACTTGAGTGTTGAAATGTGTCCAAAAAGGTCATGGGGACTTCCTAGGGGTCCTAGTATGCCTTATCACATGTAAGGACCCCTAGGAAGTCCCCATTACCCCTTTCAACACATTAGAACTCTCAAGTGTGTCCCAAGGGGTCATACGACCCCTTGGGACACACTTGAGTTTTGAAATATGTCAAAAGGGTCTATTGGGACTTCCTAGGGATCCTAACATGTGATAAGGCATACTAGGACCCCTAAGAAGATCCCATGACCCCTTTTGACACATTAGAACACTCAAGTGTTTCCTAAGGAGTCATACAACCCCTTGGGACATACTTGAGTGTTGAAATATGTCAAAAGGGGTCATGGGGACTTCCTAGGGGTCTTATTACGCCTTATCATGTGTTACGATCCCTAGAAAATCCCCATAACCCCTTTTGACATATTAAAACTCTCAAGTGTGTCATAAGGGGTCATACGACCCCTTGGGACACATTTGAGTGTTGTAATGTGTCAAAAGGGGTCATGAAGTCTTCCTAGGGATCCTAACATGTGATAAGATGTACTAGGACCCCTAGGAAGTCTTCATGACCCCTTTCGATACATTAGAACTCTCAAGTGTGTCCTAAGGGGTCATACGACTCCATGGGACACACTTGAGTGTTGAAATATGTCAAAAGGGATCATCGGTACTTCCTAGGGGTCCTAACACATGATAAGGTGTACTAGGACCCCTAAGAAGTCCACATGACCCCTTTTGACACATGAAAACACTCAAGTGTGTCCTAAGAGGTCATATGACCCCTTGGGACACACTTGAGTGTTGAAATGTGTCAAAAGGAGTCATGGGCACTTCGTAGGGGTCCTAACATGTGATAAAGCGTACTAGGACCCCTAAGAAGTCCCCATGACCTCTTTTGACACATAAGAACACTCAAGTGTGTTTTAAGGGGTCATACGACCCCTTGGGACACACTTGAGTATTAAAATATGTCAAAAGGTGTCATGAAGACTCCCTAGGGGTCCTAACACATGAGAAGGCATACTGGGACTCCTAGGAAGTCCCCATGACCCCTTTTGACACACTAGAATTCTCAAGTGTGTCCTAATGGGTCATATGACTCCTTGGGACACACTTAAGTGTTGAAATGTGTCAAAAGGGATCATTGGTATTTCTTAGGGGTCCTAACGTGTGATAAGGCATACTAGGACCCCTAGGAAGTCCACATGACCCCTTTTGACACATGAAAACAATCCAGTGTGTCCTAAGGGGTCATATGACCCCTTCTGACACATTTGAGTGTTGAAATGTGTCAAAAGGGGTCATGGGGACTTCATAGGGGTCCTATCATGTGAAGGCGTACTAGGACCCCTAGGAAGTCCCCATGACCCTTTTTGAGACATAAGAACACTCAAGTGTGTCCTAAGGGGTCATACAAACCCTTGGGTCACACTTGAGTGTTTAAATGTGTCAAAAGGGGTCATGAAGACTTCCTAGGGGTGCTAACATGTGATAAGGAATACTAGGATCCCTAGGAAGTGCCCGTGACCCCTTTCGACACATTAGAACTCTCAAGTGTGTCCTAAGGAGTCATACGACTCCTTGGGACACACTTTAGTGTTAAAATGTTTCAAAAGGGATCATCGGTACTTCCTAGGGGTCCTAACATGTGGTAAGGTGTACTAGGACCCCTAGGAATTCCACATGAACCCTTTTGACAAATTAAAACACTCAAGTGTGTCATAAGGGTCATATGACCCCTTGGGACACACTTGAGTGTTGAAATGTGTCGAAAGGGGTCATGGAGACTTTATAGGAGTCCTAATTCATGCTAAGGTATACTAGGACCCCTAGGAAGTCCCCATCACCCCTTTTGACAGATAAGAACACTCAATTGTGTCTTAAGGGGTCATACGACCCCTTGGGGAACACTTGAGTGTTGAAATGTGTCAAAAGGGGTCATGAGGACTTCTAAGGGGTCTTAGTATGCCTTATCACATGTTAGGACCCCTAGGAAGTCCGCATGACTATTTTCAACACAATAGAACTCTCAAGTGTGTCCTAAGGAGTCATTGACCCCTTGGGACACACTTGAGTGTTGAAATGTGTCAAAAAGGGTCATCAAGGCTTCCTAGGGGTCCTAACGTGTGATAAGGCATACTAGGACCCCTCAAAAGTTCTCATGACCCATTTTGACACATTAGAACACTCAAGTGTGTCCTAAGGAGTCATACGACCCCTTGCAACATACTTGAGTGTTGAAATGTGTCAAAAGGGGTCATGGGGACTTCCTAGGGGTCCTATTATGCCTTATCACATGTTAGGACCCCTAGGAAGTCCCATGACCCCTTTTGACATATTAGAACTCTCAAGTGTGTCATAAGGGGTCATACGACCCCTTAGGACACACTTGAGTGTTGAAATGTCTCAAAAGGGTTCATGAAGACTTCTTAGGTGTCCTAACATGTGATAAGGCATACTAGGACCCTTACGAAGTCCCCATGACCCCTTTTGACATATTAGAACTCTCAAGTATGTCAAAAGGGGTCATCAGTACTTTCTAGGGGTCCTAATATGTGATAAGGCATACTAGGACCCCTAAGAAGTTCACATGACCCCTTTTGACACATGAAAACACTCAAGTGTCTCCTATGGGTTCATATGACCCCTTGGGACACACTTGAGTGTTGAAATGTGTCGAAAGAGGTTATAGAGACTTCATAAAGGTCCTAACGCATAATAAGGTGTACTAGGACCCCTAGGAAGTCCCCATGACCCCTTTTGACACATAAGAACACTCAAGTCTATTCTAAGGGGTCATACAACCCCTTTGGACACACTTAAAGGTTGAAATGTTTCAAAAGGGGTCATGGGGACTTTTTAGGGGTCCTAGTATGCCTTATCATGTGTTAGGACCCCTAAGAAGTCTCCATGACCCCTTTCGACACAATAGAACTCTTAAGTGTGTCCTAAGGTGTCATACGACCCCTTGGGACACACTTGAGTGTTGAAACGTGTCAAAATGGGTCATCGAGACTTCTTAGGGTTTCTAACATGTTATAAGGCATACTAGGACCCCTAAGAAGTTCTCATGCCCCCTTTCAACACATTAGAACACTCAAGTGTGTCCTAATGGGTCATACGATCCCTTGGGACACACTTGAGTGTTGAAATGTGTCAAAAGGGGTCATGGGGACTTCCTAGGGGTCCTAGTATGCCATATAACGTGTTAGGACCCCTAAGAAGTCCCAATGACCCCATTTGACACATTAGAACTCTCAAGTGTGTCATAAGGGGTCATACGACCCCTTGGGACAAATTTGAGTGTTGAAATGTGTCAAAAGGAGTCATTGGGACTTCCTAGGGGTTCTAATGCGTGATATAGCATACTAGGACCCGTAGGAAGTCCCGCTAACCCCTTTCGACATAGCAGAACACTCAAGTGTGTCCTAAGGGGTCATACGGCCCCTTGGGAAAGACTTAAGTGTTGAAATGTGTCAAAAGGGGTCATGGGGACTTCCTAGGGGTCCTAACGCGTGATAAGGCATACTAGGACCCTTAGGAAATCCCCATGACCACTTTTGACACAACACTAAAGTGTGTTCTAAGTGGTCGTACGACCCCTTGGGACACAATTGAGTGCTCTAATATGTTGTCAGGGGTTACACAGGGACCTAAGGGGTCCTAGTACACTTTCTCAAGCATTAGGACCCTTAGGAACCCTCTATGACCCTTTGGAAACCTTTTGGATGCCTTATAGTGGTGTAATTAACCTATGTATTAATATGTCCTATATAATATATATATTATATATATACTATTCTTAATTTTATTATATATACAACAATATTTTATATATAATATATAATACATATTACATATTAATATATATATATATATATATATATATATATATATATTAATATTATAATATAAAATATATATTACATAGAATTTAAATATGAAGACATCATATGATATATTGTAAAATACATATTAATATAATACATATAAAATAATATATAATATATGATGTATAATGTAACATTTAATATTAATATATATTATGTAATATTTAATGTAAAATGTATATTAAATAATATTTAATATATATAATATATAATCTAATACATAATTTTTGATATATAATATATTGAAGTATGAAGAAATTTGAGGGAAAAAGGGGTTGGAAATAAATTAAGAGGGAGAAAGGGGAGGGAAAATTTAAAATTCAAAATTTTGCCAGGATTTTTGGGTACTCGAAAAAATCAGGTACCCGATTAGGCTCGGTATTGTTTTGTGCACCAAACCTACCTGGTCAACTCTTCAAATGTCACAAAAACATATTTTTCTGTTGTTTCTCTGAGTTCCAGACTTCGACCATGTAGCTGACAATTTTTTTTCACCCAAATTTGATGAAATGAAAAAGGTATTTTAAGGAGATTATTAGCTTTCTATCGATATAATTGTTGTCAAATTTTGAATTCGGTAAGTAATTATTAGTTATTTTCTAATTGAGTTACCTCTAAAGTGCTGATTTATATACTAATTGAAAAATGACTATAACTTTCAGACGATATAGTATTTTTGAAATCCTAAAAATGCGTCACATTCTATGCTTCGCCTACTATAAGGAAAAAAAATTGAATTTTGTAAAGTTTTGAATGAGTTAAGGTGGTCAGACACGAGAGTTTTTTTATTCTGAAAACATTGTAACAGAAAATTCATAATTTTTATTTTTTTTTCAGAATAAAATTATAAAAAAATATGCGTCACATCTGGGCATGAGTCTACTACTTATATATAAAATCTTATAAAAAAATATTATCATTTGATTATGATTAAGGTGGTCAGACATACACCTACTTCTTCTTTTTTTCCTGAAATTTTGTACTACTGCATTGAAATCTTTACTTTTCACCAATTATATTAATTTGTTTTTATAAAAGGCCTAGTAGTTTAGAAACTACATTCAATTTTCCACATATTCTATTCTTACAACGTTTTGGTATTAGGTTGATAGCTAGTTCAAATTTTCACGTCAAGTTGACTAACCCTGATTTGCTGATTTTTCATTGCCACTTAAGGGCATAGTTTGGCCCCTCATGATCTTGCACATACCCATGTAATTTATTTCAATACCCACATGGTATAAATTGAATTTTATTAGGCATGTTTAAAAACCACTTTTTCAAAATGCATGTTTCAGGACCACACTTGACATGTGTACGGTCACCCTTTTTGAAGTAAATAAATGTATTTTTGTGAATCCTTTTGGGAAACGGTACCAAAAACACTGAAGATTGGTCAGAATATTTTATCTTATTTTTTATTGAATATTTTGTTTATTAATTTTTAATTGACTATAAAGTACATTTTCGAAACCTTTGGTGTACGGGCACCATAATTTGATGATAACTTCACTTTTTTTCAAATTTTTTTTTAATTTGAAGGAAATTCTATGTAGATTGGTGTCATATAACTTATTTTTTAAAAAATCTAAAATTAAAAAAGTTATTAAAGTTTTAGTTAACCTTAGTATTTCAAGTTTAGGTACCATGTTGGCTTAATAAATATTGTAAAAATATTAAAATTTATCATATCACTATAAAATTTATACTTTTATAATCTGCACAATAAGAGCTAAAATGGGTTTTCATTTTATCAAAAAATTCATTTGGGAAGGTGTCCAAAAAATTATGGCAAGGTAGAAATTTTATTCTGTAATGCCTTAGGCATTTTTTTGCAAGGTCAAGCATAGGCTTGGTCCCACCAAGCCTGTCCTGAACCAAAACCCAAGCCAACAGGTACGGTTCTTGCTCATAGATTTAAAAAATGGGCACCCGTTGTTTTAAATTCATAAAACGGACACCCATTTTGTGAAACTACAAAACGGGGGCCCATTTTGTGAAACTATAAAATAGGCACCCATTTTGTGAAACTACAAAATGGGCACCCATTTTGATTTAACTAACGGGCACCCATTTCATAAAGAGTCGTTGCAACCAAAAAAATAGGATTGTGGGCCTGATCTCAATGATTGATGAGTTTTCAATTATTTTTTTATCGATCCACACCAAATAAACTAAATATTTCTATCAACATTATTTATTTTTGTCTTGTTTTGGATCTGAAATTCAAAAAAGATTGTTTGAACTTGAATCTTGGTGCAAAAATGGGATCAAACCGACGCAAAAAGAGGCCAACAAAGGTTCTGACATCTGAGGGGGTTGCAGAAAATAGAGAGGAGAAAAAATGACAATGAGAAAGAAGAGAAAGACTTCGAAACCTTAATAATGTTGGAGCATCGAGTTCAAAAATTGTTTTAGAAGAGGAGGACAATGAAGACACCATAATGGATGCAGAGGTTGAAGAAGAAAATTCAGGTGCATCTTCTAATCCAGTATTGGATATAGGTATGTCTTCACATCCAAATGTTACAACTTATTCTGATAAAGATGTTCATGATTTTCTAGAAGTAGGTTACAATAAAAATTATTTAAATTTTATTCCTAAAAATAGATTAACAAATTTAATTGCACGTGAAATTTTAGAAATTAGTAATGTCAATCATAATGACAAAGGAACTGAAAGTCAAACCCCAATTGAAACTGAAAATCAAACACTAATTCATATTGAAATCAACAATGTAGATGTAGACATAGAAACACTGATTGAGAAAGAAACTCATTTAAATGATAATGAAATAAATGAACAATTTCAAATAAAAATTGATGTGCTAGACAATCTGCATGGTTTGGTTTCATGGAGACAGATTAGGACACACGCGAGCAGATTGTTTAGACAATTTTTTTATAATAAGAAATTTGGGTTTCAATGTCAATTAATGTTACAATTAATTAAAATGTCTAAAATGTGAAAAGTGATGAAGAGGTTAGGCATTTATGTGAAAACAAAGAAGAAGGATGAGTCTCTAAAACAAGTTGCATCAATTTTTGCTAGTGCCTTTGACACAATTGGAAAGAAAGGTCATTCTAAATATAATAATGTGGCACAATGAGCAATAAAAACAACTTTAGTAAATAAAACAACTACTGATAAAAGAATGATTTCAAACATAAGTGGATATCTTAATATTCATCGTAAAACTTTAACAAGAGTTGTAAAGAGAAGAGTTAACTTTGAAAGTGATCTGATAAACCATTTATGGACCTTTAGTGGAAGACTCCTGAGATCTGACATGAAACTTATTGGTGAAGTCAAAACTTTGATTGAAAAATTTTGGCACAATAATACAAGAGTATCCCCTAATGCTAGAGATATTCTTAAATTAAGAGTCGGTTCAAAAGTTCATTATCCACATCCAAAACACCTTTTAGATATGACTCAAACAGAATTGTATAAAAAATTTGTGGATGATAAGGTGTTAACTATTAGTATTAGTCAAAGATCTTTTGAAAAATGTAAACCATGGTATGTAAGGATTAACAAAGAAAGAATCACCCGTTGTTGCAAAACTCATGTTCAATTTCATTATCATTATGATATTTTTTGATTTATACGTTCTACTATGCATACTAATGAAATGTTGCAGGAATGTGGTATAAATATACCACCTCAAAAATGAGTGTATATCAAATTTGTTTTGTAACCCACCTAATGAGAAATTTTATCTTTTGAATACATGTGTTTCTGGTGTATGTGATGTATGTGGCAATCTTACATTATTAGATGACTGTTTGCATGAAAATATTTCATTTGATTTTGGACAACAATTAGTTGATGTACAAATATTTAAAACTATTGAGTATCTATTGAAGGATGGAAAATTTGGAAAACAGTGCGACCTAATAACTGAAAAACTTAGTGTTAATGCTTTTATGAATGAATTCAAGAGTAAGGTTGTACCTAAATATGTGAAACACTCTCACAATTCTAGATGGCTTGATGGATAATTTCGCATATGCAAGAATACATTTCCAATTGGTAGTATACTTTCAATTGTTGACTTTGCAGATAACTACACACTTGCACCACAAGATGAGATCCAACAACAATATTATAATTCAATGCAAGTAACAATTTTTGTTCATATTGTCTATAGACATGCACCTGATAGTATAGAAGAGGATCAGAAAATATTGAGAGAGTACCATTTCTATATGAGTGATAATAAGTTACACTCATCGAAGTTTGTCCAGTATTGCTTTAAGACCTTTTATAAAAATTTAAGGGAGAGATAAATTCATATAACACAACATCTAATATGGTGATCAGAAAATTGCACAGGGAAATTCAAGAATGCTAGAATGTTTTATTGGTTGAGTAGGACGCACAACAAAATAAATATCCAACATATCTGGATATTTTTTTAGGCTAGACACAGAAAGGGAGAACATGATGGTGTCAGTGCATGTGTTAAGAGAGCCCTTTGTAGAGAGCAACTCAAATTTAAGGAAAAATCAAAATTTAAAGATGCACGTGCAATTGTTGAATGGTGTAAAACAAGTTTGTCTATAGAATCAAGTTAGAACTCTACAATGAGACATTTTTTCTAGCTAGTTGAAGAGAAGAATATCCTTTCAAGATATGATTGTAATACAATCAGCAGATCGGCTAAATGGAATTCATTTAGGAGTTCTAATTCTAACACTTGGACTATATGGACTAGGGAGATTGCATGTTTTTGTCAATTTTGTGTTGCAGGTGAATGGGAAGAATGCGAGAATACAAAATGGGTTGAAGAATGGCAACAAAAATCCTTAACACCTAGTGAGAGACAAGATGAAGATGATATAATAAATGAAGACTTGGATCATGCCTTTGCATCAGAAGATTATGATCATGTTTCAAACCTCATACAACCTGGTAATTTAATTCAATTTATTGTAAAACTCTAAATTATATATTAACTTTACATGTGTATGTCATATAATTTATGATTATATATTTGAATTATAAACCTTTAAACAAGTTTTATTTGTCCATGTACTTAATTTTGTTTTGCAAGACATGTGTGTGTTGTTGTTGCACCTGAGGATAATGAAGAGCTGGACAGAGTATTTGTTAGCTCGATGTGTAGAACCTAAGAAAAATTTGATATGTCATCAAGTAGATGGTGATGATTTTCAATATCTGATTGGGCCTATTGTGGTAGTTGGTAGATGGCTACGCAAATACCTAACAAGAAGGAATGGTTTACCAGCTTTTGAAGACTACCAATCATAAAAGAAGATTATGCACTATTCCCATTTGGTAGTGGCAACAAATATCAAATTGGAAAGATACAAAGGGAGACCTGTTAATAAAATATTATGGACACTTTCAATGGAAGAGCATGAGGCAATCATAGACACATTGCAGAAAAGAGAGGATGCTGATGGTACATTAGGTTGAATCAAATTTATACATGTAAGTTTTTATTCAATTGTCATATTTTTATATTTTTTCTACATGTCTTGTTTAAAGTTTCATAGTTTATAATTTAGATTTATAGATTTGAAATTTACAGTAAAATTAACTTTAAATGAACTTGTATAAATTCTAACATTTCAACATGTTTATTTTTATGATGCAGGATGTCTGGAAGAACATAGACATGAACTCTTTATGTAGTACAATGCACTCTTGTATTCATACAATTTTGGCTTTGTAATTTAAGTTCACATGAACTCACTTTTATTCATTGAATTTTGTTTTAAATATTTAAGTTAAATTCATAACTTTGTATTCACCTAATTTTGTTCTAAATATTAAACTATGCACATTGGTCAGATTATGTTCACTTAATAGATCTTATGATAGATTTATTTGTGCATCCATAAATTCATTGTTCAAATTAATAGATCTCATTATTTAATAGTTAAGTTTGTAACATCCATATTGTTCTTGTCGATTACATGTATTAATAGATCTCATTGTTAGATAGATCATTTTTTTTATAGTTAATGAAAGTGTTCATATTACTTGTAATGTATCTAGATATTGTTCTTCTCAATTACACATGAATTAATAGATCTCATTGTTAGATAGATGGTTTTTTTAGGATATTGATAAATTTAATTACAATTGATATTAAAAATGATTTCTTTTCCATAAGCTCATATATATAAATAACAACTCATGATTAAGATAAATAACATAACAAGTCCTGAAATAATTTACATGTATCATAATGTCCATCATATCAACTCATGATATTTACATACAATCACAAAACAAATTCCTAATCTAAAAACAAGTTCAAGTACAATATATGATAACAAGTGGACTAGTATGTAATGCAAGTCCTACTCTAACAACAAGTAAAAATAATATGAACAAGTCCAAATAATCATCATCATAATGTAAATAATATGACAACAAGTCATCATAACACAAGTCCAAATAATCATCATCATATAAAAAAATTCCAAATAGTCATCATAATATAACTCTACTCATCTAGCTGATCTGCAGTCCTCTTCACTCCACGTGAAGAGGACTGTGATGCATCAACATGCTCTATATGGTCTTGAGTAGTACCCTCATCCTACTCTATCTGGTCTTGAGTACCCTCATCCTCAGGTACATGAAAAGTGGATGCATCCAACTCCTGTAAAAACATTTAAAGTATAAATTTTTAATAATTAGGTGTAAAAGATCTAGATATACAATGGACATTGAAAAATTACTTTTAATCATTACCTCAAAAGATAGTGTCGATGGCTGCATTTGGCTTAATCATGTAGCCATGCCAAGACTCATGGTAGTGTCGAACTGAACAACATATATAAAGCATGAATCAAACTTATAGTACATATACATAAATTATAAAGTATATATGACTGGACTATACAAATTTATGGAAAAAAAACATGTACATTACCTGTGTGTGACACGTAGCTAATGTCACCGGAGTCAAGACATAAATGTGATTATGCAACATGAGACAATCCAAAAGCCTACAATTGCAAAAAAATAAGTGTGAATCAAAGTTGTACATAAATTAGTAAGATATAAAAACTTAAAATTAATAAATGAAAAACATACTATAGGTATATGTGGCTGACTCTTGGTGACTGGTGGGGTAGAGAATGAAGGACTGCCAATCTCAGTGGTACATGAGAGACCCTACAAAATCACAAAAATATGTCAAACACATTATCAATTAAATTTTATTTTGTTTAAAGTTTAAATGTATCAAGATCAAAGTGCATACCGTGAATGGAGCACTGATATGTCGAGGTGTCGATGTCATATGATGACAACTAATGAATGATGGAGGGTCAGCCCTCCTCTGTTCACCAAAAAATCCACATGTTATGGTTCATAATTGTATAAATAAGAAATTTAATATTGCACTATATAAATTATAATTAAATTTACCTATGTGGGATGATCATCATCTGCATTGAGTAAATCAACATATGATGAGATATCATCTCTGGCATCACTATGTGCACCATAATCATCATTGACATATCCACCATGTGCGCCATCATCATCATCATCACCATATCCACCATGGGAAGCATGGGCAGCATCAGGATCAGACTGGGGACCCCTACATATACCCCCACAACTTGTGCAAACATGTGCTATGTTGGGGGCAATCCTCCCCTGGGTCATGTGCTGTAACAAATTGCCCGTAAGGGCACTCAAAGAACCAAGAGATGACTACACTGTTTGATGATGGATAGGTGCAGGAAATACAGGAGATGGAAGAGGAACAAGGGGCTCATTACACACATGATTTCTAGTTATGTCACTCAATTTGGCCCCTGGTCTATCTTGTGGCATGCCGCAGCCAACCCCCTGAAATGCTCTCATGTCAAAATAATTGGGTTTCTTACCCAATTCAAACTCAACCCATAATTTCTTCAAAAAATAAAGTGGGACCTCATGATTAGCGTATGGTGGATGGTCAGATACCATCCACCACCACTCCCAAAAATTCTCTTCTATGCCAGGGTGTCTACACCATCTAATCGAAATACGTGGCTTCTTGCCAAGTATCTTCTCACCCATTGTAGGGTTCAAAAAATAGCATGCCAAATCAATTTTTGTAATTTTAAATTTATTAACCTCTTGTTAAGAGAGATCGTCAGCATAATATACACGCATACTCTCCCTCCATGACTCAAAACTATCAATCTCATAGTCTAATGTGTGTATAGAATCTACTATGCCTTGCATGCTATCTGCAAGGCATAGTAGCTAGGTAGATGGATAGGGATCATTCCTAATAATATTTATATCTCTCATGATCGCCTCTACATTTCTCCTAATATTATCTCTTAACTCTCTAGGTGGAGGTGCAGGTGGAAGTGGAGGTGGAGTTGGTGGTGGTGGTGGTGCATGCTGACCTATAAGCTCATCAATGTGAAAATCATCCATATTGCCAATCTGTGTACATATAAAAACATGATAATTTACAATTAACATACTGTTAAATATATTTTACCTTACAACTTGAATGAATTAAATAATTAAAACTTAAAAGAGAAAGAGAGAGAGAGAGAGAGAGAGAGAGAGAGAGAGAGAGAGAGAGAGAGAGAGAGAGAGAGAGAGAGATGCAGGAGCATCCTAGGATTCTTGGAAATCTTGTGTCAACCCAAAATATGTTTGTTTTGAAAGGCAAATTAGTAGTTTTGATCTTAGTTGATGAAGTATTTTCTTGGTTTTTGAAGTTTGGTTGCTCGGTTTCTATGGTTACCGAGGCGCTCGGTCTTTGAAGAACACTCGATAATTGAAAGCATCAATTGTTTATGGCACTTGGCGATAACTGCGTTGCTTGGTCATGCTTGGTGTGGTCAGTTCATTGGTGCTCAGTGTTCTTACTGACCGACATGGTTATTTGGATGAATCGGCTTGGCCGATTGGTGCATTTAATTTAGGTCACGTTCCTTGAGTTATGGATTGACCGTTGGACGTGTGGGGACCTAGATCTGGCATGTTGCATTCTTCTATGCGGATCTGATGACCATTTGGGGCCATCTTGGAGAATTTAATTTATTGTAAGGCTATTTTGTAATCCAACTAATGTTTTGGCATTTAATAATTGTTCGTAGGAGTTAATTGTTTCATCTAGCCAACTTGTGGCTGAGGATGAGTATTTATAGGATGGTTGGGTAGTTGTTTAGAAGGAGGATAGAAGATTCAAGGAAGGAAGTTAGTAGCTTGTGAGCTTAGGCATAGGAAGATTACTTGGAAGTTGTGAGTACAAGTTTAGATCTTTCCTGGGACCCTACCAGTGTTCTGTCGTGTTGCAAACCTAGACTAGCTGAGTGGTGAAGTTGTAGAAAAGACTTGGATCCTATGAGATCTTGTAGATTTTTACTTGCTTTGTAATTGGTCATAACCAGGAAGGCATTACAACCCGACACATTGCATGTAATTAGTGAATTTATGAATAAACATTCCAATTTTATATCAAATCTGGTGTTATTGTTGTTTAATTCTTCTATATTGTGGTTTGGCTGCAAAGTCGAATAGTCCTTAATTGGATCCTCCATCATTGACTGTGTCATAGAGAGAGAGAGAGAGAGGGTTTCTAAATTTATGTTTTGGTTTCCTAAGTTCAGGGTTTCGTAATTTAATTTTGTATAGGTTTACGTTTTTGTTTTACTACCTAGGGTTTTGGTTTTCTATGTAGGGTTTTGTAATTTAATTTTGTATACCTAAATTTTACCATTTTTCTACTTTAGTAGGCTAATTTACAAAGTAAATTAAAATAAAAAAGAACTACTTGAAAGATAAAATATAATTAAATTTATACAATAATTTTGAAAAAAACATTAAACAATGTTTTTAAATTAAAAATAACTTGAAACTACAATTTTTAATGAACAAAATCATAAAAAATAATTAAAAATAATAGTACATACCTGGAACACGAAAAAAATGGTAGATGGGGTTGGCAGGGGAAGCTAAAATGGGCACCCGAGCTCTGCTAAACATGATCCCATTTTCTGAAGATGAAAATGACAAGAAATCAGTTATAAAAAAAAAATCAATATTAGAAATAGGTGCCCCATTTTTACAAAATGAGCACCCGTTTTATAAAAAGCAGGCGCCCGTTTTGTAAAAATTGGCCACCCATTTTGCTTTGGGTGCCCAATCCTAAACAGGCACCCAAATTTTGAAAATGGATTGGGCTCCCGAACCTAAATGGGTGCTTGATTTGGCGCCCATTTTTTATTCCAAATTTTTCACGCTGCGAACTTCCACGGAATTGGTACCCAACTCCAAACTCTTACCCTGTTTCTAATATTTATGGAAAGCCAGATTCAATGATCTTGTGAAGATCAAGGACAACATCAAAATATCTATGGAGGATTTGAGTAAGTGACCCTTAGGAGAGGCGGCTAGTGAATCATTATCATAATCAATTATGATATGACTATCACAATACTAATATTCTAAGCATGAGAAAGGATAAAAGTATTAGAATTTTGGATTTCATTTGTGAAGAGATCATGTGTAAAGTGATTTAAATATGGTGAGTAAGGTTGTTCCAATTTTTCCTTGCATTAAGGTGGAATGCTCGATAGTTCTTAGGTTTACTTTTTGGAGGTGGGTATGGGATATCGATTTTTAAATGGGTAGCAGGAATATTAATGGAAAGTGTGATGAAATCGGATAATAAAAGAAAGTGTGGTGTTAAAAATGAAACTTGAATTACGCATATTCAATATGCATGGACTGAAGGCCACAACAATATTTGTTTTTAGTGTTGTGGCATCAACACTCTCTAGTTCGTTGGCTCCATTGACTGAAGTGCAAGTACCTGATCAATTCTTGTGGTCATATTTTTTCATGAGTTTTTAGAAGGATATTTATGAGAAATTAAAGGCTTCTTTCACCAAGGAAAGCACTACAGTTTTGAAAGATTTGGAGATGTGGGGTGCTCCTATTGAAAGGTTATACTCTCTTTTGGAGAAGCCGCATTTTGGCACTTGTCTAAAAATAGGGGGTTTCCATCTATGAGAAAATAAGAATTGCTATAGAAAAGTTATCACATAGTGTGAAATTGTTATCCCACGGATTAGACCCTCTGACCCAACAGGTCAATGACTTCTTCTAGATTGTTTTGAATGGAAGAAATAAATTGCTTGATAGTCTTAGGATGACTGGAAATGAGGATGAACCTAAGGGAGATGATTTAATATTTACCTATATACTTAATAAAGTCCAACGTAAAAACTATCATCCTAGTAACTGCTAAAAAAAGAAAATAATTGTTGCAAGAAGTAAAGCAATGCTTGAAAATAAGGACCATGTTCAACAATAACCTTCCACCATAACAAGACATGCATTTTTTCATAAAAAATTTAGTAAACCAATAAATTTTTACACATTTTCCTTATAGCTCATTCATGACAAAGGAGGAAATACAACAAAATTATACTAATACTATGCTTCTACAAAGAGAATCTTACAAATGCTTTAAATACAAACCATGTCTTGAATCCGCATCATATTTATGTTTGCCTCCAGAATTGTCTCTCTAGACCATGGGATCACAAAGTTAATTTTAAATTATAACCATGTTCTCGAATCCTTCTGATGGAAGAAAATTCAGGGGCTGATCTAAATCTCTTCTACACATCCACATGTTTTGGCTTGAGCTTAACTCAGTCATGGCTGCATAAGATGGTCAATGTATTGCCATGGCATTCAAAAAAGCTCTCCATTGTATTGCAAGGTGCATAAAATTCAAGAACATGAGATTCAGGTTGAGAAATCAACATACACAATTAAATTTAACCAAGATAATAAAAAATCAAATAGTACAAGTCATCTAAATACATGTTGCATGCTAATTAATGAAACCAAAACATTTTCGTCTAGATTTTAATATTTTTTAGCTACGCTTTCAAAAATAGTAAATTCAATGAAAACTTCAAAGTTGTTGCCATGTTGCAAAATTCTCACAAACAGTTCAAACTTTCCATGTTTTAGACTGTACATGGGTATTTAGCATGATTAGTTTATTTAACAAATTTCATTACAATTGCATAGTGTAAATATATTTAGATTGAATATTGTAAATCTTAAAATTTATGTAACCAAATATTTCATAGATTTTTACCGACATTTTAAAAAAGTTTCTTATGCAAGATCTTAATCAAAAAATGACTAAAATTCTAATATGAGATATTAAACAATAAAATTTTAACTAATTTATAGAATTTGGATACTTACACATAAATGATTTTACATGTTACTATCATTCCAAATCCATTTCGTTGCAGCCCATCTCTCCAGTGTTGCACATTATTACCGTCCACTGTTGTGAATTATTACCCCGGGCATGGGAATTTATTTTTTGTAACTTCATTACACAGGCTTCATAGAAAATTCTCTTGCTCGTTGTCCCTTGCCAACAGGTCTAGTATCAAGAAAATGTCTGCTATGGCGGTAATTTTTTTGTTTTTCTTTTTCTTTTTTTATTGGTTAGTTTTTCACCAGGAATTTGAAAAAAAAAGTGTTTTATGTGTATCTTAAGCTAGAAGTCTACCTATTACACCCCAACACTGATGCATTAACATTTTTGGTTTATTTTTAAGATGACGTTAGAATCTCTCTAGTCAGTAGATGGAAATATTGATTGTTTAAAAGATTCTAGGCAGTGTTTGTTCGCAAATCCTGAGCTCATTCCATTAGTCAATTTTATTTTATGGTTCTTTTGGTGAGTGTTTCAGAGTATATTAAAGTGTCGATTCTTTAAAATTTTGTATGCAGTTCTTATCCTAAAACCCTAAGATATATTATTTTACAAGTTTATAAATTTTATGATGAACCATGACAAGTAATCCTTTATAAACAAATTTTAGCCGGAAGCCCACTTCTAATTTACCGAGCGCAGAAACTTTAAAGATTTTCTATTCATTATTATCACTTGAAGGTGCGTATTTCGTAGCGTTGGATATGCCCTACCCATAGTCAAGATGGCACATTTTATCCAATATTGCCATTAAAATTGATCACAAAATTCCTCCAAAAAATTGTAAATAAGTTAGTAACCTCGGCACAAGAAAAGTGATCACATATTTTGTATTTCCTTTATTTGAGCTTCGTATAGGCTACCCATATTTTTGTTAAATAAACATTTATAATTTTGAAAATCAAAGTGAAAAAGCGATAACAAATTTAGGACTTTCCTTTCTTGAGCTTCATATTGAATACCTAGGCTCATGAGATATCACGGAGAGCTCTTTTTGTTTTCTCTGTCATTTCAAAAATCATTTTAAAGGGAGTCATTTTTATATTTTCAGAAAGATAATGTTTTAGTATTAGATTTTTTAAGAAGTATGGAGCCATCGCATTTCAAAATACACAGAAACCAGTGGGATTTGTGCTTTCTTTTCTTCACAAAATGGAACTCAAAAGCAAGGTTAGTTACCAGATAAGTCTGTACAAAATATCAACAAAGCCTTTAAAATCTCCAAGGAAACCCCTGATAACTCCATTTCCCATGGCGTGCAGCTTCAAGTTGAAAATCAAAATGCAAAAAATAATGATGAAACCCTAGCCAATCAGCCAAAAAAAAGACTTTTGCCGAAGCATCCAAAAGGTGAAATCATGGAGCTTCGGGCACTATTGGATCCTGAAACAAACCAACGACTCAAATTCATTTTGGTGTAACAAGTTTTATATTTTTTTCAGGCAAAAATGATTTTTTAGGTTACTCAAACCAATAAAAATTCAAAAAAATCATGATTTTAAATTATTATAAATAAATATTAAAATTAAAAACTATTATACTGTTGTCAAATAAAATTTAATCATTCATTTTGATTGGCTGGTTGAATTTTCAAATTAAAAAATTGCCCCTAAATGATTGCATTAGTTTACCTGTTGTCGATGGGAACTAATAATATCTTAATGCGGTAATTTCAAACCTGACATATATTGGGAAAAAATTTCACTCACCTTAGAGAAATTTACCACCCTAGGAAGAAGGCACATGATGTTAATAGTTGTAGGTTAGTATAGGTGGGTAATTATGTTTTCTTTTCAAATTTGATAATGAAATGAATAAGATACATTTTATTAAGTATATGTGGGTAGTTGTGGGTACATAAAATAGAAAATTACAGGTTAATTAGATTTTTAAGGGGAAATTAAAGGTAATTACAATTATGAGCAATTAAATTTTGATGAATAAAATGATGATGAATACAAGTGACATATTTGAACTAAGTCAATCAAATCTTGTATCATGTTAAAATAAAAAATTCATAAAAATCATTAACAAGACCATTCTTATTTCACATAAGTAGAGAATTAATGACTTTTCAAACATTTTTTAATTTTTTTTTTAATCTCATGTACATATTTCAATTCTAAGAGCAAGAGAATAATTTCAAATAATAAATATTGGTAATTTTAATTATAATGATAGTTGACTCTTTTAATATTTTCTTATTTTTGTTTAATTGAATATTCTTACATAGTTCATATAATTGGTGTAAAATCATGTTATTTAACATGATAACTTATAATTTGCCCCTACAATATTGCCTCTGCTTAGCAAAATGAAGGCTAATTTTTTCAGCCAATAGAAACGATGTAAATTAATTTTGTTGAATTATAAACATAAAAAATGTGCATGTATACTATACAAATTAATTTTATAACAAGATTTAATAAAAATAATAGATTTTAATGGCTTCTCAAACATTTTAAAACAATAAAACCTAACCTTTCTATTTCAATTCTATTTACATGTTCCAATAGTTAATAGATAATAATATCAATTTCAAATTCTTCAACAATATTTAAATTGAGAACAATAACTCAACTTGATAATAATTACTAAAATTAAAAATAATTTCACTATTGGTGTTGATTTATGGATTATATTTTTCTTTATATTTTGAATATTTTTTTAAATAATATTTTAACTAGAGTCACTCAAATATTTGAAATAGTATGAAAGTTTACCTAGATTAAATGTAATGTACTTTTATAATTATAAAAATAGACAACAACAAATTTACTGTTTTGTTTATCATTAATTTAAATTTTCTATTCATTATAGTTTATTCTGTTTAAATATTCTTTTAATTGTTAAACAATCAATAATATTTTAAAATTTTATTCTTAATTTAATATTAACTATTCTATTTCTACTAATCAAAATTTATCTTTAACTATTAAACTAAATATAATAAAAAACTGAACAAATTGCAAAGGGAAAAATGCTAGGTTAGACACCCAAATACATTAACATCCTAATAATTTTAATTAATATAACCTTCAATAGCATATAGTTTTCAACAATTTAAGTATAATGCAAGACATCAGAGAACAAAATGATTTGCATCTAGAGCAGCAAGAAAAACTATTGCAATGAAAAAAATTCACTTGATTGAATCTATCAATACATATATCTGAAGGAGGATCAACGTATCACATAGAATAACAAAGTAGTATTATCCTGTGAGTTTCTGCATCAAAAGAACACAAGGATTACAACCATAGAAAGCTAGAACAAAATAGCAGTATTTTCTAGCAATCATCTTAGCTTTTTTTCTAGAAGTTAAAATGAAATATTATAACGTCAAGTTATCTTTAATTACATTTCCTTAATTTGCTTTGCAGAGGACAATAATCCTCATCAATTCTACAACTCTCATCATTGAGAGGATCATACTGAAGAACAGCAGATTTAGAATTTCTTTTCCACCTTTTGCATTTACTCTTCAATTTCACAACCACATTCTTCCACCCACTTTGCCTTGCACAAAAATTTACTTTTCCACCCACTAAATATTTCTTCCTTGAACATCCAAAATAATCCCACAGAAACTGAAATGCATATTTCCTGCAACTCATATTTTCTTTGGTTTCTTCAACAGTTTGCAGAAAAAGTAGAGTCTCCTCATTCAACATTTGAACGGTAGAAAATATAGTTTGGATGCAGAAAAACTGTGAAAGGATAAATGGGAAAATGGAAAGAAGGTACAGAAATCCTTGAGCAAGGTAAAGAGAGGTTTCATGATTCTTTAAATGGCACAGAATGGTTTTTTTTTTAGATTTGAAAAGAAGCTTTACTGTCATTAATGGAAGATGACAGTACACTTTTTGTAGTGGGTTGAAGTATTTGGTCATTGTAGGCATGCCTAAAAAACTTTGAGTGAATAAGATCAAATTCGAACAAACTTAAAAAGGCATTATCCATTTTAAGTAATGGAGTTGTTCATCCTACCCACAACACGGGTTTAACATTTTCTCGACGCATGCTTAGCATTACCAAAATTTTATTTTCCCTACAAAAAGTAACAATTATGTTCGTTGAAATCTTTTGTCTGCATTTACCTGCTACCTTTTAGCTTGGATAAGGAACCATTTCATTCCACAAATTAAGTTTTTTAGGTGTGAGAGAGATCTACGGTTTCTAATGATTTTAGAAAGAAATTTGGTAAAAAATATTGTCCAGTAAAATTTATAAAACAAGATTTTCAAACCATCAATTTTTTTTGGACATTATAATAGCTAGTAAATCACTTTTGCATACCATTTTTAAGTTGCAAAATAGATTTCCTTTATTTTAGTTCATAGAATGGATGGTTAGGCTAAGTCAAGTGGATATTTTCTTTCAAAATCATTACATTAAAAAAGTTGTCTTAATATTTATGTTTTATTTATATACCAAAATTCAAAGACATAAAAAATAATAAAATATAACAAAAAAATCTTTAAGAAAATTGGAATAAAGTAGAAAATTGTTCTAGCTAAGTGTTTAAACATCTTAATACTTTAAAAAAGACTGTTGAAATAAGAGAGAAAATTGGTTCACACATTTGCATTTCGAATTGAAGTTCAAGTAATTTTAAACATCTTAATCAAGCTACAAATCTCGCTTAGTCCTTTTCTTTTTCTAACTATGTCCCTCATATGGCTGACCCATTTCTATATTTTACTCTTTCTAACAATTATCCCATTAGGTTTAGTATTGAGTGGTGAATTGTTGTTCCTATAATATTAGTTTAATATTTTTTTGTCTCATCAATCTATGCTGGACCACATATGGCCATTAAGTATATTTCTCACCTTCTATGTATTTATGATAGCCAACTAGCTCAATTTAGCTATCATGCATATAAGGGTAGCACCCTATATCTAGAACCACTCCACTACCATGCTCAAAGTTAGTCATTTTTCTCCTACTTCGTAGTTATGGGTGGTTAAGTTATGTCATCAAATGTAAATCCTTGGTATTCTCTTTACTAGAGATATTCAAATCAAAGCTATGTCACATTGGTTCGAATTGGAAAACCAAACTTCCAAATAGTGTATTTCAAGTTCTCTTAGCTTGTCATATTGCTCAAGATATCAAATATATTAAATATGGGTATAATATATTCAAGGAACTTTTGTGTTATCATTTACCATTTTGTCAAGTACTATGAGAAAAAAAATTAGGCTCACAAAAATTCTCTTGAACATGACAATGCTTTGCAAGAGTGTTTTAAGGTTATTCCTTGTCAACTTTATTGTTCTCCACAAAATTTGTATGATCATTCCATAGCCCATTTTGGTTCAAAAAAATTAGATAAAACTTGTATTATTTGAATTCATTGGTTAGAAGCATTGTATATATGCTTTCCTTTTCATTGTTAGATTAATAAATGATATCTTGTGTGTGCTTTTGTGATTATGCAGTTTTTGTACTTGCTAAAATTTATTGTGTGTCAACTTGATTATGGGTATAATTCTTAAATATTATTTAAATATTCATTGGTATTATAATGCACAAGTTACTATACTAATTACATAATCTTTGTATGGATTATAATTTATTAATAATTACAACTTTTGATGATTTTATGGACTAACTACTATTTCATGAACATAGGGATTGTTTTTCATTTTCATTTAAAGTGGGAGAGCATTATCATGAGAGAGTCACAAATTTTGGATATGAGGCCAATGTACCATGTTTTAAGAATACAATCACATTTGCACAATTCATAAGTCTTGTTTATGGTTAATGAATTATTTGATTGTTAAGCATCATTTTTTGAATAGATTAACCTAGTTAGGACCCAAACCCTTACATAGCATCCAAATGACATACAAAAGGGGTCTCACGAGTGAGGAAACCCATAAAAAAAGTGCATCAATAAGAAATAGACCAAAACTTACCAAAGATGAAAACTACCACCAATAGACATGAACAAATAGTCTACTAAGTGGGGGTCTTGATAGTCTTCCACACTTGATTAATCTCTTTCATTTTCTAATGAAAAGAAATCTCTTTTTATATCTTTTCCTAGAGTAAGAGAAGGGGACTCAAAATTAACCTTAACAATTTCCAGATAGACAACTCAGACAGCTCCAAAGAAAATACCAGGAGTGATCTTTAATCTTTTCCTCTTGGTACATCTACATTCAACCTCCTCCTAGAGGACCTGCATGGAACCAAACATTTTGTGCACCATATCCCTACTAAAAGCCACTAGCTCATCCAAATTTCTTCACAAATCCTCTTGGTTATCTTAGATAGAAGAAATTCTCATAACCATTTCCCTCCCTTCTTCTTCTAAGGCCACCTTGGTGCTTAGGGCATTCACCTCTGCATCTAATTTGTCCCATTTCATGAGCCTCTTCACCAAATAATGACACCATTCCAAACCCTATCATCCTTTTTCTTTGTAAACCAATCACATGCCTTTGCATCTACCTTAGTCAGAGCTTCCATTCTGTTAAATTTTATTTTTGCGCTATGAATCTAGGCTAAGAGCTACCAAATAATTTCACTTTTATTCTAATGGATGATACATAATTCATTCATTTTATCTACAACCTTCACCAAGACAAAATCATGAGGGGAAAAAATAGGGGAGTGGGGAGAGCTAAGGTTTTCTAAAGAGAGAATAGGGGTTTAGCCTATTCACATTAGGGAGGGGGTTAAATAGATAGGGTCCAATCAAAGCCAATAAACTAAGAGAATGAGGAGGCATCATAAATTACCTCTTATCTAACAAGAACAACCACAATCTTCTCCTTTTGGGATTGAACTTGAAACTCAATATTTTTTATTTTAGTAGAACACTAGGGATTGACATGGGTAACTTGACTTTTGGGAGGGGGGTGGTCATAGAAGACCTAGATGCACCTTTACAACTAGTCTTAGGAGAATTAGACAACTCAAAAACCAAGGTAGAAATTGAATAAGGGATAGTGGGGTTTAGAACACTAACAAGGGATTGAGACAAATGGAAATTGTAAAGTCTAAGAATTATCCCTTTATGAAGGGGAAGCACACCCTTGGTCTAAGCCATAGTAATAGATTAATAAAAGGATAATAATATGGATATAAAGGGAAATTGATTTTAACACCATAGATAAAATAATTTATCATAGGAAACAAATGAGAGTGGAATCTCTTATACCTTCCATCTAGGGTGATTTATTTCATCGAGACTAGTTCCACATCCTTCCAGTTACTAGGAAGATCCTCTCTATTGAAGTCATTCTACAACTGAGACATACTCTCCCCAACCTTCAAGAATATTTAGAAGTCTTCTTTGTAGTGACCCTTAGGTTTTTAAGGGAATGTGACACCATCCACCAAAATCCTAGTGATAACCGCAATAGACCCCATAGAAACAACAAAGACAACCCTCCAATAGAAACCTTATCCTCAACCCAAGAGTAAGAAAATTGATAAGAGATATTAGGATTAAAGCCTTTCAAACCCTCAATATAGGTGAAACTATTTCCCTTAACCAACACAAGCCAAAATACCTTATTATTTTTAAGGATTTCATAGTTGTCTAGCTTGGTTTGGATTCAATCTTCCTACATGGTAGGTTAGGATTTTTAAAACTATGAATGTTAACAATGACTAGGAAATGGTAGTTCAATCCTAAAAGTAGAAGACAAGAAATGTGGAGAATAAGAAATGAAATATTCATTCCTAGAAAGAAGTCAATCTCCCCATCAAATAATGATTAAAGGAAATGATGGAAACAAATCATAAATAAAATGGTGCTATGGAAATCTTTAGGCTACAAAAGTGCTTTGGTCATCCTAGATTGTGACACAATCATCCCATACAAGATCATATAAAATATTCCATTTTTTCATAGAACTAGTTAAGAGTCCAAATTTCCCAACCTATCAATCAACTTGTTCCCCTCCCTGAGGATATGAGAGAGTCTAACATGTTCGATGATGGAAAGAATGTGGCACAATAGTTGGAAATAGAATCTTTCACGGGCCATCTTATAGGGGATGCTTCCCCATGAAGCATCAAGTAATTAAATTTTTGGAGTCCCCTTCAATTATTATTTCTTGAAACCCTTTGTCCTTAGCAAGATATATGACATTGAAGGTTGCCATCACCTCAACAAAATTGGAGGTTTTGATAATGAGATTGGCCACATAGACAAGCACTAAGTTTCCTTTTAAGTCTCTAATTATGTCACCTCACCTGCCTGACCTAGGTTACCTTTGGGAGAGCCATCAAAATTATTGCTCATAATGTTTGATTCAATGCATATAATCATTCATTTTAGTTTTGTAGCTTTAATATTATTGTTTAGGAATATTAATGTTTTAAGTGACATATCCCTCATTGAGTACTTGATTAATTTCCTATATTCTAGATATTATTGATTCCAAATTAAAATGGTTATGAATCTTTTATTTTTCATTTGATTTTTTTGTAAAATGTGTTATTAGTAAAAAAGGTACATAAAGTTCTAGTTTTTAGTCCTTACCACCTATACTATTTTAATTTAGTATTTAATAAAGTAATTAGAAAGATTAAAATTTAAAGGGTTCTTGGACTAAAAAAGGATAAATAAGTAATAAAATAAAATGAAAGGGTTATGTAATTATTAAATCCCTAGTGAATATGGTAGTTGTAGTATGTGAAAGTTTTGCATGGATTTTCACCTACCACTATGCAAGAAATAAGATATATTCCAAGTAAAGGGGGGTTTATGGCTTGTATGGATTTTATATTTTTTGGCTATCTATTTAGAATATATTATTGGTAATATATTGGATAAAATAAGGTTGATGAGTAATAAAGGGATAATGAATATTGAGAAGAGAGTGAATTCATAGTGGTTTCTCATAGGGATGTAGCTTTTCTTAAATTTAATAATGGTTTTTAGTAGCATTGTTTGATATTTTACAATAATCTCACCAATGTTTTGTAGTTTCAAGATAGTCCTAAGTGCTAACACACTAACACATAGATTTTTTTCTTTGATATATTTTAACTTTGTGTACTTATGGTTAAATTATAGGTTCTATGTTGGCAGTGTGCCCACATCCCTCATAGGATTTGTGACATGGTTTAAGAGTCTCATGTGGATTCTATAAGTCTAGTGGTTGTATTAGTCATTAATATTTTGATCTTTTGGTGCAACAACAACCACTACTTGTAACAAGTGGTATCAGATCTTGGTCACAGGCTTGAATCTATGCAGGTCACGACGAGTGACACTTGGAGGGGGATTTTTGGCAGTGTTCTGATGTCCCTCGCAGGATTCATGACATGGTTTAATAGCCTCTTGTAGATTCTAAAAGTATAGTGGTTGTATCAGGCATTAACAAGATAATTTTTAGTGTAACGACAATAACTACTTGTAACATTCTATTGATTTCTATGTTTATTACACCATTATTAGAAGGGAATATTTGTTTTTGTTTATGGGCTAGTAAATATTTGAATAAAAAATTTAAAATAAAATATATTCTTATTATTTTTACATGATTTATATAATTAGTGCACATAGGGCATGGTGATTTATGTATGTGGGAGAATTTGAATTTGATTGAACACATAATAATCTTGGCTACCAGGTTTCTAAATAGATTTGCATAGGTTAATTCAACCTACTTGAGAAGTTGGTGTGGTATCAATAAGGTTTCCTTGGTAAAATAATTAATTTCATTTCAACTTTCTTGAGTATTATTATATTTTGTCAATTGAATCTCAATGGTAAAATAAACCAGTGCCATTTTTCACCTCCATAAGTTTGAAAACTTGTTCAATGATATTTTTTGTTAAGAAACTATATTATAGCTATTAAATGGTTGTAAATTTAGTCATGATTGATATCAATTGGAATTATAATATTAATAGTGATGTATGAGCATTATAAATTTGTAATTCCATGTAATCAGAGACGTAGAAAATGATTTTGTTTCTTTCTTAATTATGTGTTATTTTCTACTATTTGGTGATGTGTGAGTGTTGGGTGGAGTAAAACTTCATCGAGTGGTATTAGAGTGGTATAAACCAAGTGACTTAATAGATCATAAAACATGAGTCACTAGATTTTTCGTTGTGGGTTTGTGAGAAAAGTGATCAAAATACCTCAAAGAAACTATACTAGTGGAAGTAATGTTATTGTAACAAAAGAGGGTTTTACATCCATACAAAGATAAGTACATGAACTACAAGAGGATTTACATGGAGGATTTGAGCCAAGAGGAAGAGAAAAAAGGTGAAGATGAAGATGAACAAGAGGGATAGTTCAAATAATAGAAATATATAATAGGATCTATGTTGTTAAAGGTCGTCTCTAAGATTGAAAAATCACCAAATTTTATCTTTTCACAATTTTAGAAATATTAACCAAGAAGAGTTGATCAAGTGTATCAATGATATAGAGGAATAATTTTCTAGTATGAGCAAGTGAAAGACCTTGAGAGGGTCAAATATTCAAAGACCAAGCTGAAGCATATGATAGTATTTGATGGAAGTACAACTAGAATGAAATAATTTAAGAGGAAAAGGAAAGATAACAAGATGGAATCAAAAAATAAAAAATTAAAGAGATAGTTCATTCCTATTGATTATGACTTAGATTTATTGAACAAGATGCAAGGTTTAAATAAATTACATCTTTCAAAGAACACGTAGAAAAGTTCTATAGGACCTATTGATCTGAACAAGCCAATTTAAAAGAAATAAGGAGAAGGTCCATCCATTTATCCATCAATCCATCTATCCATCCGTCCATCCATCCATCCATATATATATATATATGGGAAACATACCTACATTTATACTTGGTCTATCTTCTTCACAAGGTGAGAAATTTGTTTTGTAGGTACTGGGCTATATTTTTTCTTCAAGCACTCACAATCTCTACAAGACATTATGCATTATTGGTGGGCCATGTTTTCTCCTTTATTCTTTCCTATGTGAGGATATCTAACTATATATACATGACACATGTAGTTCTTGAGAGTTATGATTGAGTTCTCCATGCATGTATCTGTTGGTTAACAGTTTGTCCTCTTCTAAGATTTTCAATCTTTGACTCCCAAATCACCCAAGGTAAGAGAACAAAAGGATGTTACCAACAATTGAGTCAGTGTATATCTTCAATCACTACCCTCTGAATTAATAGGTACAGCTCCCTGATTGTGTATGGTGTTCAATGAATATGTTTTTAAACTGATCACCAGGCTGTCTCTGATGTATTTTAACTGAATTGCTCATAGACACAAACAATTTAGGCAAGGGTATATATTCTATCTCCTAACTTTAATCTAACTACTCTAATCATGCAAATTCTACTTAGAGAGAATAGGAGCAGAATCATATACGAATAGCAAATGGAATTGCCCTCACTACAACCTCTAACATGAAATGGAATCCAAGTGAAAATCACAGCTTCATACACAATTGTACTTTCTATCCAGAATGAATCTAACAAACAAGATGAATAGGAGAAGAGTTACATATGACAAGAAAATGGAATTACTTACTGCAACCACAGACATGAAATGGAATCCAATATGTAATCACAGCTTCATACATAACTGTCCTTTCTATTCAAATGCAGATGATTAACTAAAATGGAACAAAACCAAAAATAAAGCTCAGTGAATGGAATCACTTTTGCTCCAATATCTAGTTTCCCCCCCCCCCCCCATTACATTGATTTCCTTCCCCGTATTTATAGAGTTTACATACAATGCTTATAGCCACTGGAAATGATTCAACTTCCAAAATACAGAAAGACAAAGCAAAAAATAGGAACATCCTCAATGAAAGAATTTGAAAAGCCAATCACAAACTTATGACACTTCAATTTGAGACCTTTCATTTCCTCAAACAACACCTGTCAAGCCGAAGTCCACTAGACTTCTCAGAGTCAAGCTATCTTTCAAACAACGGTCAATCCGATCTACAACTGCATTCAACCTTCTTTAAATGTCTCAGAAATATTTGGCACGACATAATAGCTTTATCACTACCACCACTTGGGGCAACCCATGTTGCATCTTCTCGACTGTAAGCTATAGCATACAACATCATTAGGATTATACTCTTCATTCTTTCTTACCTGTGATCTCTGTCGAGAGGTCGGTCATAACACTGTATCAATAATCCCCTTTGTATTAGACTTCTCCTTGTTTTCATATCATAAGGAATCATCCTTGATGCAATTCTGAATACAAATCTAAATCTGGAAGGAGCCTCACCTTATCATCATGAAAAAATCTAATAAGGTTACTATGTCTGACATGTGCCACATTATTATGTTTTCCTTTACTGCGATAGGAGCTTCTGACAAAGCCTCTAGTCTAGACCTTACCGGTTATTCAACAGCATAAGCCCTTTTAACATGCAATTCTCCTCTCTGTTCTAGATGCATTAATCAACTCAGCCTCGAGACTTCAATATTTCCTTCGACGTGTTCCATAACAGACATTTTTTGTTCTAATACAATAGTCGACTTTGGAAAAAAGGTCGAAAGTTCATTTATTTTATTATTCTCCTTCCGTCAACTTTTAACTCTAATGTTTAAGCACCCACCGAATAATCTTTTAATCCTTTTTTTATTTATGCGTTGACACGCGTCACAATCCCATTTTGCCGCAAAGAAAAAGTGACATCATCACAGAAAAGCGTGAGCCGTCGATGAGCATCTTACAACTGTGGAGAAATTCTTGGTCCCACCTGACATGTGGATGCATGGTTGACATATGCGGGTCCCAGCAGAGCACATCACTTCCCAAACTTACATTGTCGCATGATCGCATGGTATTATTTTAATCTATGCGATCATGCGACCGCTTTACCATTGGCACATGTGGATTCCAGCGGGCCCATCCATTTAGTCCCTCCTATCATCGACGTACATGGGTCCTAGTAGCATAGTCACCTCCCAAGTTTATATTGTCGCATGATCGCATGGTATTATTTTAATCTATGCGATCATGCGACCACTCTACCACTAGTCAAGTTTGCAAGCATCTTCGGTCCCACCTGGACATGTGGAAGGATCCCACTGCCAATGTATTACCCCACCGGCCAATGAAAACCGGACAAGTCACCACCCAAGGACCCACCACCGGAGCTGAAAGCTTCTGCTTGACCGTTTGTCGCATGATCGCATGCGGCTAGGAAGGCCTATGCGATCATGTGACCAACCGTGAAGTGTTATCTGCCACCGCAAACCATTTAGAACTTTCTTAACTGTGACCGCTGGCGGCTTGTTGTTTGCTTGACTCCTAACTGGCCCCACGGTGACGTTAGAAACTGGGACCCACCTGGTCGAAGTTGCACACTTGAAGGTCAAAAACACAGAGAGTTTTCATATCAGAGATCAAAAACAAAGAGAATTTTCAGACCGAAAGTCAAAAACATCCTGAACCTTCAGAGAGAAGGTCGAAAACACACTGGGTTTTTAGGCCAAAAGGCAAAAAACACACTGCTATATAGATTAAAATCTGAATGACTCAATGCTGGCTTTGTCATTGCATCCCTCACATGAAGAATCTTCTCATGGTTCTTTTGAATGCTTGAAACTTATTACTCCCAAACATCATTCCACTTGCTGAAAAGATCATCAATTGGAGCACCATGATCTTTGCCGGGTTGGGATCTACAACCTACCCAAATAATGAGACCTTGATAACAACCCACCCAGCTTGAAACAAGAAGGCAATGGCAGGGGAACCCGACAAATACTTCCTATCCTAGGGAAGACTAGACCTAGACACTAACGAAATAGACCTAACTTGACTCTGACATTGTCAAAAAAATGGGTGACTGAAAGTCAGGCAACAGTATCTTATTTATTTTCTTTATTTTGGAGAGAATTTTTCTCCCACGTGGTTTTCTCCTTTTCTCGATTTGTTAAAGATCTCATTTCGCTGCATTGTGTTTGCATTGTACTTAGGTACCTAATATGATTTTTTTTGTTAGGACCCATCTTAAATATAGTTCATATCAAGCACAATAATTCTCTCCCTAAGTTGCACATAAGGGGGTGTATTAGAGAAATATAATTAACTCCTAAGCTTAAGATTGACACAGGCTAATGAATAGGGTTTTAGGTAAACTTTATTAATATTTAATTACTTACTTGCATTAATATTTTTACTAGGCAGTTGGTAGATAGTTGAACCTACTATCACACCTCATTAGTGTGTGTATCCTCGCTCTTGCCTATATAAGAAGAGCTTATTTTACATTTTAATTATCCCATATACATTCATCTATTTGTTGAAATATTATTTTATCTTGTGAAGGTTTATAATTGTTTGTAGATCTTGGACTAGAGTTGATACTCCAACATCTTCTATGTCCTTGTAAATACCTTTTTTTTTCTCTTTGGTCAATATTTTTCTCATGAGGGTAGTAAAAAGTATCTCCATATGGTATTTTGCTAGTCCTTTCATCACTTATTTCTCTTTTCTTTCTTTCAAACATTCTACTCAACATATCTTCTACCTTTCAGAAAAAGTAGAATAAGATATGTGTGTGTACATACACACACACACACACACACAGATAGAGATAGAGATGTGTGTGTGTGTGTGTGTGTGTGTGTGTGTGTGTGTGTGTGTGACAATCACAATCAAATCTAACAAACAAAACTATAGTCATGATTTTATTTGACATTGATAATGCTCTAGGGCCACAAGATAAAGAGATAAGGCTACAATCAAAATTGAATCTAACAAAAAAAATGTACACATAATTTTAATTGACATTGACAATACTTTAGAATGTAGGATAAAATCTATTGAAGTAAATGACTTGACATAAATGTGTGTTGGTTCTAGGCTTGGTTGTAGATATAATATCCACTAGTATACCAAAAGTAACTAGTTAAATATTAAAAGAATACATTAAGAACATCCATACAAAAATAATGTAAAATAAATCAAGAAAAATATAATAACATACATGTTTCTCATATTCAATAGTAATATTATTATTAAATTCAAAATATATAAATTGATAAAAAAAACATAATTAAAAATTATTTTCAACAAAATATATCATAAATCTATATAAAGAATTAAACCAATATTTTAATATTCTTATATTCAACTTGTTTTAAACCTTCTATACACTTTTATATCTCCTCGTCTAATAAATTTCCTCCACCTTGCCTTTAACACATATAAAAAAATCTGATAAAAGTCTGTCAGGTATTGTTTAGATTTATATGATTAAATTAAATAGTATACTGTAAAATATAAATAAAAAATGTTTGTTCAAAAATCTAATTATGATTCTTTGGTTTTGATCATAACATCTACCGAAAGAATTTAACTCCATTGCAGGTGATAAAATAGTCTACTTCGTGGAAATTTCCTGTGAAAAAACCTTGTACGAGGAGGACCACGGTGTACAATATTACCGGTTTGGGAATTTGAAGAGCTTTAGTGAATGCCGAAAGTAATGCAGTTACATCATCCATTACGTCAATGGATACAATAATGCCAAATGTTGGCTTGCCACTTTCGTAATAATATTGGATCCTGCAACACAATCTAATGTATTGGACATATACTTTAACCAGATATTAGAATAAAGAAATGCCTAAAGTTTGGTACAGTCATTTCAGGCATAATATATAAATATTACCCGTATCCTAAAAAGCTATCAAATCTATTGGATATTGAGTTTTACGGAGATGATATAATTGTTCCTCAGCTCGTGATGTGAGAAACCAATTTGTTGCAAATTTCTTTGCAGTTCTGCATTGTCTCACAGAGATTTTCTGCACATTGTCAAAAGTTAAAATGTTAAAGACACTTCAGCCAATAGTTGAAGAAAACAATGAAACATCTTATTGTTGTAAGAAACATGGATTTCAGTTTTTGTGGAGCTGTTTTGGATATTATAAGAAGAGAGATTTTGTTGGTGGGAGAAGAAATTGGTGTGCAGGAGGTGGATGGAAGAATGTAATTTTGAGGTTGAAGAGTAATTGCAGAAAGTTGAAAAGGAATTCTAAATCTAAGGATTTTCAGTATGATCCTCTTAGTTACTCTCTCAATTTTGATGAAAGCCGCACAAGTTATGACAACTATTCTCCTCATCAACACACTGGCAAAGAACTTCAAGCCAATGTAGTAGAAGAAATTTTTTATGTTTAAGGCAATGTAATAGAAGAAAATTTTATGTTTTTAGTGAAGGTGATGACTTGAGAAAAAAGTGATACCCTGTGTTAGAAAGAAAAGAGTTATGGCTTTTTGCAGTTTGAAAATATAGTTTTAGATTTGTTCCAAATGGGTGGCATGAATGTTAGTCATCCCCAACTGTTACTCTAGCTTTATAGAGTTGGGATCCTTCTGTTATTTTAGTTGCAGGAGTTCAGAAGGATAATACTACGTCTTTATGGTGGTTTATAATATAAGAGTAAATGTCAAGTGGCAACCACGCCCAAATTATAATAGGAAATCATCTGTGAGGAAATTTATTAAGTTATTTTTAGCTGCCTCCATGACCACTAAGAATAATAATAACTGCTTTAAGATCGTCTCTGCCATATAAAACAGATTCAAGAACTCGGTATTTAACTAATTTTGCAGCCTTTGTGAAGGAAGATGAAATACTTCATTATATTTTATCTTAGATACCAATCTTCGCAAGTGGCAAATAATGGTGTGCACTGAAAAAAATGATGAAAAGGCGTATAACTGCGAGTGTTGTGAACACTTAAAAGGTAGAGCAAGAAGAGAAATAATGTAAGAAATCAGAAGAGAAATAAAATAAGGAAATCAGAAGAGATGAAGGATATAAGATAGTTGAGCTTACAGAAAGGTCCCATGCTCCAGGGCATATTAAATATTATATGTACTCAGTTGCGTATAAAGTGTAGATTAGCTTTTTCCTTTTTTGCTTATGATGTTTTAGAAATCTTCAAGAGAAACTTTTAGAAGTTCTTATCAGCAATTAATAAAATTGTTGAATTTCGATTGAAATGATCTAGTTATCTTTTTAAAATGATTTAATTTATTTTATTTAGTCACTAGATTTGACATCACTAAATAATTGTTTTTCTAACATCTTATTTACGTTTCCTCTTTGCAGTCATATTATATTGACCTTGATAATTATGGTGTTTGAAGGAATACTTAGCAAGAATGCAATCTCTAGAAACCATCAAAGAGAAAGGTTTTATATGGTGCACCAAATATCAAATAATGTTCTAAATAGTGGCCGGTAAACCTCTAATGGGTAAGGTTGATGATCAAATTGACACAACCCAACACAGGTCAAGTGCAAATTATATCACGTCTCAAAAAAAATATTATCCTCCATTTTAAATCATTTTATCCAAGAGTCCAAGAGTTCAACTTATCGAAATATAGCATTCTCTTAGCAAATCTATTAACATGCCCAACTGGAGGAGACTCAGCATATTAGAAACCATCATAAAGTAATATTATCCTCATGAACTCCTACATATTACATAATACAAAATATCACAAGTTTTATAAAGCTAGAGGAACAGTTGGCGACGACTTAGAACAACACTAAAACCATGTTTTCAACATGCAAAAAGCTATATCTTTCTTCTTCCTGACAGAGGAGATCACTTACTTCTACAGTTATCATCTTCACTAAAAACACACGTATACAACTCCATCTCATGCGCATTGCACCATCAAGTTTACTTCTATTACATTTCCTTAAAAGTTCTAAAACACACATATACAACCCCGTGGCATGCCCTTTGCAACATCGTTTACTTCTATTACATTTTAACCGGTATGTTATTGAGGAAAATAGTTGTCATAATTGAGGGAGTAACAGAGAGGATCATACTGCAAAGGCTTAGATTTAGAATTCCTTGCTCAACTTTTTGCAATTATTTTTCAATCTGACAATCACATTCTTCCATCCACCATTTGAACGCCAATTTCTTCTCCTACTTACAAAAATTTTCTTCATATAACATCAAAAACAACCCAAAAAAATTGAAACCCACATTTTTTACAACAATGAGATGTTTTATTACTTTCTTCGACAATTAGCTGAAGCCTCTTTGACATATTAACTTTTAAAAATATGCAGAGAAAGTCTGCAAGACAACACAAATCTGCAAAGAAGTTTGAGAGGATACATGAAACAATTATAACATCTCCGTAAAGCAGAATATCTAATAGATTTGATAGTTTTGTTTAGAACATTAGGGATAAATATTATTACATTATTGCTAGCAAATTTAAGGCATTTCTTTTTGGACGTGGCTAAGTTCCCTACAAAATATACTATTGACCAAATTTCAAAAACTAGAAAACACAATAGATTTTCATGAAATTTTCAGCATCTTTCTTTATGATCTACATATTTTGTAGTCGAAAATCATAAAAAAATTACAAAAAAATCACTATATTTTCATAAATCTGAAAAAAAAAAGTTTGAAATTTATTTTTGTCTTTGATGCAAGTTAGCCCCTACCTTTCTTTATTCTAAGATAGTCGTACCTGTTGGATTTTCAGAATGAAATCTGATTGTCTAGAAGCCTCTTTATTTGACTTTATTTTTTATAAAGTTTAAATCAGATATTTTGTGTGGACTTTGAAAGATAAGTTCAAATCATATTTTGGGAAATCTGATTTCTTCCTTGGACTTCTTCTTTGTTCCTTTGGACAACAAATTTTCTCTAAAGGGAAAAATGTCTTTATTCTTCCACAGAGAGATAATACTTGGATGTAATTTTATTTTTTTGTATGCAGCAGCAAGAGATGTTTTGTAATACTCTATTTTTATCAGAGAAGTTTTGCAACAACAGTTGTAAAGGATTATTCTATTAAGCATTGATTACTTCAAATAATCTTGTATGAGTTTTGAGAAGCTCTAAGTAGTTTGTATGCAGCTCCAGTAGTTGCAAGTTTATTTTTTATTGTAGAAGTGTTTTTAGTTTGAATAGAAGCAAGAAGTTTCTTGCATATTTCTCTAGCTCATATCTACCCTATTTTGGGGATTTTGTTTTTGTTCATTGCTGGAACAAAGCATTCTTCCTGTCTATTTCCAGAATATAGTCTTTCTCTATATTCTTTACATGGTATGAAAGCTTATTAGCCCTCAATCCTTGTGAGTTTGGGCATTTGTTTTTCCTGGGTATTTGTTTATCTTGCACAGGAGACATGGCTGGAGATGTAGCAAAGAGTTGGCAACAGCCACCATCCTTCAATGGACAAAATTATGATGTTTGGGCAAAGAAGATGAGGACTTTTATGATTGCAAATGACTTGTGGGAGCTTGTGGTCAATGGATTTACAGATGTGACTAACCTAGCTCAATTTGTTGGCCTCACAAACAATCAAAAAACTCAATTGAAGGAGTCAAGGAGGAAAGATGCAAAAGCTTTGAGCTTGATAGAAACTGTCTTGACAGAGGCAATCTTTCCTAGAATAGCAGCAGCTAATTATTCCAAAGAAGCTTGGGATATTCTACACACAAGTTTTAAAGGGACTGAAAAGGTTCGACTAGTGAAGCTCCAAATATTTCGAAGAGAGTTTGAGACTCTTCTCATGAAGGATAGTGAGTTCATTTTAGATTTTAACTCAAGACTCTCTGGTTTGATAAATCAGTTGAGAACCAATGGAGAAACCATGGAGGACCAAAGAATCATAAAGAAAGTTTTGAGAAGTTTTCCCTCAAAATTTGATAATCTAGTAATTGTCATTGAAGAGGCAAAGGACCTCTCATTAATGATTAATGATGAGTTAATGGGTTCTTTCCAAACCCATGAGCATCACATTAATAGGTCTACAAATTCTTCTCAAGAACAAGCTTTCAAAGCTCAAGCCAATGCAAGAGGTAGGGGAAGAGAAAGAAATAATTCTAAATGAAGTTCAAGAGGCAGAGGTCGTGGTAACTCCGAACAACAAAATGCTGGAGGAGAAAGCTCAGAACAAGAAGCCACAAATGAGGGAGCTAGCAGCTCTCAGAATAATTTCAGAGAAGGTGAGAAGAAATATAGCTCAGACAAGAGTAATATTGAATGTTATTATTGTCATAAATTTGGGCATTATGCTAGTGAAAACTGGAAAAAGCAAAGTAATCAATCAAAGCCAAGTGCAAATGTGGCTGATATGAAAGTGGGTGATGGAAATAATCCCACAGTCTTCATCATGTGCAACGTTGGTGAAGAAGGCAACCCTGAAGTCTGGTATTTAGACAGCGGTTGTAGTAACCACATGAGTGGTAATGAAAGTCTTTTTTCTTTTATTGATAAAAATGTAAAGTCTGAAATTAGAATGGAAAACAATGGAATTATTCCAGCTGTGGGCAAAGGATCTATTATGAACCGCACCAAGCAAGGTGAGAAACAAGAAATTTAGAATGTTTATTTTGCCCCAGGTATAAAGCGTAATTTTATGATTGCTGGACAGCTCACTCAAAATGGTTATAAAGTGCTGATGGAGAATGACCAATGTGTCATTTATGAGAAAGATGGGAGTAAGAAAATTATTGCAGTAGTTCAAATAACAAAGAATCAAATGTTTCCAATGAAGGTAGAGATGTGTTTCTCTTCACAATCAACAGTTGCACCTCCCAAGAAAGAATGTACATTAGTACAACAATCAGCCTTCAAGAGTGTGATTAAAGACCCCTCCAAGCTATGGCATTTAAGGTATGGACATCTTGGCTATGCTGGTTTAAATTTATTGTCCAAGAAAAGAATGGTAGATGATTTGCCATGTATTAAAGAGTTCAGTAGCAAGTGTGAGGCTTGTATTTTGGGTAAGCAACATAGGCTGCCCTTCAATTCTAGAAACTCTAGAAGGGCAAGAGCACCATTAGAGCTAGTGCATACTGATTTAGTTGGCCCTATGCAAATTACTTCCATTGGGGGGAGTACTTATTTTATGACTTTCATAGATGATTTCAATCATAGAACATGGGTTTATTTTATGAAAAATTAATCTGAAGCTTTTGATAAGTTTTTAGAATTTAAAGCCCAAGCTGAAAATAAAAATGGACAAACTCTTAAAGTCCTAAGGTCAGACAGAGGGGGGCAATATACCTCCAATATTTTTATAAATTTTTGCAGGTAGGATGGCATAAAGAAGGAGCTAATAGCCAGTTATACTTCGCAGCAAAATGGAGTGGCTGAAAGAAAAAATAGAACTATCGTTGAGATGGCAAGAAGCATGATGAAAGAAAAAGGACTCTCAATTGAATATTGGGAGAAGTTGTAGCAGTAATAGTCTATTTGATAAATAGAAGTCCTACAAAAGTAGTCCGTGACAAGATTCCATTGGAAGCATGGGCAAAGCATAGATGGACAATTGAACACTTGAGAGTTTTTGGGTGTGTAGCATATGCACACGTGCCAAAAGAGCAAAGGAAAAAGTTAGATGACAAGGGTGTGAATTGTGTCTTTACTAGTTATAGTCCAGAATCCAAAGCATACAGATTGTATGATCTAGTTGGTAAAAGGATCATCACTTCAAGAGACGTGGAGTTCATTGAGAATGATTCATGGGATGGCTTGGTGGACACATCTTCAAGAACTTCAAGTAAAGTGCCTATTATTGTTGAAGATGGTGAAGTTAATGATGAATAAAATGATATAACAAAAGATATAAAAGGCTCCAGAAGGCTGCAAATTGGCCCCATAGAGAGAAGTAGCAGCAATACTGAGAGTTATATATGATCCCACTCTTGCCTCCCTAGTGCCAAGAAAGACCAAGAGTCTAAGGGATATATACTAAGATGAAAGGTATGAAAATGAATTTGATGAAAATATCAATGTTGCATTATTTTATCATAGTGATCCAATTTATTTTGAGGATGGTAAAAAAGAAGAAAAATGGTGTAAGGTCATGGATGAGGAAATGGATGCAATAAAAAGAAATAAAACTTGGGAGCTCACTAATTTACCTCCAAACAAGAAAATTATTGGAGTTAAATGGGTTTACAAGACCAAGAGCAATGCTAAAGGAAAAATAGATAGGCATAAAGCTCGATTGGTGGTCAAGGGGTACAAACAGTAGTTTGATAGAGATTATGATGAGACCTATGCCCCTGTTGCTAGAATGGAAACCGTGTGTGTTGTCATAGCAATTGCAACTTAGCACAAATGGAAGGTTTATGAAATGGATGTGAAGTTTGCCTTCTTGAATGGAGTATTGAAAGAATAGGTTTATGTGGAGCAGCCACCTGGTTATGAAGTTCCAAGACATGAAAGTAAGTGTATAGGCTAAAAAAGCTCTTTATGGGCTTAAGCAAGCTCCACGAGCATGGTATAGCAGAATTGACTCATATTTGACGAGCAATGGCTTTTGCAAAAGCGATGGTGAGCCCATTCTTTACATCAAGGAAACTAATAGTAATATTTTAATTATTGTCTTATATGTTGATGATTTAATCTTTACTGGGAATAATGATTTCTTCATTGCTGATTTTAAAGAGGCAATGAAAAGTGAGTTTGAAATGTGAGACTTAGGTCTCTTGAGATATTTGCTAGGCATAGAAGTAAAACAAATGCATGATGATATTTTTATCTCTCAAGCAATATATGAAAACCAAATCTTAGAGAGATTTAAAATGCAAAGTAGCAAGCCTACTCCAACACCAACTTTAGTAGGTTTAAAGTTAAGCAAGCAAGATTGCAACAGTAATGTGGATCCAACTTTATATAAAAGTTTAGTTGGAAGTTTAATGTATTTAATAGCTACTAGGCCAGACACTATGCATGTAGTAAGTTTGATTTCTAATTTATGGAAACTCCAAAGGACTCCCTTTGGCAAGCGGGAAAGAGAATCCTAAGGTATGTGAATGGCACCAAAGGATATGGTATTTTGTATACTACAACAAATGTTTTTGATCTTATTGGCTACACAGATAGTGATTGGGCAGGGAGTTTGGATGATAGAAAGAGCACTTCCAGATATGTCTTTCACATGGGTTCAGGTGTAATCTCATGGGCTTCTAAGAAGAAACCCATAGTTGCTCAATCTACAGCAGAGGCTAAATATATAGCAGCAAATGCAGTAGCATGTCAAGCTATTTGGCTGAGTAGGATCTTAGCATATTTGAAGGAAGAACAAGAGGATGGAAACACAATATTTTGTGACAATATTTTATCAATAGCTTTGTCAAAAAATCTAGTGTTTCATGGAAGAAGCAAGCACATTGAAATCAGATATCATTTTATTAGAGAATTAATTGAGAATGGTGAAATAAAAATAGAGTTTTGCAGATCAAAGCAGCAGCTAGCAGACATTTTCACCAAGACATTGGGCATTGCAAGTTTTGAGTGCCTAAGGAGAAATTTGGGCGTTGTTAGTTTGGATCAAGCATGATCTTGTTTGTCGGCTCAAGACAATGGGGGAGTGTTGGATTTTCAGAATGAAATCCGATTGTCTAGAAGCCTCTTTATTTGACTTTATTTTGATAAAGTTTAAATCAAATATTTTGTGTGGACTTTGAAAGATAAGTTGAAATCATATTTTGAGAAATATGATTTCTCCCTTGGACTTCTTCTTTCTTCCTTTGGACAGCAAATTTTCTATAAAGGGAAGAATGTCTTTATTCTTCCATAGAGAGATAATACTTGGATGTAATTTCTTTTTTTTGTATGTAGCAGCAAGAGATGTTTTGTAATACTCTTTTTTTTATCAATGAAGTTTTGCAACAATAGTTGTAAAGGATTATTCTGTTAAGCATTGATTGCTTTAGATAATCTTGTATAAGCTTTGAGAAGCTCTAAGTAGTTTGTATGCAGCTTCAGTAGTTGCAAGTTTATTTTTTATTATAGAAATGTTTTTAGTTTGAATAGAAGAAAGAAGTTTCTTTCATATTTCTCCAGCTCTTGTGTCTGCCCTATTTTGGGGATTTTGTTTTTGTTCATTGCTAGAACAAAGCATTCTTCCTATGTATTTCCAGAATATAGTCTTTCTCTATATTCTTTACAGTACCAGATGATGTACTGGACCGCATTACTTCAAATCGAAATAATATGAGTACAAAATATGATTCACAACCCAATTATAACATTCAATGGAGATAAGTGTTACATACAACAAATCTTAAAACCTGCTACCAAACGTGAAGCTTCATTATTAAATTTAAACAATTTTTAAATCTTTATTCCACCAATTGATATGTGAGTCAAAAACTTATATTGTCCAATAATATTTTCCTTTTCTTTGTCCTTAAATTATTTATTCAATAGATTACTTTTCAGATGTGAGTTAGTGAATTTCATTATCAAAATTAGATTGAGATAATTACTTATTATATAAATAATATGTAAAATTATTAACCCTGTTCAAATTTTTAATCATTAATTTTTTGGAAAATCCCTGCCTGCACAATATATTTTTCTTGATACATATGCACGTGTTACCTTTTGTTTTAAGTTATGTTGAGTTGAACGATATCAAATATATATTTGCAAGAGATGATAGAGATGAACAATAATGTTTATCTATCATTTTGAGGTGCATGTTGTGATGTCATTCTTACCATCACATTTCAGGCGGGCATTCATATTATGGTATATCTAAATATAAAGAGAGTTCAAACAAGGGTTGGGATTTGATTTTATAAACTAGTTTGATCATTTGATTTTATATATATATATATATATATATATATATATATATATATATATATATATATATATATATATATATATATATATATATATATATATATATGTATGTATGTATGTATGTATGTATGTATGTATGTATGTATGTATGTATGTATGTATGTATGTATGTATCAATTAATTCACTAGTTAAATATTAAGCAAGAATAAACACTCAATAAGCAATAGGTCCTCATGAGATTGCTAAACTTATTTTAGCTAGCAACTATTGCTCAACATTTTTAGGAACCATCTCTCTCCACTTGGTGGAAAAAATTGTTGCTTATTTTAAGCATTACTCTAAACAATATTTTAAAAATTTTAATAAAATTTGTTGTAAATAAATTTTGGAAGCAAAATTGGAGACAAATAAAAAGGAGAGGGAACAAATTGACCATGTCTCATTTTCCTAATAAGAAATTTTTTGCTTATTTCTAGCCCCCATTTTTTTCAACGCTTAGGTTGGGGTCCCATGGGAGGGGGCTTCCTTAAAAATAGTGTTGGAGTTGCTTGAGTATTTTTAGGAATATTATAAAGCTAGGAGTCCCATGAATTTTATTTTTCAATTCAACTTAAATGTTTCTAAGCTCCAAAATTTAAGGAAGCTTTTATCTTTTAAAATTTATGTACTAATAATTTAAAATTGTGTTAAAAAAAATTAGTTTCACTCCAAAATCTAACATCTTGCAAAAAAATCTCCTGGTGGTGCAATTTCCAACATCACCCCATTTTCACTCACTCAAATTTTAAGATCTAAAAAGTAGGGGCTCCTATTTTCTAGCAAGAGATTCCAATTAATCCTACAGCCTTAAAAATTAATTGTCATGGGACCTCTAGCATTTATTCTTCATGATCTCCCTATTTCAGCTAGATATATTTACCACATTATTTCCATATTGTAAAAAATTTGGCCAAAATAATGTAATAATATTTATTAAACAAACATAGAATAAATATTTATGAGAGATTTCCTATGAGGTCTAATTTTTATCCAACAAACATAGAAGTGGCCCTTGTATTATAAATCTTCTACCATAATCCTCCCTACATAATTTAATAAGAAAACTTTGAAGCGTGATAATACTATACATCAAAGCATTAAGGATAAAATTTAATAAACCTCTTGAAATATTAAATAAAGTACATTTAGTGAAAATAATGTAAATTATCTAAATTATTTTTTGGGTAGTATTGTCAAATGGATTTGGATCTAAGAGGCACTCTTTTCACATGGTCAAATAAGAGATTAGGTGTTTATCTCATTCATGTGAAATTGGATAGATTCATCATCTTGAATGGGTGGAACATTCTCCCACATCTTAATTTAATGGTTTTCCAAAGGGTGGGGTCTGATCATAACCCCCTTCATTTACAATGGGACTTTACTCCCAGGCATGGAGCTTTTTACTTTAGGTTTGAAATAATGTAGTCCCTATATCTGGATTTTGGGGCTCTGATGGAGGTTTGGTAGAATAATTCTATCAATGGAACATTTATGTTTAGGATGTCTTTCAAAATAAAAGAGATAAAGAATAGGTGCCTAAGGGGATGGAATAGGTACACCTTTGGCAGCATTTTCCTAAAAACTTAGGCCTAGATTTCAAAATAATTAAAGGATGATCCAAGAAATAATGGTAAGAAGTAATATAGAGATGGAAGTCTACCTTAAGGATATAATGCTAAGAAAAGAGTGGCATGGCATCCTTAAGAAAGACAAAATCCACAAGAAATAGAAGTTAAGAATACAATGGTTGCAATAAGGTGATAAGAATACTCATTTTTTTATCAATCAACCTTAAAGAATAGGAAAATGGATACAATAAGAAAATTTACTAACATCAATAGGAATGTTTGTGAGGAGGAGGAGTAGATTGGTCAGCTCATTGTTTCCTTTACCAAAATACCTAGATAAGGAAATAATTATTGATGTGGATTCTGAAGTTAAATTCTTTGTTGTCACAAAAAATTTGACCAATCAAGACAACTACAACCTGAGTCAAAAAGTTATTGAAGAGGACGTCAAGACAATAGTATTTTATTTTCATGTGTTTAAAGCTCTAGATCCTAATGATCTCCCCAAACCTTCTTTCAAGAGTACTTAGATATAGTCAAAAGTTATATTGTTTTTGTTGCTAGGGATTTTGTTAAGCATGGTAAGGTATTCAAACAAATCAAAAATAGTTTTATTTCCCTTTATATTAAAAAAATAACATCTAGATGGTTTCCATGACTTTAGACCTATTGGTCTATAAAATAATTTTTACAAGATTTTTTCCAAGATTATTGTCAATTACCTAAAACCTATCCTAACATGCCACATTTCCATAAATCAAAAAGGATTTGTTCAAGGCAGACAAATTCTAACTCATGAGATACTTTGCACTATCGAAAAAAATTTTAAAAAATATATTAGCAATATGAGATCAATGTTGTAATTGATTTCAACCTACTATGTGCATTGATGTCAACCTAATGGATCAAAGTGTTTCTTGATGTATGGAAGATGATAGAGGTTCATAAATTAGTATTCAGATGTTTATTAGATGTATGATGATAATGTTGAGTCAATATATGGTGTTTCCATAAGATGGTAGTATGGGAAGCTTTTAAATATGTAGGAAAGAGTATTGAATTCCTTATGAGAGAATGCCTCACATTCCTCCACATAAGAATTTGATGACTTTCAATTCTAGTTATAAGAAATATGCTTTGTGAATTTTGGCTAAAAAATAACCTCCATCATGTGTAAATCCAATTCCAATTGATCAAGTTTGATTAGTTGAGTGAGGAGGAGAGGAGATAGGTTTCATGTAGATAGCAACAAGAAGGAATGAATTCCCACATTCTCTTAGAGGAGTAGGTATAGGGGTAAGATGAAATTTTATATATGATGCATCCCTAGTGGACTTGGTTGATCCAAAAGCATCTCATCCATTAATGTGTTTCATTTAGATGAGGGGTTTACTAATGAGATTACTTAACAAATCCCTCCCTTGCAAATGTGATTATTTCTAGCAATGATCTAGGGGGATGGAATGACTACCTATATTCCACTATCTACCATGAGAAACTATGTTATAGCTCATAGGGGAGGGAAAATAAATAATCTACAAGCTGGTAAGGGAAAGGAACCATGTGCCAACTAGGAAAGAAACCAATTTCTAGTCATTGGTTCACTCAGTTGAAAACTATTTATATAAAAAAAGCTTAAAAACTTATAATGTGATTTTTGTGGATAGATTAATCATTGTAGCGCATGATGAAAACATAAGTATTTGCCTATAAATAGGTAGAGACTAAAAAACAAAGATAAAATTTAAAAGATGGGAAAATGTTTTAAAGGAAAAAGTTAAAACCATTCTAATATGGTACAATGTTAAAGGCATTATATGTTCCAAACTGTAGTACCTTTCTTGTAGGAGGTACTATTTATATCTTAATAGATCCAAATAACCCTATAAAAATTATTAGATATTGATGAACAACATGAACATTCTTCTCTCCTGCATGAATTTCCTAAAAATAATTCTTGGACCTATTAATAAATGCATGGTATTGAAATATGATTCTCAAATTGTGACCCATAATATCATATTACATCTCAATATGAAGCTTGTTGAAAACAATTCACCCAAAGTATACACTTTTCATTAAGGTTAAGATTTGGAATATCTTAGAAGATGACTTTATCTACCATATCTACAAGTATTCTCCTTGGATATCAATCATTGTTGTTGTCTTTAAACCAAATAATTGTATTCAAGGTGTATTGACTTTAGAGATCTTATCAAAGCTTCCTTTCAAACATTGACATGATTTTTTTATTTCACTATGGGACATGCTTTATTATCCTTTATGGATGTATGCTCTAGATACAACCAATTTTTCATTAATCCTCGGTATTAATACAAAACAATTTTTATAACTCTAGTGTTGGGTATGTAGATCTCTATAGTTTTTTTTACTATTAGTGACTCACACTTAGTCATTATCTAGGCAATGATGGTCGGTCATCACTGCAACCGAGTCATCATGTATAGGCTGAGTTATGTAATGTATACTTATCGAGCATTAGTACTGCCAAGTAAATCAATGGTCAGTATGTATTTTTGTATTAGCCAAGTTAAGTTTTTGCTGAGCTAGGTAAGTATGAATACCAAGCGACAGAGATATCAAAAAATTATGAGTACAGTGCATGTCGAGTATCAGGGACATCATTTGCCAAGTTAGCCAGAAATGACATATGAGTTTGTTATGGCATAGTGATCGAGGTAAAATATTTTGGCCAACATTCATGTTTTGTATTTTGTTGGTTGAGTAAATCACGGAGGTGATTACACACCTATTTTTTAATCATTGATCCCTATGCAACACTTAGAGCCAATCAAAAATTAGTAAAGCTTAAGCAGAAAAAAGAGTAAATCTAGATCGTAGATCTTGAATCATGAAGATGTTTAGTTGTCTATATAAGGATAAGATTTGAACCCTAAAATGTGTTAAGGAAGAGGATGCAAAGGGAATGAAGGAATGAACATTGAAGCATTTAGATAGAGTTCAATGACCGAGTCAAGCAGTGAAGGACAGAACAAAGATAAACTTGATAAAAGAGATCAAAATAATATTGTAAGGAGAAGATCTATAATCAGCATACAGTGCAAACCAAAGTATCAGGTACTGATACATTCTAACAAGTTTATCAAGGTAAATCTCTTAGCCAAGAGGTTTTAACAGACCTATTGTAATATCTTAACTAAGTGCTTACTTTAATGTGAGTTTTAAATCCTTTAGCAAGGTAGACTATATAAGTCTTTTAGCTCTTAACAAGGAAAACCCCTCACAAGGTAGATCATATTTTTTATCAAATTTTGTATCCCTAATAGAAAAAATTTATACTATAGTAGTGAGGATTTGTGGGTGTCATCCCCACCCTAGTTTTACCTTTAAAGGGTTTTTGGGTAACCAAAATTATTGAGTTATGAGTACTTTCTTGAATGATGCTTAGAATATTAGTTGCTTTGTTTTGATGAAGTTTTGTTGAAGCTATGCAAAAATTTTATGCAATGTTAAAATGAATTAGTAGGTGATCTCTGATTCACCCACCCCCCCCCCCCCCCCTCAGTATCACATTTCCCAACTATATTTCCAACAATTGGTATCAGAGCTTCAAGGTTTCTCATAGAAAGTCTAACCACTTGAGGAAAAAGATCTTGAGATGGAAGTTTATAAGCTAGGAAAGGTTATAGAGAATTAGAAGATTGATGTATAGCTGGTATTACAACAAATAGAAGCAACCAAAGGTGAACTGAAGAAATCCTTGAGCAGGAGGAGAGAAATTGCTATTCAGGAAAATGATTCACAATATCAAGAAGAAGATACCACTGGACTATTTGACAATGGGAACTCTGCAGAAAGTGATAAAGCAATAAAAGAGCTACTAGAGAAAAATACCATACTAAATGATGACATCAGAAATCTAAAGAGATCTAACAAGAAATTCAATCTGTCAGACTCTGTAAAGTATTTGAACAGAAAAAGAAAGCTGAAGAAGACAAGATAATGGCTGAAGAAGATAAAAGACAAATATCAATGAGACTTGATGAGAGGAAAAGTGACATGCAAAGGTTGACCAACAATCAACTAGACATGGTAAATCAATTGATGTTGGTTAATAAAGAGTTGGGCAGGAAAGATATGGGAATCAACAATATGAGATCTAAAAATGATCAACTAAGGAATGAACTGAGATCTGAAAAAGAAATCAATGAAAGGATCGACAAATTGAATGATGCTACAAAATACTTTGAAGAGCTGTTAAGGTCACCTAGAAGATCTGGTGATAGATCTGGACTTGGACTAAATGAGCATTCATCATCCATTGAAGAAGGAGAATCATCAAAGAATGGAGAGAAAAAGAATGCAAAACCTAAGAACAACAAGCCCACATGCCATCATTGTGGAAAGCTAGGACATACAACTAACATATGCAGAAGCAAACATGGTAAGTTTGATCTTAAACCTAAATTTAATGGGTATTAATTTAACTGTAAGAAACATGGACATCAGGCACATGAATGCATGTCTAAGGTCAGTAGTTCACCTACCTCACCAAACTTTCAAGGACATTGTTTCAACTGTCAGAAATATAGGCATAGAGCATTTCAATGCAGATCTAAACCTAAATGGTCATCAAATGAACAAACTAAGTCACCTGTGAAGAATAACTCATACAATTGGGATTATAAGACTTGGTACAATTATCATTATTGTGGAAAATATGGACACATTGGAGAAAATTGTATGAAGACTCATTTTAGAGGTAAATCCAAAAGTTGGATGAATGGAAGCATGGTATGTTACAAGTGTAACAAGATAGGTCACCTAAAAAAAGATTGTAGATCACCTATGCTGAGCAATGATCAAAATTAGAATGAAGATATCTGTGAGAAATTGAGAAAGCAGATGAATAAGACATGGAAGAAGAAAGAGAAGAAAGCATAAGTGAAGCTAGTGCATCTGAGGTCACCCAATCCGATGGATTGGGTGATCACACTTCTTCAAACTAAGCAAAGAAGGTATGTTTGGAACTGAGTATTACAATGCTTTATCTTACATCAGTTTCTAACATAAGTTGAACTTATAAGTCCATATCTGCATAGATAAAGATGCATTAGGACATATTTGAGAAAAGTAGAGTATTTCATTTTTATATTGGGTGTCAGTGTTTTGACTAAATTATCAATGTATGTCGAGCACCTGTGGTAGCTGAGATGTGATGTACATCGAGCTGTGTCTGAATGATTATATCAACCGAGCTTGTGTTAGTCGAGGTTAACATAGGTTTTTTGAGACAAGTGCATTCCACTTAAAATTTTATACGGAGCATTTATGAGGCCCTAATTCAACTTTTTGGAATCTATAAAGAGGAAAGTTACCATTTATTTCATTATGTACCAAGAGAATTGAAATTTCTTTGAGTGATTCAGAGAGCGAGTAACCAGTTTATCAAAGGGTGATTCCGAATCTTTTCAGCGTGCCATTGACAAATCATTTGCAGAACACTTACGAGAAAGGTACCCTACCGAGCAATATTTATTTTCAAAAAATTTTAAGTTAAAAATGGCATCATCATTGTCTATTGCAATGAAGAGACAAGGGATGGAGGTTTTCAATGCATAGTTGGTAAGGAATGAAGTTTGTAAGCGGCAGAAGTTTAAGGAAATCCCGAAGAGCACGATCAAAGGAGATCTTACTGGTGTTGTATCCTTGATTCCAGAGAATGTGTTAATAATAAATGACATTAGGTCTTGTTATATGTACAAAATCAGAGAGATTGGAGACTACAAGATCAGGGAGGCATATGACAAGTTGTGTGATAATGGTGTGTTGAAGCCGGAATATAAATCATTTGCCAAGCAAGGGTTAGTTCATGCCCTAGGTTTCCCATAGAATTTTAAAGTTGAATGGATAAAAATTGTATTAAGTTGAGTGCATGATATGCAATTGTGGCTAGAAGATGGACCAGTTAAGATAACAAAGGAAATGATTAATTGGGTAACTGGATACCCTACAATTTAGGGAAAAAGAATAATGAAATGTGCAAGCAAGGAAGAAATTCAGGCAAACACATAGGCATTTTGGAACAAGCATGGAATGATGATTTCCACCATCACTAATCCAGAGATTGACTTTGCAGTTAGGGTTATCTCACACAAATTCTACCAATCCAGTCGGTTGGACAGTGTCCCATGTATGGCAGTGGACCAGGCATGGAAAATCATCAAGAAGGGACACACTTATGATCTTGCCGAGCTCCAGCTGACTCAACTTGTCGAGAACCTAAACTCAATCCAACATGCAAAGAATTCTATGTGTAAGTTTGGTTCTTTGCTCATCTGTCTATTCTTTTATATTCAAAAGTGTTTTCCTACTGTTGGAGGTGTGACATGGGATAAGAAGAAACCCATTACAATTCAAATTAATGATTTCATAGGTCAGATAGGAGAAAGTTTTAATGGTGTAATGGAGAATTATTTCATTGAGTTCAAGAAGAAAATGAGGAAGAGGAGTAGAATCCTTGTGTCTTTAGTTGAGAAGTATAGTCAGGATGTATGCTTTCTAGTTGACACAAACTTCACCTATGCACAAGAAGTTTTACCGAGGGTTTCATGGCTAATGCCATTACCTTATGAGGTAAACATTGATGAGACTACAACTGCTATAAAATCCCATCTAGCTAAAGAAATTGATGATAAGGAACCTTATTTTGGAACATATGAAGAAGCCAAAGCCAAATAACTATGGGATTGAAAGTTGCAATTGTAGAGAGAAAGAGGAAGAAAATTGTGAAGAATTTGGAGAAATTTGTGGAAGAAACAGAAAAAAATGCACCACTTGAATTAACCCAAGGACTGGGAGAAGATGAAATAAGTGATCATAGTGAAAGTGAAGAGGAGAAGAGGTAGAAGTAGAAAAGAAGAAAGGCAAGAAGACAGTACTTGTCGAGCCCACACCCAAAAAGGTAAAAAAACCTAAAGTGACATCGACAACTATGCTTAGGCCTGAAACAAGGGCAGCCTCTTCAACTGCCAAGATACAAGAGCAATCCCCTACATTAGGAAAAAGAAAATTTGTTAAGCCTAAGTCAATGCAGACTCGGGCAAACAAAAGGCCTAGAAAGAAACTTATTCTAGAAAAATAAGACGATGAGGAAATAGAAAGTGATGAAGAGGTGATGAAGAAGATTGCATTACAGAATGTAATACCAAATATGGATGAAATATGCCACACTATCACAAGCTCTACTAGAATTGATGATCTAAAGGAATTAAATTTTGGGAGCATGAGTATAGGAGATAAAGAAAAAGTTGAAGACGCTATTCTTGAAATGCTTTTCATCTCCAATATGTTACCTATACAGTTAGAAAAATGGATTCCTAAAGATTTGTGCAATAGAGTTACCCAAAAATGGGAATTTTCTCTTTTTACCAAGAAGGAGATAAGAGAGAGCACATTAGTTCAAGTTTCACCGAATCTCACCCCTACAAATATCAATAAAATTGTGGAACAATACAGGAACAAATTCATTCCCAAACAAAGAGCTTATTCTATCCTTCAACACAAGGTTGAGGATGTTGTACAGGAAAGTCTGAAGACTTGGAAAATAGTTTCTGGGTTGTTTATTGACAAAGATGCAAGTACATCTAAGGATGTTGAGCCAAACAATATACAAAATCCAATGGAGTTACCTATTCAGGAGATAGAAGCTCCAAGGAAGAGAAATGTCAGAAGGTATCAAAATTATTGTTGATATAACAGAAGATACCCCAATAGACACTCGGGTATTGACTGAGGAGGATATACAAGCAGAGGAAGCAAAAGACACATCTTTTCCAGGCAGTAATATTGTTCTATTACAAGTGAAAGATTATCCAAAAATTGATGATACAAAAACTGTTAACACAACCCCCGCCAAACTTGAAGTTGTTACAGTTGACATGTTGGCCAATATGAGCACTACCGAGGAACAGGATCAGTTGGCAACAGAAAATCAGCCTACATCTGCTGAGGAATCATAGCAAGATAAAGGAGAGAAGTCTACAATAAATGAATCAAGTCCTCATTTGGAGGATAAGGGAAAAGAAGAAAAAGACAAAGCTATTGACATACAAGAGCCTAAGGAACAAGAGGCAATACAAGCTCTTGTACAAATGCCAAGTGAGAGTACACCAAAGAAGAAAATACTGAAAAAGAAGGTAAAAATATCTTCACCTGAGGTAACAATTAACGAAGTTATTGTCATTCCAAAATGGGATTCTGATAACTTATCTTATGAGCAGATGCAAATACTGCAAGATCTATTGAAAAGAAAAAGCGGGCAGGAAGAACTAAGAAGGGAACATTAGCAAAAGTAGGTCTTGTATGAAATAAAAGAAATATTTATTGATGCTTTTGAGTTATCTGATGTAAAAAATTCCAATTCTATACTAGAACAACTTGTCCATATAGTCAAGAAAGTGACCAATGAAGATAGCGGAGCCAGTGATAATTTTTTGCAGTGATCGGAAAGAAATTTTGAGACCAAGATGATGGACAAGATATCTATCAAGATTGCAGTAAAATAGGTAGCACTTTCTACTTTGGTAACAGAGTCAGAAGAAGTAGTTGTGAAGGCACAATCTCTTCTTACCAAACTATGCAATGTAGAAGAATTCACATAGGATAACCAAGGGCTGGTAGATAAACTACAGCAAGAACTTAAGTCTACTAGTCAATCTTTAAGCTTGGATGCAGAATCAAGTTCTAACATTATGCCAAGCTTATGCATACACAAGGAAGGATAGTCGAGTTGATGGCTAATGATGGTAAGATAAGGTCTCATCTACTCTCTATGTAAACAATCTTGACACCTCATCTGGAGGCCATTCAAAGAGAGTTAGCCAAGGCTAAGGACTTAACACAAAAAGATTCAAATTTGTCTACCGCCAAGAGCCTAGTCAATCTAGCTGCCAACCTAGAAGTGCAGTCACAAATTTTGAACATTGCTACAGCTGGATGGGAAACTGCATTACATATGGTTATGATGTTGTGCAAACCATTTTTGGAGAAATACTTCATGATCCCCACTCCAAAAGAAATCAAGCATGCCAAAAACAAGGGGGAAATCAAGTGACATGACATATTTAGGAACAAGGGAAACGTAACAAATTTTTTTATGTATATATATCTTGGGGGAGTATTCTGCTAATTCTAAGCACTTTTGTAAATACTCATGTAATGTCATGATAAAGTGTTTTTGCCACTAATGTCAAAAGGGGAGATTGTAGATCTCTATAGTTTTTTTGACTATTAGTGACTCACACTTAGTCATTATCTAGGCAATGATGGTCGGTCATCACTATAACTGAGTCATCATGTATAGGCCGAGTTATGTAATGTATACTTACCGAGCTTTAGTACTGCCAAGTAAATCAATGGTCACTATGTATTTTTGTATTAGCTGAGTTAAGTTTTTGCTGAGCTATGTAAGTATGAATACTGAGTAATAGAGATATCAGTAAATGCTGAGTATAGTGAATGTTGAGTATCAGGGACATCATTTGCTGAGTTAGCCACAAATGAAATATGAGTTTGTTATGACATAGTGATTGAGGTAAAACATTTTGGCTGACATTCATGTTTTGTATTTTATTGGTTGAGTAAATCACGGAGGTGATTACGCACCTATTTTGTAATCATTGATCCCTATGCAACACTTAGAGCCAATCATAAATTAGTAAAGCTTAAGTGGCAAAAAGAGTAAATCTAGATCGTAGATCTTGAATCATGAAGATGTTTAGTTGTTTATATAAGGATAAGTGTATACAACTAAATGTATCTTCATAGAATTAATGTTAATCATCAACAATAAATGAAATAGTAACTAAATTACAACCACAATTGAGCAACTATTCAATGACTAATTCAGCATCCTATGGCTCTCTAACTAAAATGTTAATGAATAAGCTCTCAGCAAGCTCTCACTAATGGCAGTTCTAGAATGAGAATTGATTGAAATAAACAATGCTAAAGCTAACAATTATCAATATAAATGCTAAAATTCTCTTAAATGCTCTTCTAAACTCAAATTGCAAGAGGTTTGATGCAATTCTTAGATAGGTGGTTGATGAATTATGAAGGATTTTAGCCTTCCTTTTATAGATTTTCCCAATGTGAGGGGGTGTAGTTGTGTTTGATCATGGTTGAGTTGGGGTTAAGTCTTTGGTTCCACCCTTTGAAGACAAAGCAAAGTTTGTGTCCTCAAAGCTTGGGACAAGTAGACAAGATGGATGGCTAAGATTCTCTCTCACTTTGAGTGATTGAGATTCAATTTGGCTTGATCCATGTGAATGCCTTTGCTCAAATCTCATTGGTTGATTGATTTTCTCTCCTTTTGGTTTGTTGAGAGTAATTGATTTTTATTAATTGATTTAATTGATTTATTTTAGCCATGTACCCCTTGAATGGGTTGAATTTAATTTAATCCAAGACTATACAATTAATTGAATTAATTGTATTTTAATTTGATTGCACTTGATTAAAATGCTCTCAATTTTGATTGATATTGAATTAAGACTTGATTTTAATTTTGATTGGCTAATTGTGTATTTTGATTCAATTATTTCCTTGATTTTCCTTGATTTCACTTGATTTACTTTGAATTATCATTAAATTGTCTTTGTCCATTTTTAGGTGATTACAAATTCCCCTCTTTGAGTTGACGTGTGAAGCATGTCGATTCAAAGAATACTCTGATCTTGCTTGATTGATAAGTCTTGATTCATTGATAATCGATCCCTGATGTTCATTTGATGGTCTTCGATGGTTGATCCTTTAATTCTTGATATGAAATTGATGTCGGTATGATTGATATGAAACTCTTGATTGATATGGTTCTCTGATGATCGTTCTTGATATGATGGTATGATATGATGGTTGATTTGATGATTAATATAATGCCCCTTTTGTTTGATTATGAAAAAAAATTTGATAACAGCTTTTGATTTTATTTGATGATCGATCTTTGATTTTCATTGATGTTACTGATGATGTTGATATGATTATTTGATGGTATGCCCCCTCAGAAATGAAACATATATTCATTTCTCAATAGATAGATTTAAATGATTGATTGATTGATATGTTTTCATTTCTGAAAAACACTTTATGATATGCCCCAGTTAATGCAATAGGTTAATATAGGTCAAGGTTAATTTTCTCCTCAAAATTAGGTCAAAAATAGCTTAAATAGGTTGAAAAACCTAGATTTACTATTCATTTTTACCTTCCTCTTTGTTAATTTTTCTCTGATCCTCTCCTGCTTTTCGAGATGGTTGTACCTATTCAAGAGCATCGATTCGAGTGAGGTCATAGATATGCGAGACCACCTGATTATGGAGCTCCAGTAAGTACTTTTCAAACCTTGGTATTGCATTTATTGCTCTTTAATTAGCATTTATTGCATTTCCCATTTTAAACACTGCTTTGAAATATTTAATTCATGCATAGGATAATTTCAATGTCGCATAGGATTTTTAAATGTTGTATCCACAATTTTTAATGTCGCGTATGATCATTTTGCTATCGCTTATCAATTTTCTGTTGTCGCCTGTGTATGAAATATTCACGCGTAGACCTAGGTTAAAAAAACCCAAATTCCATGTATTTTACCACCTGTGAAACCCTCTCTTTTTGATGTCGCTTATGAGGAATTAGATGTCGCTTAGGCTATTTCAATGTCGCTTATGAGTATTTTGTCACCTAAGACAAAAGTAATGTCACCTGTCAAGATTTGTGCGTTGCTTAAGAAAAATGTCACCTGCGATGATTAAAATCACGCCTATGGTATTTTTCTCAAAATGTTCTTTCTGTAAAAAATTTAATACATCAAAATGATTGATTTGAATAATTTGATTAGGTCAATTATAGTTGACCAAAACAATCGATTAGGATATCCGTATAATAATACCAATGAATTTTAATTGTCAATATGTTATGATAGGTTGATGGTTTTGATATTTTATTCTCAAGATCTAGAGAAATAAAACAATGATTTTCCTTCTTCATGATATAGAGTTAGGAATGTTGATATGCTCATGATGAACAAATGAATTTTAAAATAACTTGATTTACTTTAGATGTTCCTTGATATACTATGCTGATATGATTCTTTTGTTTTCGTGCCAAACAGGCTCACCATGATGTGTTATATATCCAATCAGTTGCATCTTGGGTGATTGATCTTGGACAGGCACTGACTGATGCTAAGCTACGTGTCGTTGAGACTTGTAGTTTAGGTTTCCTTCTTGATCTTCCTTGGTTACAGTTGAACCATGGACTATTGATAGTTGTGGTAGAGCATTGGCACTCTGACCACAATACTTTCCATCTTCCTCATGGGGAGATGATGATCATGCCCGAGGACGTGTATCATTTGCTTCAGATTCCTTGTCATGGAGAGATTGTTTACTATGATTCTATTGTCTATCGATGAGTATTCGGGGACAATCTGATTGATGATGATACTATCACATGGCCACAGTTTGCCTCCTTTCCTACATTGCCTGCAGTTCTGGGTGCATTGATTGGTGGTTTACTCCTTCTTGACCGACAAGGTCATGGTTTTTCTATTGATTGGAGTAGAATTCTGGAGGATTTACTATCACATCCTCAATGTTTTGATTGGGGTTCTTGTGTACTAGCACAGCTATATCGAGGTCTTCATGAGGTGGTGTATAGAGAGAGTTCTTCTTTATCTACTGGTGCTATCGTTTGTCAATTATGGATTTGGGAGAATCTTCCTATTACCAGGCCTATTTCTAATAGGATACGACCACATAGATTTCCTTATGCTTACTTATATACTAGTATGGTGATTCAACATCATTTAGGTCATCTAGATTTTTGGAGATGTCAGATAAATGATCTTGATCAGGTGATATGGCATCCATACCTTGTTTGTGAGGGTTAGTGGGAGGATGATGATGAGTTTCCATATATGTTTTCTCCTTGTTCGATGATTGGCCGGTCTGATACTATTATTGAGCAATTTTGTTTTGGTTGAGTTTCCAGACAGTATGGTAGGATTTAGGACATGCCTCAGGGAAATACTTTGTATGCATAGGTACAGGCTGAGAGATCTATGTGGGGCCCTTGTATTGATTTTCAATTTGCCATGAATCAAATTACTGGTATGGCTTTCTATATATGGGAGATGTTACCAGGTATGGCTGATGTAGGGATGTCTCATGAGTATGCAGACTGGTGGGCTCAGAATAGGTTTATTCCTTTTACAGATCTAGCTGATCCTATTCTAGAGTGACATGGTGGTGGTGGTGGTGGTGATGATGGGCGTGGTGGTGGTAGAGGTAGACATCAGAGATGTAGAGGATGTAAAGATCCTCCCATTGTTGTGGGTAGAGGATGGGTGAGGGATGGACATGATCAAGGTAGAGCCAAGGATAGACAGGCTGATGTGGTCCAGGTAGTTCCTCCTAGGGCAGTAGTTAGATAGGATAGAGCTCATTTACAATAGAGAGCTCAGAGACAAGCTCATGTTGATGCTGCTAGGCAGGTTCCTAGGGGTGTAGATCCTTTGGTACAGTTACAGAGAGTTGCCTTGGCACAACAAGATTATGATGCTCAGTAGGTTCAGGCACCATAGGTTCCAGCACAGCAGACTTCATAGCCAACTCATCAACCATAGGACCATGGACAGGATCCACAGGATGCTCCCACTATTGGTTTTTTAGCCTGAGATATGTGGTCTATGAGGATAGAGATATCTACTATTGGGGGGCGTTTAGATTAAGTTGTTGCCTTGATGCAGCAATTTCTTTCAGCCGTGATTGTTCAAAGACCTAGCAGAGTGAGCACTTCTTAGGCTCCTCCTCCACAGGATGATAGAGATCCAGGTGGTTCTAGTGCTACAGGATCATGATTGATTGATGACAGATTCATATATCATTGATATCCTCTGTTGCACATTTCATATGTTTTGATTGGACCCTTTGATGTACCACTTTCATGATATTGTTCCTGGATATACTTTGATGTACTGGATCCTTTGAGAAACATTATTTTGATGATATATGATGATCCATTCCTTCATCTCTATTTGATGAGTTGATTTATGAGATTATCTTTATATGCAGCTATATGATGTTTTATGATGCATTTACCTTTAATTATGTTATGGATGCAATGTATCTTATTTTTATGATATAGATAGATGGATGCTTTGATGTATGAATATTATGAGATGTTTTCTATTTTTCAATGTATGGATGCAAATTATTTTATGATCATATGAATATTGATGATCCTATGTTTTTGTATTTTCCAATGTATGCAATTCTATCTGTAACTACATGTATGTAAATGATGTATGAGTAATGATTCTTTTTTCTTTTCCTTTCCAGATATTTATGTATAATGACTAATGATTAATGATATGCATGTATGCAAAAGATAATCTCATTTTCATTGTTTTGGATCTTAGAATCATGATGTTTGAATTGAACCCTCCCCTTTCACTTTTCCCCTTGCAATTTAAGCTAAGAAAAGCAAAACAAATATATACAATGCACTTAATTTAACATGTATGTAGCTAACTATCATTATTCAAGAATTAGAGCTTATTTTCATCATTGAGCATTTTTTGGATCCCATTTTTTAGTACAATCATCACTAGTTCAACTATGATGATATGAATACTTTTGCCTTTTTCCTTGCTTTCCCATCAGTCTCTTCAGTATGACTATCACTGATTGAAGCCAAACATGAGATTGCAAATATCGATTTTGTCAGATTTTATGTTGCAAGTGGATGTTGGTATTATGATATTGAAGATCAAAATAGCCAAGGTATCTGTTTGCGTAAACAAGCAGAAATCTCCATTTTATCCTATGTAAAAGTCCTCGATGATTCTTTGATGATCATGTCCTTAGACAAATAATACATGATTTGAATCTTTGATTTTAAGACAGCCATTAAGAAATCGAGAAAATATCATCCTTTCATCATAGCTTGTCTAGTCTAAAACTTTCATCGATTCGCTAGAAAGAAATGATTTCATCAATTGAATCAACACTTAGAAAAATTTGGCCATGTTTTTTCAAATCCATAGTTCAAGTGTAGTTCCATCCATTCCATACTTTTAATCCTGATAAAGATAAAGTCATTTAAGTTCTTGGATCAAATTTTTCATTTTAGACTCACATTGGATTGGGATGTAGATTTGATTAAGTGTTCCTCTTTCGAGTGTGATGAATTGATTCTCTGATTGAATAAAGCTTGTTGATGAATCCTTACTCCTTGAGAGTAGATTGCCCCCAATTTGATATTGATTTTTTTTATGGGACTCAGGACAATTTTTTGATTAGGTGACCAAAATCTTAAGGTACATGCAAATGCAATTGTGGGGTTTTATTATGCAATATATACAAATGCTAGCGAATGCAATATTAACAAGGTGACCTTCTAAGTATGCAACTGACTTAGACTTTCAATGGTGCCTGTTTACCAGGTTTTCACCAATTCAATGGATCAAGCTCTCTTTTTTTTCTATTTTTAAAGCTTTTTTCTTTTTTTGCTACCAAGGTGCCTATTTGCTAGGTTTTCACCAAGGCACTTTTCTTCTTTTTCAATTTTTTTGTATTTTTCTCTTTTTTCATATTATCAGGGCACCTATTTTCTAGGTTTTCACCAAGACAACATCTTTTTGAGGATCATATTTGAATGTTTTTTCCTTTCTTCATGCTCAATTTTCCACTATTTTTTATCTTTTGTGCTTTTCAAAAAAAAAATTGATATTTTCAGCTTTTCCAATGTTTTTAAGATCTCTTTTGAATTATGCACAATAAATATGATGCTTTCCATCTAATACTCTATATACTCTTTCATCTACCCTAGGTATAGAACCTCTTAAGATGTATGCTATTTATGGGTTCTTGAAGCTCTTCACCATCACAATCTAATAACTTGTATGTGCCGGTCCCAAAATCTTCAACAATGAGAAATGGTCCTAACCAGTTTGCTTCCCACTTTCCTTTTTTCTCTCTTTCTGCTTGGTTCTTGGGATTTTCACGCAACACTAGATCACCTATTTGGAATGTCCTTGGCTTGATGTGTTTATTGTAAGATCTTGACATTCTATTCTGGTATACCTTTAAGTGATCAAAGGCTTCTTTCTATTTTTCATCCAAGAGTTCTAATTCTTGTAGCCTAGCCACCCTATAGTCTTCCTCATTTATCAATCCATGCATAGATATCCTTAAGGATGGAAGTTCTACCTCTAAAGGCAAAATTGCTTATGTTCCAAAGACTAAGGAGAAGGGTGTAGCCCCTGTTGGCGTCCTTATGCTTGTCCTATAAGCCCACAAGGTCAGGTTTATCTTGATATGCCAATCTCTACCAGAATTATCCACCATTCTCTTCAAGATTTTCAATATGTTTTTGTTTGTTGCTTCGGCTTGTCCATTACCTTGAGGGTAATATATTGAAGATGAATGATGTATCATGTGAAATTTGGTGCAAAATTCTGTTATGTCTTTGTTCTTGAAATTCCTTATGTTATCTGTTATAATGGCATGAGATATGCCATATCTACAAATTATATGATTTAGGATAAACAAGGATATATGTTTGCCTATTGAAGTTGATAGGGGTACAACTTCCACCCACTTAGTAAAGTATTTTGTGGCCATTATGATGAATTTATGCCCATTTGAAGATGGTGGATGAATCATTCCTATTAGATCTAGATGCCACTGATAGAATGGCCAAGGTGTGGTCATTGGATGAAGTTCTTGCGCTGGCGCATGTATCAATTTTTTGTGAAATTGACACTCCTTACAAGTTTTTGCAAAGTTACAAGAATCTTTTTCCATGGTAGGCCAAAAACATCCTATCCTAAGAAGTTTCTTAGCTAAAGATAATCCATTTCATAGTGATCCACAAATTCCTTGGTGAATTTCTCATAAGGCTAATTTTGATTCTTCCTCTTCTAAACACCTAAGGAGCATTCCGTCAAGACTTTTCTGATACAATGTTTCAGCAATTATAGTATATTTGGCGGCTTGTCTAATGAAACTTTTCTTTTGGTTTCTGGTTTGATTGATAGGAAGGGTTTGGTCTTTCAAATAGGTGTAAATGGGTCCATACCAAGGTGATTCAATTGTAGTAAGTAGGCAAATGGTATAAGGATGGGTTGGGTCATACACAGGTTGAATCGCTTCTTCTACCAAGAACTCATATCTATCACTCTGATCAGGCATCTGCAAAAGTGATGCTAAGGTTGCCATGGCGTCTGCTGCCTTGTTCTTTTCTCTCGACACTTGTTCAAATGTGATGATTATGAAATAATTCTTGAGATTATCCACCATGATTTTGTAAGGTACCAATTTGTCATCTTTAGTCTGATATTCTTCATTGACTTGATTTATGACTAATTGTGAATCTCCATATACCTTTAATTCTATCACTTTGCACTCTAATGCCAACTTGATTCCAATAACCAAGGCTTCATATTCTGCTATATTATTTGTACATGGAAATAGCAATTTGTATGACTTAGGAATAGTGGAGCCTTGAGGCATGATTAGAAGTATGCCAACTCCTGACCCATGGTGAGTGTAGGAACCATCAAAATAGAGCTACCATGTTTTTGCCTCAACATTCACAATTTTTGCATCTGGGAATTCAACTTGTATAGGATGATCATCATTACGTGGTGCCTCTGCTAATTGGTCTACAATAACTTGTCCTTTAATTGCTTTTCTATCAACATATTCTATATCAAATTCACTTAGGATCATTACCCACTTTGCTAATCTTCCATTTAATGTTGTTTTGCTTAATAGATACTTCAAAGGGTCAATTTTTAGCAATGAGTCTTATCTTGTGGGCTAGCATATAAAGGTGTAACTTTTGGGAAGCAAAAACTACATCCAGGCATGCCCTTTCCATGAAGGTATAGTTTAGCTCATATTTGACTAAGGTTCTACTAATGTAGTAGATTGCTTTCTCTTTTCCATTCTCGTCTTCCTGTGCTAGAAGTGCCCCCAATGAATTCTTTGTTGCTGAAATGTGCAAAATTAAGGGCTTGCCTCTGATAGGTGGCATCAATATTGGTGGATTCATGAGGTATTTCTTTAGTAGATTGAAAGACTCTTCACATTTTTCATCCCACTTGAAGATTGTATCTTTATGCAAAAGTTGGGTGAAATTATGGCATTTTTCTGCCAATTGAGAGATGAATCTCCTAATGGATTGTATCCTTCCTTGTAAATATCTCATCTGAATAATGGTTTTAGGAACTTCCATTTCCATTATGGCCTTTACTTTAGCTGGATCAACCTCTATCCCTTTAGCAGATACAATGTAACCTAGAAATTTACCAGATTGAACTCCAAAAGCACACTTCTTTGGGTTAAGCCTTACTTTGAACTCCTCTAACCTTTCAAAAAAAATTTCCAAAATAGGTAGATGTTCTTTTCTTGAATGTGACTTAGCTAGTATGTCATCTACATAATCTTCCATGAACTTATGCATCATATCATGGAATATTTTAGTCATTTCTCTTTGATAGGTCACTCCGGCATTTTTCAAGCCAAAAGGCATGACATTCCAACAAAATGTACCCCATGCACATGTAAAGGCAATTTTATCTTGGTCTTCAGGTGCTATCTTGATTTGATTATAGCCACTAAATCCATCCATTAGTGAAAACATGGAGTGTCCCATTGTTAAGTCTACAATAGCATCAATGCTCGGAAGTGGGAAATCGTCTTTAGGACATGCCAAGTTTAAGTCCCTAAAGTCCGTGTAGATTCTGATTGACTTATCCGCTTTTGATACTGGCACTATGTTGGAGATCCATTGTGCATAATCAATGGCTCTTATAAACCCCACCTTTAATATCTTTTCTAGTTCCACTTTGACAAGTAAGGCTATATGAGGGTGCATTTTCTTTAGTTTTTGCTTGACCGGTTTAGCTCCTTCCTTTATATTGAGGTGATGCATTATCAAATTTTGGTCTAACCCCAGCATATCATCATAAGACCATGCGAAGTTAACTTGATTTTCCTTAAAGAACTTAATGAACTCTGTTCTTTCTTTGTTGGATAGGGATGATGCTAAGTGGATGAACTTTGGCTTTGTTTCTGATCCAATATTTATCTTTTCTATTGGCTCAATTAGAATTGGAGATCTTTCTTCATAGTGATCTGGTAGAACATCCAAACTCCCTTCCATAGGTGCCTCAGTTGGGTTTTCACCTTTGGAAACATCCTTTATTTTCTTTTTTTTTCTTGATCTAATGTTGCCTCAAAGTGGTTTTCAACACTCAATTCTTTTCCTTTTCTATTTTTTTTTATTTTTTCATTTTTTCTCAAATTAAGAGTTTGGATCCTCCCTTTGATTATTTCTTCTTGATAGTCCTTGGTAAAAGAAGGTTCAACCATGTGGAGGTATTGGGACAGTGTATTGTCATTCAAGAAAGTTGGCAAGGTATCGGGTTCAATGGTATCCCATTCAATTAGATCCGGCTGAATAAGAGTTAAAAGGTCAACACTTGGGTTTGTCTCGATTGGGCTTAAAGTGTATATCTCATTGTTGGAAGGTTCATACATTGTATCTTGAAGATCTCGGACATGGGCTTCCTCTAAATGCTCTAAAGAAGAAGGATCAAAATCCTCCTCACTAGACTCCACTATGGTTTCTGTTGGATAAAACTCATGGGGATTAAACCTAGCATTCGATTCTTCCATAGTAGGTCTCCATGAAGGAACGTGTTGTTCACCTACCCATTGATTTATCTCAATTTCTATGCTTGGCATGTCATTTTCAATCACTTGACTAGAACTAGATGCTTGATTTAGAGGTGATTCCACCATTAGTCCTTTATTTTTAGTAGAAGCATAGGTATGAATGACATCAATACCCTTGTCTTGGCATGACTCATCTGATAAGGTCTCCCATTCCCATTCATTAGAATCCTCATCACTATGAGATTCTAATTGTAGTATTTGATCATATACTTTGGGATAGTGTTTTTGTGTATATCCTTCTTCAAGATATCCTAAACCTATTTTCTACTTGGAATCTCACCATGTGGATTCTAGGGGTTCAATTAGCCCTTCATTTCTTGTACCTAAAGGTCCTTGACCTTTTTACCCCATCTTTTTCATGATTGCAAAACCTTTGCCATATTGGTGAGTAGGGATGGCTATATTTTGAATGTGCTTAACATGAGCACTTGATTCTTCATCCTTGTATAACCAATTTAGAATTTCATTGTCCTCTTCACTCATAGTGGATGATGTACTTTCCCTTAAAAATTTTTCATTATATTTATGAGGTAGACTTGGAGGTTTTCCAAAGGACTTTGGTGATAAGGGTAGGTCCATCATGGATAAGGAATATTTACCCACTCCTTGTTGTTTGATTTTGCATTGCTTATCAAAGTTTTTCATCATTTTATCCATCTTTTGATAATGGGATTCTTTAAGATATCTTGAAATAGATTTGGTAGATTCTTCTTTTTCTTATTCACTAATATCATTCTCATTAACCTTCTCTTTTCCTTTAGTCGATGTAGTTTGGTTAACGAGTTTTGGAGTTTCTTGAACAGCAATTTCTTCTTCCATCTTTTATTTTCCTTTCAGAAAAGGGATGTCTTTAGAACTTTGGCCTTGTTCCATTTGATTGGGTATAGACCCTTCAGCATTGTGTGGAACTAATGATTCATTGATAGGTTTGACGTTATTACAATATTGGAAGGGATTGAGGTCTCCACTTACCATTATTTCTTGTCCTTGATATGGAAATTTTAGGCATTGATGGTAGGTTGAGGGGACAGCCTGCATTTCGTGGATCCATGGCCTTCCTAAAAAAATATTATTGTATACACCTAAAAATGGTCACCTAGACTATTAGCCCCTTGCTAGCATTTTTGCTAAAATCATCAATTCCTTATTCTTGATCAAATCCTAATTCTGTCATTTATTCAATTATTTTCTATGGGCTAACCATTTTATCCCAAGTTTTTATTTATTTAAAAGGAATATTCCCTCCCCTTTTATTAAATAAAAATACCCCACTTTTCCTCTTATCCTAAGTTGCACAAATAAAGCATTATTCTAATTTTATAAAAAGGGAAAAAGCACTTTTTGTCTCATATGGACACAAAAGTCAACTCTTATTTTCCTATTGGAGGATACTTGTGCACATGGATTGCTCCTCTTTGATGCTCCACCCTTGATTAAATCTTTTGCCTCTTAATCTCCATGGTCCATTCCTTTTTATTTCTTATAAAAGGAGAGCTCTCTTCTTCATTTTCATATCTTAGGTTTTTATGCTAATATTATGCTGTGGGTTTTCTAGGTACATTTGGAGTTTTTGAAGATTTGGAGCATTCTTGGCTTTTGCATCTACATGTTATCATAGTTTCATTTCTTGTATTATCATGGCATTCATAGCTTCATACTTAGCTTAGATTTCCTTTATGCTTTAGATTAATTCATCTAGCTTAATTAGGAGGCTTGGTAATACTTGTTCTTTCATTTTCATAGCTTAGCTTGTATTTCCATTTCTAGCATAGCATTGCATTGCATTTTCATTCTTGATTCTTGAGGATATTGGCATTCTTGCCCTTGTCTTCATTTGAATCTCCCATTGCATGGTTTACTAGAAAAGTTATTGGCTTAATAGCTTTAGCTGAGAGCATTCTTAAAAACCCTTGCACTCCATGCCTAGGGAGCTATGGATCGATTTTTGAGAAATTTTTGCAAATGGTATCGAAAATTGAAGTGTGATATATTGTTGGAAAGGTCTTTCCGAGCCTAATCCAACCATGATGATTTCATTTTTAGATTTTGTCATTTGATCAGTTATTTTTTGCAAATTATCTAATTTTTCATGTGCTAACCATTGTTAGATTTTGGATTTTCCTAACCCTTGTTGGTCTAACAAGATTGTTTTGAAGGTGCTCTTTCTTTCATGGAAAATGCTTAAAATTGCTTGAGGTACTTTGTTCCACCTCTACAACATTTGGATTTTTGGATTAAAATTGAACCTCTCATGTGTTTGGCTTGAGTTTTTACATGCTTTCATAGAACACATTTCAATTGATGCTCTTAATGGGAAATGAAAGAACATAGATTTGTTTTTACAAGTTTGTGTAAGTGAATGTTTGTGTTTAAACCTTAAGTAATTCTTGGTTTCAATATCACATATCTCATTGAGTGATTAAGGACATGGATTCATTCCTTGTTTACATAGGGAGTTAAATGCACCACTTTGTGGACTCACTCTATGTTTGCTTGGAAAGTTAAATATTCCATTGATTCAACCCTTTGTCATTTGTGAGTAGTATTGATAAGCAACTTTAGATTACTTTTGATTGATCTTGTTAGCTAAATTGGGTGTTGGACTCGCTTATTTCTAATCGCCCCTCATTACCACCCTTTGGATGCAAGGTCAATATTCATACATAGGGGAGGGGTCTACTTGAAAAGAGCATTAAGTGTTCCACAAAGTTTCCCCCTTTTTATGCTTTCTTGATCTCATTAGTTTTCTAAGGTGTGGACTCACTTTGAGTTTGTGTGAGGAGTTAAATGTTCCACTTTTGGACTCACTTTTAGTTTGTGTGAGGAGTTAAATGTTCCACCTTGTGGACTCACTTCACATTCACTTGAAGAGTTAAATGTTTCACTTTTGGACTCACTTCACATTCACTTGAAGAGTTAAATGTTCCACTTTTGGACTCACTTCACATTTACTTGAAGAGTTAAGTGTTCCACTTTTAGTGCTTTAAATACTTTTGATAGTGAATTGCTTACTTTTTATTTCTAGAAGGCCTGCTTAGGGACACACCACCTCAAGAGATGACCTTAACTCCTGTGTTCCGGTGGAGTATAAATAGCGGGAGGTGAATCGAAAGACATCTCTCTTGAGAATTGAGTTTGATATCACTCTTGGCTAAGCCTTAAAGAACTTTATACCTTTGAGAAGTGAAGGAGGAGATTTGGGTTACCATCTCCCCCCGGCTGTGTGATTTTGGATTCTTCTCATCTATGGATTTGGGCCTCACGTACCTTGCGTATATCAAGGACTCCTTTTAGCAAAGCTATGTATATCCCTATAGACAGCTTGATAGGATGTTGTTGTGTTCTAAGTGCCTGCTAAAACATTTTCAAGAACATACACAAGTAGAATCTTTAAGGAGTAGAAATAATAAGTCACTATTCTTGTTCATGTGCAAGGTTTCTTTGCCCCTTGCTCATTGTTTGAAAACAATTTTTTGCTTGAACTCCTTGATTGTTGTCTTATGTGCTTGATCCATGATAAAAATCTATTGATATGCAAACTTGGTCAAAACGCTTCAAAACTAAGATTTTTATGTTCATTGGTCATAGAGTCGTACGACCCTACAAAAGTGTCACCCCGCTTACTGGAAATTGTCGCTTGGCTTAGGGAGAAGTTTCACCTTGCTATAAACTATCACCTTGTCTGCCTGGAAAGTGTGACCCAGAACCTTTTTACTGTCTTGTTGTTGTTGCAATTCAGAGCTGCTAAACTTGCATTTGAACCTATCGTAGAGTGTCTTTTTCTATTCTTACCTGAAGCTGGACTGTTATCTGCATGCTTAGACTTGTTCTAGACTGAAACAAATGAGCTAAAACTATTGGATTTGAGCTTAATGAATGCTACTCTTGATCACTTGTCGCATCACAGGTTACCTCTCTAGCTACTTGCTTTTTGAGCTTCTTGCTCGCTGCTCGGCTTTAGTCAATTGGTTGTTGTAAGTGCTTGAGCACTTTTGACGAGCCATCTCTCTATTGTTCTACTTTGACAAGTGATCTTTATTAGCTTTGCTTATCTCAAATCTAAGAAATTTTGTCTCATTCTATTAGTCAACCAACATCTCTTTTCATGCCAGTTACAACTTAGTCTCAATTTGAGCAGGAGAGTCATCCTCCGTTCAATTATACACAGTTACCTTCTCCAACTAAACACTCATGAGCACCCATTAGCAACAATAGTTCTAGTTCTAACCAATCTAAGGATTCTAAGGCTACCCTGTGGTACAAAGGAGGTTTCCTCTTTTCTGCATTCAAGACCCCTAAAAACACGGACAATGTCTCACTTACTTTGACTAAACAAGAAAAATTTCAACACTTGCAAGAACATTTTGAGCATAAAGATAACCAAGTGCGCTTAGACAAAGAACACAATCAACAAAGGATGGATGTTGCTAGGCACATGGCTTATAGAGGGACATTTCATGAGCAACCTGAGACTAGTAATCATGAGCATAGACCTCTTTTTATCAATGGAAACAATGGCAACAACACGCCACCAAGATCTCCTCCAAGACCCACTTTTGGTATGCCTTCTTCACCTGCTAGACCTCCTCCCTCTCAACATGAGGTAGAGGCTGATGATGAGATTTCTAGTGAGGATCTTATGAGATTTGAACAAGATGTGGTCTCCCAATGAATGATGCATAAGCTTTTAGAGCGTAATGGAGACCAATATTTTCAATATATGACTTCTAGAGGATACAAGCTTCCTCCTGGTTATGATGTCAGACAAATTGTCCAACAAAGAGTACCAACTAAATTGGAAGTCCTTCAAGAAGAACTACGTCGAACAAATCAATGCCTTACCCAAATGGCAATAGACAAAGAGCCTCCAAAGGTCTCTTTTGTAGAATCAATTTGTGATCTTCCCTTTGATAGGAGTCTATACATGGTCCCGTTTCCTAGGGATATTGAGGTTCCCAAATATGACAAGTATGATGGAAATGGTGATCCCCATGACCATGTGCCTCACTTTTACACTCTTAGCATGGACTTTCTTCATGAAGACACATTTCTTCTATGATTATTCCCTCAAATTTTAAGAGGCCAAGCTTTGGAATGGTTTGCAAAATTGACACCACCTCTTAAGACTTTTGATGAGTTGTCTCAATGATTTACCTAGCATTATTCTTACAACATCCAACAACATGTCACCGTGATAGATCTTGGTAATCTAAGACAACATCAAGGTGAGCCATTTGCAACTTACTTAAAATTTTGGAGGTCATTGTATTCTAGGTATCCTCGTCAGTTACCTGAGAGAGAAAAGATTGACATTTTCATCAACACTCTTGTGCCTGAGCTATATTATGATTTAAGGAAACAACTGTTCTCTTCTTTCAATGACATGGTTGAAAGTGCATATCAAATTGAGGATGTAGCTATAAGAAAAGGGGATATTGTTATTAATAAAGATGCTAAAGGCAATGGCAAAGACAAGAACAAACCTTGGAATAAAAACAAGTATGTTGTTAATGATGGGGTTGTTGATGCTCCTAAAGCTAAAGAGCCTACTTTCAATCTCTCCAATGCTATCTATGTAGAAAAACAACAAGAAGTTGCCAATGCTCACAATGCTCCTAAACCTCAATATGCAGATAAGCCTAAGAAGTCATTTCGAAAGTGAGTCTATACCAAGTTGGCAGAACCTTATGATGTGATCCTTAAGACTTTGGTTGATAATGGATATCTTACGCTTCCTGATAAACCTGGTAACTGGGATTTGATAAATAGGCCTAATTGGTGGCGAGAGACTTCTTATTGTCATTATCACAGAAACAAGGGACATTTGACAGACAAATGTTTTAAGCTTAAGGATGATATTCAGGATCTTATTGAGAATGGCACAATCTTCACTGATGGCTTAACTAAAAATTCTGATCACACAGCTTTCAAAGATCCTCTACCTAAGCATGATAAGGGGGAAACCTCTCAAGTACATAAGAAGAATCATGATGCTAAGATCAATTACATGTATCCTTCTAATACACCTGTGATCAACATGGTAGAGCCTGTTGAGAGTGTTTTAATGATGAGGTCTCAAGAGGATAATAAAGCCAATCATGGTAAGCCAAAGTTGGTCTTGCAAACACATGGTAGTTCATCTTCCCAAAGTGAGACACTGAATGCTATTACTAGGGGGCAAGCCAAGATTGTCCTTAAAACTGTGCAAGATCCCAAGAAAGCTTTGCCTTCCAAACAAGCGGCTCCTTCAGCCACCCCTAGCTATGATCTTGTCCAACATTTGCAAAAGACACTAGCACAGATATCTATCCTTGAGTTTCTTCAGTTATCCCCTTTGCATAGAGATATTCTTGATGAGGCTCTACGTACAACACATGTTCCCAATGACATTGATCTAGATCAATTTCAGGCTATGGTCAACCACATTTCATCTCCGCTATCTCTCTCCTTTTCTGCAGAAGATGACATATCTATTGCTCACCCGCATAATCTAGCTTTACACATTAAAGTTCTAGTCTACAATACTTGAGTCCACCGAGTCCTGATAGACAATGGTGCAGGGTTAAATATTGTTTCTTTCAATGTCATACAACAATTGGGTTTGTCAAAATTTGTTGTGGATTCTAAGAAGAAGATTACTATAAAATCTTACGATGAAGTGGAAAGATCTTCCAAAGGTCTTGTCATGCTGCTTGTCTAAGTGGGCCCTATCACAAAAGATATTAGCTTCCAAGTATTGGACATCCCACTCGCATATAACATTCTTTTTGGTCATCCTTAGATCCATGACATGCAGGTTGTTCCTTCCACTTATCATTAGTGCGTCAAATTTCCATATAATGGCACTGAAGTTGTGATTCCTGGAGACCATACTATTGCTATTAATGCTCTTGCTGCTACTGAAAAAAATTTCCTCACAATGAACCTTCTATTGATCCTAGTATGTCTCTAGTTGCTGCTGAGAAAACACTTAAGATGATGAGCCTTGGTATGGGTGAATATACACTGATTCCTTTGCTTCTATACCTGTTTCTCCTAGGTCATATGGGAGACCTTCTGATCAGATGAAGCCTTCCACTTCTACTATGATGATCTTTCATACTTTTGTTCCTTCATCCATTCCTTTATAAGTAGAAAGAGAAGAACAAGCTATTCAAGAGTGGATCTATAGAGAAGATGAGGGTAGATTTTCCCTTCTTGATAATTCCAAAAATACTCCCATGCTCAGTGATTCAGACACGGATACAGATGAGTCACCGCTACACACTATGACTCAAATTGGAGATGATCTTCCTTCTACTTCACTTCTTTGGGGAGAAGACTGTATATCTACTAATGATATAGTTGAGGCCTCTATGTCTAGAACCTATGTGCCTAAAGAATCATTGAACTATGATAGACAACGTCACAACATTGCACGGCTGCTACAAAGAGGTGATCTCTCACATAATGACATGAGTATCTCTACTTCTTAGCATCTTAAGCCTCTTCCAGAAGATCCTCCCATGACAAATATGGATGTTGATGTGGTTCATACCTCTCGTAACCCACCTGACATAGTTGATGAGTCTCATGTCGGGTCTGATGAGTTTGTTCACCATATTGCCTTAGTCAACTACGTTGGTCCTTCTATGACAACTCTAGATCTAGCTACTTTTGGAGCTTACCCTATAGGCTTGACCTCTCTTGTCACCAGAGATGACATCCCTCACATAAATGCTATTGAACCAGTCACTTCATTTCATCTCGCATCAACACCTATTACTTCTTCCACCAGCGAACTAGCAACAAAAAAGATTGAATCAGCAATCAAGTATCATAGTCATCACGTCAAAAGAAAAGAGCAATGGTCGGATGGTGAAAACCACATTATGGTGGTATCTGAACCTAAGAAAAGTAAAAATAAAAATTCGCTCAAAAATAATGATTCTCAAATAAAAGATGACAAGCTGATTCTCTACAAAAAAATGGTGCACTACTTCAAGCATGATCTCATATCTATTACACTTCAACCCATTCCTAGAGCTGAGAACAAAGTTGCTAATGCCTTGGTTACTTCAACATCCATCTTACAAATGAAAAACCATAAATTTTTCTTCAAGTTCCTGGTAGACAAATTACGCTATCCTGCTCACAAATCTTACAATCCTACCATCTTTTCATATCTTCCACCTCATATTCCTCCTACAAATCTGCCATGCCTTTCTTCCCACCATCCCTTACACTTTGCCTTTGTCTCTAGTGACTTGTATAGGAAGGGTCTAGATGGAACTCTCCTTACGTGTCTAGAAATAGAGGAGTCAGAAAAAGTGCTAGCTGAAATCCACGATGGCATATGTGGATCACATTCTAATGATCCTCCACTAGCTCAGACATTGCTTAGGGCTAGTTATTATTGGTCAAACTAGTTGAGACCTCCTATCATCACAGTTGTAGCATTTGGGCCTGGGGCCTATCAGTTCTCTACATCAGAGGAAACAGATTCTTGATGCCCGTTTCTGTCTGGGGCATTCTTTGTACATACTTTATGATCTTGAAAAAATTCCAAAAAAATTCATATATGATGCTAAAAAAATCTTTAAAATCATAAAAAGTACTAAAAAAATGAGCATCCTAGTGAAAACCTAGCAATAGGCCCTTTGATGTCTCACCAAAAAAATTTAAAAAATTGAAAAAGTGCCTTGGTGAAAACCTAGAAACAAGCGCCTTGGTAGCAAAAATACAAAAAAATTATAAAAAAGTCTTGAAAAAATTGCAATAAATCTATCAAGTGGTGAAAACCTGGAAGCATGCCCTACTTGAGACCCTCTACACCTATGTCTATCAGTCTTGCATGGTGCTCATTCGCTCCACTTCTCACTTTGCCTCTCCTAGCCTGGAATTGACTCTTGTCTTAGTCTAGGGGGCATACGTTGTTTTAAGCTTATCTTGGGTCTCTTTGTGTGTCTGGGTTTCTTAGGCACCTCAAAAATGGTGTTTTTCAACACCACCCCAATTGTGTTTTTCAACACTACCCTAATGTCGAGTGTTTCTCAACACTTATCAGATATCCTACCCGCAGTCTAGATGATGCAATATTTCTCACTAGAAGATGCGATACTCAAAGTTTGACTCTATGACCTACACACACGCACTTAAACATTTGACTCACTAAGACTTGCTTGGCTTTATTTCTTTGTGTGCTATCTATGATGATTTCTTTGCTGAGTGTTCTCCCCCTATGATCATTTTTTATGATGCATAGCTAGAAGACTGAGGGTATGAGAATATGTTTTATTTCTTTATCTGCTTGTGGGTATATTTTGTTGATCCTAACTATCATGAGCATTTATGCTAGTCTTACTTGACACATTGGGATCTACAAGGTATTATCCTTGATTGTTTCACAAGTGCATGCTTCTAGTCATCTTGACTTTCTTGTGTCTCAATGCAAGCATAATCTTGCTATATCAAACTTAGGTAATCTCACTGCACTAGTCATCTTGACTTGCATGTCTTTGATGCCTAGATGGGATTTCCACATTTCTATCTGATATAGATCATATTTAGATCCACATAGTTATGCTAGTTTGTATTGTATGATCTTGTGACACTACCAATAATGCTTGATGATGAATATTAGATGTCTATTAGCATTGTGACCTTGCAAGTAAACCACTTTTCATGTAGCTTACATTCTTAGGTTCATGTTAGTTTAGCTTTGCATCTTGCATATGGAGAGAGCTCTCCTTTATCTTTCACAGACTTGTTAATCAACTACACTCACCTTCTGCTTCTTCCTAATCATGTCTTTCACTTCTTATCTTTCATATCCCATCATTTTCTATTCATTTCAGGATCAAAACCAAAATTTGAGTTCACCTTGATCACCCAAATCATCTTTCTCCTTCTTCCGTGCAGTTGGCTAACCTTTTGAGGCCTGATCCTTCGATCTTTACTGGGGCATTCTTCACCTCTTCATCCCCATCTCTTTCAAACTTCTAGTCTTTCATTCATTTTCAAATCCCAAGTTCAAATCCCCCTCCGTGGTGTTTACGAGTTGAGGGACCGATAGGTTCATGCCCCGTGTCCCATGTGTGGGGCATATCTTCACTGCTTGATGGTTATTATTTTCTCTCTCTTCGATTATGATTTCTAGTGATTTGATCATGTCTCTCTTGCTTCTACTTTCCCTCTACCTGGATTTCACTTTCGATCCTGAGGGGGTAGACACATCATATCTTATTGGCTATCTCTTTCCTAAGTGTTCAGTACTGTCACTACCAAGCTGATCATGCAGGATTTGCTATCTCTCTGCACTTCATTCTTTGGAGTCAAATCGCTATTTGCTTGCCTTCTTGGCTATCTATTGCTTTCTTGGCTATCTCTTGCTTTCTTGGCTGATCTGAGTTGCTTTGTGATCCCAAATCAATCTCACATTTCAACTTCATTCTTTGACTGCATGTGTTCCCAGATCGATCACACATTAGTCAAAGAGGGGCAAATGTATACACCTAAAAATGGTCACCTAGACTATTAGCCCCTTACTAGCATTTTTGCTAAAATCATCAATTGCTTATTCTTGATCAAATCCTAGTTCTATCATTTATTTGATTATTTTCTATGGGCTAACCATTTTATCCCTTTTATTAAATAAAAAACCCCCACTTTTCCTCTTATCCTAAGTTGCACAAATAAAGCAATATTCTTATTTTATAAAAAGGGAAAAAGCACTTTTTGTCTCATATGGACACAAAAGTCAACTCTTATTTTCCTATTGGAGGATACTTGTGCACATGGATTGCTCCTCTTTGATGCTCCACCCTTGATTAAATCTTTTGCCTCTTAATCTCCATGGTCCATTCCTTTTCATTTCTTATAAAAGGAGAGCTCTCTTCTTCATTTTCATATCTTAAGTTTTTATGCTAATGTTATGTTGTAGGTTTTCTAGGTACATTTGGAGCTTTTGAAGATTTGGAGCATTCTTGGCTTTTGCATCTACATGTTATCATAGTTTCATTTCTTGCATTATCATGGCATTCATAGCTTCATACTTAGCTTAGATTTCCTTTATGCTTTAGATTAATTCATCTAGCTTAACTAGGAGGCTTGGTAATACTTGTTCTTTTATTTTCATAGCTTAGCTTGCATTTCCATTTCTAGCATAGCATTGCATTGCATTTTCATTCTTGATTCTTGAGGATGTAGGCATTCTTTCCCTTGTCTTCATTTGAATCTCCCATTGCATGGTTTACTAGCAAAGTTATTGGCTTAATAGCTCTAGCTGAGAGCATTCTTAAAAACCCTTGCACTCCATGCCTAGGGAGCTATGGATTGATTTTTGAGACCTCATTCTTGAGTGTTCTTGAATGTAATGATTCATAGAAGTGTGACACAATTATAGCACACAATTATAAGTCAATTTTAGGTCCAATACTTGGCATATGGTCTCTTTTTGCATAGGACCAACTCTTATGGGCAAGACTATAACTCCTCTTGACATTCTTTCTTCATCATCGTAGGCTTTTATGGTTATCTTTTTCTTTGGGTCAATAGCCTCCTCAAAAAATCCTAAGGCTTTTACCAAGCTAAGGGTACAAATATTTAGGCCAACACCTCCACCTATAAGGACTCTTTTCACCCTATGCTTGTGGATCAACACCTCTATGTGTAAGGGCAGATTTTGGGGATGATTAAGAGACATATCATCTTGTTCAGAGAATGATAGGAAATGAGGTACAATTAAATATCCCACCATGTTTTGGAACTTGTCTACCTCCAAATTTAGAGGCACATTGGTTTCCAACAAAGCTTTTTCCAATATATCCTTATGAATAGGTGATAGTTTGAGCAGTTCAAGAATAGAGATTTGAGCGGGAGTTCTTTGCAATTGGTCAACCAAGTTGTATTGTTTTGATGATGATGTGGAAGCTTGGTTTGATATCACCACTTTAGGAGTATTATTAGGTATAACAATTTTCAATGCTTGCCCCCTAGCGACCACATTTGCTAATGCTTCTCTTGATTTGCCTTTTATTATAACAACATTTACACTTTGATCTTCTTCACTTATGGTATTTATTGTGTTTTCATAAGTATGGGAAAAATTCACTTTATCATTACCCTTTTTATGGTTTTGATTTGTATTGGATGACTCCCCCTTTTCATGATTCAAAAAGGGGTTCTTATAGGCTGTGTGATCCCCATTGTTTCGAGGTCCTTCAATTTGGATGATGTCATTATTAGTCAAATCTTACACTAAGTGCTTCAATTTCATGCACTCATTAGTTGGATGACCTCTTTTTTGGTGGTATTCACAATGATGAGATGCATTCCACCAATGAGTTTTAACTTTGGGTTCATAATTTGATATGTCAGGTAGTGTGATAACTTGATTGGCCAACAAGGTTCTTAGTAAATTCTCCAAAGGTTCACCCAAGGGAGTGAATTTCTTTTTTTTTATAGCTGGAGTTTGATTTTGACTTATCCCGAGTATTATTGTTGGAAGTGTTGGAATTGTTGTTGTTATAATTATTGGAATTATATGGAGTTTTACTTGTTTGATTAACATTGTTTGAAGAATTCGCTCCATAGGGTAGAATAAAAGGGGTAGACTTCAAGTTGTGTGACTCCACAACCCCATCATTCACAAGATTTTTATTGTTACTTTTGTTCCATGATTTCATTTTATCATTGTGATTGTTAGACCCTTGGTTAAAATATTTAGGAACATAATTATTGCTATTGCAGCTGTTGTTGTTGTTGTTGGATTTATTGTCTTTAAATAATTTAATCTCACCTCTTTTGACCAAAACATCTTCAATCTTAACTCCATTTTCAAAAAAATTTTCAAATGTTGGAGGACAATGAAGTTGTAATCGATAGTTCATTTTAGCGGTCAAGTTATTGGTGAAGATCTCCATCTTCTCTTTCTCCAGGATACTTCATGGGTACCTTGTGAAAATGGTCCTCCAACTTTGTAGGAATCCTAAAAAGGACTCCCCATCTTTTTGTTTGGTTCGCATAAATTGAGCATAGTGATATCATGCTCAATGTTGTAAGAGTAATGGGTTATGAACTTGGAGGCTAACTCCTCAAAAGACTTTATTCCAGGAGTTAGCTTTGAAAACCACTCCATTGCTAGCCCTCCTAAGCTTCTAGGAAAGAGTCTCATTAGATAAGTGTCATTGTGCATGAACTCTATGCTTAGGGTGCAAAATTCCCTTAAATGACCTTGGGGATCTATTTTACCCATGTATTTATCGTATTTGGGAAAGATAGTATTAAAGGGAAAAGATACCATTGCTAAGCTTTTGTCGAAAGGAAAAGGACACAAAGCTTCTATGGAAAAGGCCTTAGGTTCAGCTGCCTTCTTCATGGTATCTATTTGTTCTTGAAAGGCCTTAATCTACCTAGTCATGATGTTCATAGGATCATCTTGGTGTTGATCCTTCCTAAGTTGGTCAATGTCAAAATCGTAGGGCAGCTTTACCCCCTTTTGTGCTAAGCTTAGGAAGAAGTTCTCCCTATCTTTGTCTATTAATTTTTCCATGACCTCTAGGAAATCATTATCTTGGGCAGCTTTCTCAACCCTTTCCTCAAGTGTCTCCTTAGGGTTATAGTTGGCATTATTGATATTGTGATAGACTGAATTCATATCACCCATCTCTTCAATTCTTGGTTCAAATAGATTCGTGAAAATTTCTTCTTGGTTAGGATCTTTGAACTCACTTTGAAACTCCACTTCTTGCCTTGGTTTTGCAAAGATAGTGCTATTGCCTGGTAATGATCCCCTATATGTTTGTGACCGCGTGGAAACTGGCATCCAATAAGGGTTCGCTTTGGAATTTATCCTTGATATGAGAGTTGTTGATTTTATTATTGAGAAGATTTAAAAATATAAGATGATTTTCAATGGATATCTCTCACTTGTTTATGTATTTTCAAACACAACAACCACACATTCACTTGTCTCTTTTACCCACTTAAACACAAAATGTTTGATTTGTAGAATGTTGTCATGGGTTTTTCACAAGAAAACACTTCAAGCACCTACCTTAGCACAAAATTTGGTTCGTAAACATGGCTCTACAAGGTGGTCTTTGCTACTTTGTCAAGGTTTTAGTATATATTTTGTTCAAATAGACTTCAATCTCTCATCCTCCAAGGAGGCTTCCCACATGCATCGAAGTATGATTTTGCACAATTCGTGAGGACTACTAGAGGAAGGTTGAAAAATTAAAATCCATTTGTCATCACCCCATTAAGACATGCATTTCATTTTAGAGTGGGTTGGATTCCCATGTCAAAAGTGAGTGTATCCCACTTTGGGTTGTCCCTCTCACTGGCCTCGTTAAGGCAAACTTGGGAGGCAAGCCCACTATTTCTCTAGCATATATATGAAAACAAGAAATGAACTTAGGCCAACAAGTTTGGGAGTTTGGTTCACTCAAAGAGTGAAGAGCATATCCCTATTGTCTTTCTTTATTCCACACACTTAAAAACACGTTTGTTCTTTCCCAATCTCTTGACAAGGAGATTCTTAGAATTGAAGTGTGAAATTCATTTCCTATTTTATTTCCAACTTATATCCACATGAAATGCCACAATTTAATCAAATGCAAGCTTGATTAGGAGAATACTTTTTTCTTGTAGCTAGCATAAATCTAGGGGCATTTTTTAGAGAATTTTGTCATTTTTCACTCACCTTGGCAATAGCTCCTTCCAATGTGCTTATTCTCTAGCAAGTTAGTCAACACTAACAATCAAAGTGAGGACAAACCAAAATTGAAATTGACAACACAAAGATTTATGAAATGAATTTTGAGCACTCTAATTGCAAACTTTCAAACAAAAATTTGAACTAAGGGCTAAAGATCCAATTTAAAGAGACAAATTTCTGTTTATAAGCTTCAATTACAGCAAGGTATTTTTGATATACCTGATTGTCTTCATCTTGTGTTAACTCAAGGACAGCTTTGATGTGTGCTTTGTTTTCCCTTTTGATTTTCTTAGCTAGTGCCTTCTCCTCTTGATTAAATCTAGCTTCTAGCTTATGTACTTTTGGATGCCTGTTCATTTATTGTCAACACACGAAAATAGGGAATTAGATAAACAAATTTATCAACCTAAAAACAAATTATGATAGAAAACTTTAAGAGACATTGTCTAGCAAATACGCGATAGTAAATTTCTCATAGGTGTAACTTTACTGTTATCAGGCGACACTTAACAATGTACCAGGTCACACAAAAAATTAAGTAGGCGTAAGAAAATTATTTAAAAGTGTAAAAAGTATTTGTCAAAGCAATAATGAATTAATGTAAAGCGTAAGCTGAAAGATCGTAAGCGTGATTTATTAGATCAATTGTGGATCAAAGCTTTCTGAAAGGCGATAACGAATTGTTGATCTATGACACTTCTTAGCTGGCAGGCATGACTCGATGAAGTAAAGGAAATGACACTTTGTCTTAGATGCGTGAACGCTTTTCTTCTAGGCGACAGGAGAAAATTTAAGACAAAAGTAGAAGTATCAACTAGGCATGAGTAATCAGCAAATAGGCATCGATATAGTGCTCACAAGCATGATCCAAATGCTTGCAGGCATGACTGAATGTTCTGTAAGTGACATTTAACTTGATTGCTACAAATTAGACACGGAGAATAGCAAATAAAAGCATACAAAAATGATCCAAATGCTAAATTTGATGAAATGAGGCTTAATGCCCTATAGTGGGTGCCATTTTGTATACAACTAAATGTATCTTCATAAAATTAATGTTAATCATCAACAATAAATGAAATAGTAACTAAATTACAACCACAATTAAGTAACTATTAGCTAATGTCAATGACTAATTCATCATCCTATGGCTCTCTAACTAAAATGTTAATGAATAAGCTCTCAGCAAGCTCTCACTAATGACAGTTCTAGAATGAGAATTGATTGAAATAAACAATGCTAAAGCTAACAATTATCAATATAAATGCTAAAATGCTCTTAAATGCTCTTCTAAACTCAAATTGCAAGAGGTTTGATGCAATTCTCAAATAGGTGGTTGATGAATTATGAAAGATTTTAGCTTTCCTTTTATAGATTTTCCCAATGTGAGGGGGTGTAGTTGTGTTTGATCATGGTTGAGTTGGGGTTAAGTCTTTGGTTCCACCCTTTGAAGACAAAGCAAAGTTTGTGTCCTCAAAGCTTGGGACAAGTAGATAAGATGGATGGCTAAGATTCTCTCTCACTTTGAGTGATTGAGATTCAATTTGGCTTGATCCATGTGAATGTCTTTCCTCAAATCTCATTGGTTGATTGATTTTCTCTCCCTTTGGTTTGTTGAGAGTAATTGATTTTTATTAATTGATTTAATTGATTTATTTTAGCCATGTACCCCTTGAATGGGTTGAATTTAATTTAATCTAAGACTATACAATTAATTGAATTAATTGTATTTTAATTTGATTGCACTTGATTAAAATGCTCTCAATTTTGATTGATATTGAATTAAGACTTGATTTTAATTTTGATTGGCTAATTGTGCATTTTGATTCAATTATTTCCTTGATTTTCCTTGATTTCACTTGATTTACTTTGAATTATTGTTAAATTGTCCTTGTCCATTTTTAGGTGATTACAATAAAATCTGAACCCTAAAATGTGTTAAGGAAGAGGATGTGAAGGGAATGAAGAAATGAATAGTGAAGCATTCAGATAGAGTTCAGTGACTGAGTTAAGCAGTGAAGGACATAATAGAGATAAATTTGATAAAAGAGATCAAAACAATACTGTAAGGAGAAGATATGTAATCAGCATACAATGCAAACCGAAGGATCAGGTACTGAGACATTCTAACAAGTGTATCAGGGTAAATCTCTTAACCGAGTGGTTTTAACAGACCTATTGTAATCTCTTAACCGAGTGCTTACTTTATTGTGAGTTTTAAATCCTTAGCAAGGTAGACTGTATAAGTCTTTTAGCTCTAAACAAGGCAGACCCCTCATAGGGTAGATCATATTTTTTATCAAATTTTGTAGCCCTAACAGGAAAGCTTTATATAGTTGCAATAGTGAAGATTTTTGGGTGTCATCCCCACTCCAGTTTTACCTTTCAAGGGTTTCCGAGTAACTAAAATTACTAAGTTATGAGTACTTTCTTGAATGATGCTTAGTATATTAGTTACTTTGTTTTGATGAAGTTTTGTTGAAGCTATGTAAAAGTTTTATGCAATGTTAAAATGAATTAGTAGGTGATATCTAATTCACCCCCACCCACCCCCCCCCCCCCCCCCCTCTCAGTATCACATTTCCCAACTATATTTCCAACATGGTGGTTATACCTTTTGGACTAAAAACTGCTTGTGCAATATATCAATATGTTATAATTCTTATCTTTCATGATTATGTATGCATAAAGTATTAAAAGATTATGTCAATGATATCATGATCAAATCTATTTTGCACCAAGATCATGTTAAAATCCTTTGTCAAATATTTAAATGTACTTATAAACATAAAATGTTCTTCAATCCTTGTAAATATTTATTTGGCATTAATAGTAGAAGCTATTAGAAATCATTATTTTGAATCATGGCATCGAGGTATTGTGTGATGATGATAATCACCTTCATGAAATTAAGATCTAATAGCAACAATTGAAAGTAAATACAATGAAAATCTAATTAAAATTGAAACTAAGATCTATAGCATCTCATGGCTCTTTAGAAAGAGGTGGTAAGTGAAGCTCTCAGCTCAAATCTCCACTAGTGACACTTCTAAAATGAGAATGTATGCTGCTATGCTTCTACAATGATAGTTCTAGCTCAAATTGACAAGATTATAATGCAAATTACTCTAAAATGCTCTTATAATGATCTCAATTGCCTATAGTAACAATGCTTTGCAAATGAATTTCTAAGATATCAATTGCTCTCAAAATGATTTATATTTATAGTAAATTCCCAAGGGTAGGGGGTGGAGTGAAGTAATCATGATTAACCCTTGGTTGAGTAAAATACTCTGCTTTTTTCATAAATGGGGGGACAATTTAAAGGTTTGTCTCAAAGCTTTGGACAAAAGGACAAGATTGAGTGGATGAGATTGTAACTTTAGAATGAGTGATTGAGATTCATCCTTTTTGAGTCATTTATGTCTTTTTGTCCTCAATTCTTATTGGTTTCTCAACTTTGTTGAAAGATATTAGGAATTATTAAATTTAATTAATTAATTAAATTTAGCCATGTAAGGGTAATAGGTTCATTTTGATTTGTGATTTAAAACAACTATACAACTAATTGATTAAAATCAATTATGTAGTGTTTTTCACCCCTTTAATCTTTGATTTAATTATTTAACCTCATTATTTAATTTTTCCTTTTCTTTAATTGATTTTGTCCATTTTTAATTGATTTGATCCCTTTTGATGCATTTTGATGATTTTAAGCCATTTTATTGATTTTTGCAATTTAAAAGCACTTGTCCATTTTTGCGTGTCTACAAATGCCCCTCTTTGAATTGATGTGCGAAGAACATTGATTCAAAGATTCTTTTGAGTCCTGATCACTTTTAGGTCATGATTGTTGATTCACTGATATGCCTCTGATACTGATATTGATTGCTGCCTCTGACATGATATGATATGATTGCTACCTCTGATGATGATACAAAAAAAAAATTTGATTCCCCACTGATTCCATGATATTTGATTGCAACTTCAATTTGATACCTTGATGCCCCCTCAGAAATTAAAACATATTAATAGTTTGATTTGAAAAATTTGATGATGTTTGATTCATTGAATATATTTTCATTTCTAAAAATTTGATGATATGCTATGCGTTAAAGGATATGCCCCAGTTGATTTGATAGGTTAATATAGAAAAACCATGATTAATAAAATGTTGTTGATGTCTCTGGATGAATGATTGAATGTCCAAGATAGCTAGGTCTGTTGTAGTTAAACAAATAAGTGATTAGGATATCAGGATAATAGTACCAATGAATATGATTTGTCAATCTGATAGGATAGGTCTGGTAGGATAAATCAATCAGTGTGAAAATTGATATGATTGATACTGCTTGCTTCATTCTCAGGACACAAAGACATGAACAAATGGTACTGGGTGTGATTACTTGATACTTTTGATAGAACTAGTTGACTTCATTGATTGATTGACGTAAAATGATTCACTGATATATAATACTAATATGATTCCCTTGATTTACAAAACAAACACATTTTCGTAAGTTATACATATGGTCCCTAGCTTCTTGGATATTATATTTATGGATCTTCCTTGTTGTTGATTTTGTATCATGTTGATGTTTTATTGATCAGGACTTTTTGATGTATCATTTTGGTATTGATAGTGATATTGATATACAAATTGTTGGATCTTTGATGTTATGGACATTGATATGATGATATGGACTTTGCCTTGATTCCCCCTTTTTTTTTTATTGATCAAAATTGATAACTGAACCCCCTTTTCCCTTGGAAAAATAACTACAAACCAATGCACTTAATCTAACATGAAAATGCAATGCAATGCAACTAAGTGTCACTAACTTTTAGCAAAGAAATGCCATAGAGATAAATTTTCATCATTGAGCATTGTGGGACCAGAAAGAAAGTACAACCATCACTGACCACATCATGATGATATGAATACCACTTTTTAATCACTTTTTGGTAACCTCTTTGTAAACTAGTACAACCCTCACTAGCTGGATGACCAAACTATGGGAGTATGAATACCAGTCCATTTTCTTAAACAATCAAAGGTCAACCCTCCACCCTTATTGGATAGTCCTCGATGGATCTTTGATGACCATGTCATTAGATGAATTCACATAAGTTGTTGGATCTTTCTCAAGATGGTCACTTCAAAGGCGAGAAAAATATCATGTCTTCATCATGGCCAATCTAGTCGAAACATCATCGATTAGCCAAAAAAAAATATGATAAAAGTCACTTCAATAAAGATCATCAAAAAGAAAGCTTCAAGTGTTTTGCAATGTTTGATGATTTTCAAAAAGTATTTCCAAGCATTCTAATCTTTAAGGTTTTTTTTCAATTTTTAATCCTAAATAATAAAGTCAATGAAGGCTCAACGATCAAGTTGCGGGATCGGAATACTTAGCTATGAACAATGATATCCATCAAAGGTTCAACAAAAATCTCTCTTCTGAAGCTCTGATAAGTCCTCTAATTGTGACTGAAAGTAGCACTATGGAATCTGTTTGAGTTTAATGCATTGCTTCATGTGAATTGATGCCTGTTGTAGAAATCCACTGATTAAGATCAAATGCACCTGATTGGATAGGAAAAATGTTGGACTTGGGAAAACTTCCAAAATATTACAAAAGCTTGGTTTATGCAAGATGCAGCTCAAAGCCCTGTATGCAAGAGATGACCAACTCTCGAACAAGATCACATTGGTTTTCCCCCAATGTCTAGCAAGATATAGGACATGAATGATGGATTTGCAAGCTGATGGATTAGAGATGGAAAGGCCATGATGGATGAAGCATGAAAATGTGACCCATAGGACCATCTCCTCAAGAGTACCCAAGCTAAGGAAAAATGATATAGCAATGTGAAGCATGTTTTTGGATAAGCCATGGAAGCCAATGATGCAGTGCTAGGTAGCCTATAGGATAACGATCTATTGTCATGAAAATGAGGGATCCAAAAGAAGTGGACATGTCAAGAATTTCTTGATAACAAAATTTGTACTTTAAGTTCTTCATTTTGATCAAGACCACGGGTCACTTTGGGTAAGATGTGGATAAGATAACACAATCAGGATAAAGGGGTGAAGGAGTCTATGAAGGGATGTTTTGGGATTATGGAAAGACTATCAAGGAATAATGAAGGTGAATTTGGGATAAGCAAGATCATGATAGGGTAACATGGATGCAATAAGTACATAAGCTGATGGAAAGGATAACGGATGTCAAGATACTCAATGCTCATGAATGTGTTCAACCTTGTCAAGATGAAGGTGAGAGAGGAAATATGGATGAAACTTGCCCCCAAGTGTGGAGTGCAAGAAGGAGGAATTGTGCATGACACCTGCTTACCAGGTTTTCATCATGGTACACATATTTATTTCTCTTTTCTTTTGCCACCAAGGTGCCTATTGCTAGGTTTTTGCCAAGGCACTTTTTTTCTTTCTTTCTTTTTTCCTTTTTATTTTTCTCTTTTTTTGTATTTTTCAATATTTTCCCAACATCAGAATCTTTGGACAATGCTCCTCTGAAAGATATGCTATAATAAACCATGGGTATGACTAGGATGCTCAAAGATATTGATAAGAGGGATGGCAGTATGGAAATTAGGTATTGGAAAATGAATGTGAGGATAAGAAGAAGGTATGTTGTAAATGAGAATGTTGACAAGATCAACTTCGACACCCACTTTGAAGAGTGGTGGAATCATGGAGGAACAATAGATGAAGGAGATAAGGATCTTCTTGAGGTAGTGGATTTTGGGATATAGGAACCCAAATCAGACTTGGAAAGTGGAAGATGTTTGGAAGGAGATGAAGTGGAAGCCTTTGGAAGCTTGAATGTCAATTTTGATTTTTCTTTTGTGTGCAAGTCTTTCAAAAGTGACTTGGGAATCCACATAGTCTTTTCTTTTTCTTTCTTTTGTGATACTTTTAAATGCATTTCTTCAATGAGTGATTTAGGAACCCACATTTTATTTTCTTTTTCTTTTTGCTTGGTGGACCTTTGCGGCCTTTTGGATATTTTAGTTTTCTTTTCATTCACATGTCGATTAAATGGGACATTGTGATTTTTATACACATATGGATTCTTGGATTTATGATTTTTATGTTGCACATTGTATACACCTAAAAATAGTCATCTAGACTATTAGCCCCTTGCTAGCATTTTTGCTAAAATCATCAATTGCTTATTCTTGATCAAATCCTAGTTCTGTCATTTATTCGATTATATTCTATGGGCTAACCATCTTATTCCTAAGTCTTTATTTATTAAAAGGAATTCCCTCCCCTTTTAATAAATAAAAAGCCCCCACTTTTCCTCTTATCCTAAGTTGCACAAATAAAGCATTATTCTTATTTTATAAAAAGGGAAAAAGCACTTTTTGTCTCATATGGGCACAAAAGTCAACTCTTATTTTCTCATTGAAGGATATTTGTGCACATGAATTGCTACTCTTTAATGCTCCACCGTTGATTAAATCTTTTGCCTCTTAATCTCCATGGTCCATTCCTTCTCATTTCTTATAAAAGGAGAGCTCTCTTCTTCATTCTAGATCCCTAACTTTTTATGCTAATGTTATGTTGCAGGTTTTCTAGGTCACTTTGGAGCTTTTGAAGACTTTGGAGCCTTTTGGAGATCTTTCTACATTTAGCTTTCATTCTTGCATTCTTAGCATAGCTTCATGTTTATGCTTTCTTAGATTAGTTTCCTTTCAAGCTCTAGCTTAGATCTCACATAGTCTAAATAGGAAGGATTTGTAACACTTGCTCTTTCTTTTCATAGCTTAGTTGCATTGTTCTTTCCTTTCATAGCATAGCTTGCATTTCCATTTCTAGCATAGTTTCATTGCATTTTCATTTCCATTTGATTCTTGGGGATATTGGCATTCTTGCCTTTGTCTTCATTTGAATATCACATTGCATGGTTTACTAGCAAGGTTATTGGCTTAATAGCTCTAGCTGAGAGCACTCTTAAAAACCCTTGCACTCCATGCCTAGGGAGCTCTAAATTAATTTCTCAAGGTTTCCAATCCATGGATTCTCTTGGAAGCAATGATTTAGAGAAGTGCACTATTTAGTGTGTACAATTTTTGCGCCCACCATGGGGCAGAGCATTATTGTTTTGTCCATTTCATGCATTTTCAAAAAAAATTCATCATAGTTTAGCATCATTTTCGGCTCTCTATTTTTCTATCTCGGAGTGTCGTATGACAATTTTCCAGTGTCGTGCAACAGTTTCTTGTATAGCAGGGTGACACTTTACTAGTTAAAAGTGTCGCACTATTTGACAAATAGTGTCGCACTGTTTAGTATAAAATGTCGCCTGCAGGTTAGCAAACTGTCGCACGGAGATAAACTGTCACCCCTGTATATAGAGAAGTGTCCTATGACATTTCTAGTGACTTTACTATCACCTATACCTGACAGTGAGTTGAGTTTTGGGTTTTCTATTTTTTTTTTAAATTTTAGCATTTTCAGAACTCTGGAAAACTAGCACCCATTTTTTAGAAATTTTCACATACGGTATCAAAAATTTAAGTGTGATATATCATTGGAAAGCTCTTTCCGAGCCTAATCCAACCATGTTGGTTTTATTTTCAAATTTTTCCATTTGATCAGCTATTTTCCTTGCAAATTATCTGATTTTTTATGTGCTAACCATTGTGGGGCTAACAAGTTGTGCTTGTAGGTGCTCTCATTGCTTGAAATATTTTGCCAAAAGAATGCATGTCAAAGCTTCAAATGCACAAGGGCTACTAACGGTTTTTGTAGGGCTACCCAAAGCATAAAAACCCAATCAAGTGCTTGTTGTTTATTTCATTTTCAAGTGTGGCAATTACTAGTTGTTTCATTTCATAGGAACATAATATCTTGTTGTAGGGATTCTTGGGTGGTAGGAGAAGTATGCTCTTCACCCTTGTGGTGAACCAGAAAATCTTGACCCATCTTTGGATTTTGAAAGCAAGAGGGTAATTGAACATTTGCTTGGTGTGTTTGGGAGAAAACTTTGAGATAGGGGAGTATGCTCTTCACCCTTGTGGTGAAACAAAAACCTTGAAGTTCATAAGTTGATCCACTCTTTGTTTAGATCTTTAGAATCTTTTAGCGGGCCTGCTCTTGAGCAATCAAGAGTAACGACCCAAGTGGGGACAAGCTAATACTGAGCTATTCCAACCCACTATAATCTCAAGGCTATCAAGGACACAAAACCTTGGTAGACGTAGTGCTTGTCTTCGCTTGATGTGAGTACTTGTGGGATTGTGACCATGAGGAAAGTATTGAGCAAGAATGCTTAAGGTACTCTTGAGGCCGCAAGGTCTGTTACTTGCCGCAAGGTAACGAGTCCCTTTGGGGAGCAAGAGGGGTGCTAGGAATGGAAGCCCTTACTAAGAACCATAGGTAGAGGCCACCCTATTTTTCCTCTTAGCTTCTTGGTGCAAGGATTGATCCAAGTGGAATAACCTGGATCACCCCAAGATTACTCACCATCTGTGTTCCTTTGGTTGTGTCATTGACACCTCCATGACAAAGCCAACATCTATTGTGGGAAACCACTTTGTGTGAGGTAATGGAACATCAAGTGTGGGCCAAGTTGCTAAGTATTGAGCCTTTGTCCTTTTAGGCTAGCAAGTGCTTGAACTATTCTCATTGTTATATACTCGTGCAAATGTTCTTGAACATACAAACATCATGGTAATGCTCATAGATTTTTAGTTTTGATATCACAATTGCTTGTCTTGGCAAGGTTGCTTTTTCCCTTGTGCAAGTGTTTAATGACATGTTTGATCACCTACTATTTGCAAACTTGTCTACTTCCTAATATTATTGTGCTTGAAACTAAGAAATTGTACTTGCAATCTACAACATTGACCAAATTGCTTTCAAAACTGAGTTTTTCACATTCACTGGTCCAGAGTCGTACAATACTAAAACATCATCACATACCTTCAACCAAGAATCCTAATTTATTCTGTTGTCCTGCTACTATTGCAATTCAGAGCTGTTACACTTGCATTTTAACCTGCTGTAGAGTGTCTTTTTCTGTTCTTATCTGAAGCTGGTTTGTTACCTACATGCTTAGGATTGTTCTAGACTGAAACAAATGAGCTAAAACTATTGGATTTGAGCCTATCAAATGTCACTTTTGATCACTTGTCAAAACATGGTTACCTATCTAGCTACTTGCTAATTGAGCTTCTTACTCACATCTAGGCTTGTGTCAATTGACTGTTGTAAGTTCTTGAGCACTTTGACCAGCCATCTCTATTGTTCTATCTCAACAAGTGATCATCATTGGCTTTTTCTTATCTCAACATCTAAGAAACTTTGTCTCATTTTATTTGTTGAACAACATTCTTTTTCATGCCGGTTACAACTCAGTCTCAATTTGAACAAGGGAGTCACCCTTCGTTCAATTATACGGAATTACCTTCTCCCACTAGACACTCACGAGCACCTATTAGCAACACTAGTTCTAGTTTTGAGGATTCTAAGGCTACTCTGTGGTACAAAGGAGGCTTCCTCTTTTCCGCATTTAAGTCCTCCAAAAACACAGACAGTGTCTCACTCACTCTCACTGAACAAGAAAAGTTTCATCGTTTGCAAGAACACTTTGAGCACAAGGACAACCAAGCTCATTTAGACAAAATGGATGCTACCAGATGCATGTCTATGAGAGGAGTATCTCATGAGCAACCTGAGATTAGTGATTATGAGCATAAACCACTTTTTGGTACTAATGGAAATTATGGAAACAACATGCCACCTAGATCTCCTCCAAGATGAACTTTTGTTGTACCTTCTTCACCTCCTAGACCACCTCCCTCTCACCATGAGGAAGAGGCTGTTGATGAGATTTCTAGTGAGGATATTATTGCATTTGAACAAGATGAGGACTCCTAACGAAAGATGCTTAAGCTTTTAGAGCAAAATAGCGACCAATATTTCTAATATATGACTTCTAGAGGATACAAGCTTCCTCCCGGCTATGATGTCAGGAAAATTGTCCAACAAAGAGTACCAACTAAATTGGAAGTCCTTCAGGAAGAACTACGTTGAACAAATCAACACCTTACCCAAATGGCAATAGAAAGAGAGCCTCCAAAGGTCTCTTTTGTAGAATCAATTTGTGCTCTTCCTTTCGATAAAAGTCTATACATGGTCTCATTTCCTAGGGATATTGAGGTTCCCAAATATGACAAGTATAATTGAAATGGTGATCCCCATGACCATGTGCATCACTTTTACGCTCTTAGCATGGACTTCCTTCATGAAGACACATTTCTTCTATGACTATTCCCTAGAAGTTTAAGAGGACAAGCTCTCGAATGGTTTGCAAAGTTGACACCACCTCTTAAAAATTTTGATGAGTTGGTTAGGTGCTTTACCCAGCATTATTCATACAACATTCAACAACCTATCACTATGATAGATCTAAGCACTCTAAGGCAAAATCAAGGTGAGCCATTTTCCACTTACTTACAACATTAGAGGTCATTGTATTCTCGATATCCTCGACAGCTAGATGAAAGAGAAAAGATTGACATTTTCATCAACACTCTTGTGCTAGAACTGTATTATGATCTAAGGAAACAATTTTTCTCCTCTTTCAATGACATGGTTGAAAGTGCATATCAGATTGAGGATGTGGCCATCATAAAGGAGGATATTGTTATTAATAAAGATACTATAACCAATGGAAAAGACAAGAGAAAACCTTGGAATAGGAATAAGTATGTTGTCAATGATGGGGTTGTAGATGTCCCTAAAGCTAAAGAACCTACTTTCAGCCTTTCTCATGCCATCTACGCAGCAAAACAAAAAGAAGCTACCAATGCTCACAATGCTCCTAAGCCTCAGAATGCAGACAAACCTAAGAAGCAATTCTAACGATGGGTCTATAGCCCATTGGTTGAACCATATGATGTGATTCTTAAGACTTTGGTTGCCAATAATTATCTTATGCTTCCTAAGAAAACTCGTCCCTATGATCTGCCAGTTAAGCCTAATTAGTGGAGAGAGGATCATTACTGCCACTATAACAGAAACAAGGGACATAAGACTAACAATTGTTTCACGCTTAAAGATGCTATACAAGATCTCATTGATGACAACACAATTCTCATAGATGGCTTAGTTAAAAATTATGATCACACAACTTTCAAAGATCCTCTACCTAAGTATGACAAAGGTGAAACCTCTCAAGCACATAAGAAGAATCATGATGCTAAGATCAACTATACATATACTTCTGATTCACCTGTGATCAACATGGTAGAGCCCGTTGAGAGTGTTCTTATGATGAGACCTCAAGATGATAATAAAGTCAATCATGGTATGCCAAAGTTGGTCTTGCAAACACATGGTAGTTCATCTTCCCGAAGTGAGGCACTAAATGTTGTTACTAGGGGGCAAGCTAAACTGGTCCTTAAAACTGCGCCTGATCCCAAGCCAGCCTCATCTTTCAAACTAGTAGCTCCTCTAGCTTTGTCTAGCTATGATGTTGTCCATCAGTTGCAATGGACACCTGCACATATATCTATTTTTGAGTTGCTTGAGTTATCCCCTTTACATAAGGAGATCCTTGAAAAGGCTTTGTGTAAAGCTAATGTCCCTAATGACATTGACCCAGATAGGTTCCAGGCTATGGTCAACCACATCTCATCACCTCGTTATCTATCCTTTTATATAGAAGATGACGTATCTATTAGTCACCCTCACAATCTTGCCTTACACATTGAAGTTATGGTCTACCATACCCGAGTCCGTCGAGTCCTGATAGAAAATGGTGCAAGGTTAAATATTGTCTCTTTCAATGTCATACAATACTTGGTTTTGTTAGAATTTGTTGTAGATCCTAAATGGAAAATTACTATAAAAGCATATGATGAAGTTGAAAGATCTTCCAAAGGTCTTGTCACGTTACCTATCCGAGTGGGCCCTATCATGAAAGATATTATGTTCCAATTATTAGACATCCCACTTGCTTATAACATCCTTTTGGGTCATCCTTGGATCCATGACATGCAAGTTGTGCCTTCTACATACCATCAGTGTGTAAAATTCCCACATAACAGAGCTGAAATTGTGATTCTCGGGGATCATTCTATTGCTATCAATACTCTTGCTACTGCTGAAATGTTTGTTCCTACAACAAACCCTCTAATGATCCTACTGTATCCCTGGTTGCCACTGAGAAAACTTTTAAGATGATGAGCCTTGGTATGGGTGAATACACGTTGGATTCCCTTACTGCTATGCCTACTTCTCCTAGATCATATGGGAGACCTTCTGATAAGATGAAGCCTTATGCTTCTTCCATGACAATTTTTGGTAATTTTGTTCAAGCGTCCATACCCCTAGAGGTAGAAAGAGAAGAACAAGTTGTTAGAGAATGGATCTATAGAGATGAAGAAGATAGTACCACTATTTCTACTCCTATTTCTCCTAAGCGCTATGGTAAAGGCTATAAATTTTTGCAGAAAATGGGCTATCAAGGTCACAGACCTATAAATGATAATGGGCACACCCTAGTCGAGCCTTTGAGTCATACTAATGGCCGACCCTCTAAGATTACAATAGGTCTAGGATATGGTGTCGATGATGACCTCCCTACATGTTCTAGAAATGCTCCCATGATTAGTGATTTAGACATAGATACAGATGAGTCACCACTACACACTATGGCTCAAATAGGAGATGATCTTCCTTCTACTTCACTCCTTTGGGGAGAAGAATGCATACCTACCCATGATTCAACTGAAGCTTCTATGTCTAGCGATAATGAATTTGATCCCCAAGCTAGACAACGAAGAAATATTTTGTGGTTAATGAAACGAGGAGATCTCACACATCATGACATTGAAGCCTCTACTTCTAAAGGTCCTAAACCTTCTTGGTGCAAGCATCCCAGTAGAAGCGTAACAACATATTCAAATGAATATGAATGGGATACTCTCTCCCACAGATCTTCCATAGTGGATATGGAAGTGGATGTGGTTCGTACTTATGGTGACCAACCCGACGTAGTTGATGAGTCTCGTGTAGGGTCTAATGAGTTTAATCCACATATTGATTTAGTGGACCATGTTGGTCCTTCTATGACAAGTCTATATCTTAACACTTTCAAAGCTTACCCTATAGGCTCGACCTCTCTTATCACCAAAGATGGCATCCCTCACATAAATGCTATTGAACCAGTCACTTCATTTCATCTCACAAAATTAGATCTCATAGCTTGGTCCACCTAGGATCAACATGCCATTGAACCTGTTACTTCTTCCACCAGTGAACCAGCAACAAAAAGGACTGAATTAGAAATCAAGTATCTTAATCATCAAATCAAAAGAAAAGAGCAATGGTCAGATGGTGAAAACCACATTGTGGCGGTATCTGAACCTAAAAAAAGTAAAAATAAAGATTTTCTCAAAAATGATGATTATTCAATAAAAGATGAAAAGCTGATTCTTTACAAGAACATGGTGAACTTATCTGAAAATAAAATTGCTAATGTCATGGTTACTTTGACATCCATTTTACAATTGAAAAAGCATAAATCATGCTTTAAGTTCCTAGTGGAAGAATTACACTATCTTGCTCATAGTCCTTACACTTCCATCATATTTTCCTATCTCCAAGATCATGTTATTCTTGAAAATATAACATGTAATATGAAGCATCATCTCATCCATCATGCCTCACACTTTACCCTCATCTCTAGTGACTTGTATAGGAAGGGTCTAGATGGAACTCTCCTGTGGTGTCTAGAAATAGAGGAGTCAGACAAAGTGCTAGCTAAAGTCCACAACGGTATATGTGGGTCACACTTTAATGACCTTGCATTAGCTTGGAAATTGCTTAGGGATAACTACTATTGGTTAGGACCTTATCTTATCACTGCAGCATTTGGGTCTGAGGTCTATCAGTTATCTATGCCAAAGGAAGAAGAGCTCACCAAGGTTGGCAATGTTCTACATTTGAAGAAGTACTATGTCTGAAGTTCTAGAGCTCTTTGTACATATTATTTATTGATCCTGAAAAAATTACAAAAAAATTCATATATGATGCTGAAAAAATCCTAAAAAGCATAAAATGTCATGAAAAAATGAGCATCCTAGTGAAAACCTAGCAATAGGCACTTTGATGTCTCACCAAAAAATAAAAATTTAAAAAATTTAAAAAAGTGCCTTGGTGAAAACCTGGAAACAAGCGCCTTGGTAGCAAAAATATGAAAAAATTGTAAAAAGTCATAAAAAATCTATCAAGTGGTGAAAACTTGGAAACGAGCACTGCTTGAGACCCTTGCACCTATGTCTATCAGTCTTGCATGGCACTCCTTTGCTCCACTTTTCGCTTTGCCTCTCCTAGCCTGGAATTGACTCTTGTCTTAGTCTAGTGGGCATATGTTTTTCTAAGCTTATCTTGGGTCTCTTTGTGTGTTCAGGTTTCTTGGGGCACTTGGTTCCAACGGTATTTTTCAACACCACCCCAATTGTGTTTTTCAACACTACCCTAGCGTCAAATGTTTCTCAACACTTATCAGATATCCTATCTGTAGTCCCGAATGATGCAATATTTCTCACTAGCAGATGTGATACTCAAAGTTTGACTCTATGACCTACACACACACACTTAAACACTTGACTCATTAAGACTTGTTTGACTTTATTTCTTTGTGTGTTGTCTATGATGATTTCTTTGCTGAGTGTTCTCTCCCTAATAGTTTTTGATGATGCCGAGCTAGAAGACTGGGGCATGAGGACATGTTTTATCTGCTTTCTGCCTATGGGTATATTTTTTTGATCTTGGTTGTCATGAGCATTTATGCTTGTTCCACTTGACTCTAGGATTTACAAGGTATTATCCTTGATTTTTTCCGCAAGTGCATACTTATAGTCATCTTAACTTTCTTGTGTCTCAATGTGAGCATAATCTTGCTATATCAAACTTAGCGAATCTCACTACACTAGTCATCTTGACTTATATGTCTTTGGTGCCTAGGTGGGATTTCCACATTCCTATCTGATATAGATCATATTTAGATTCACATAGTCATACTAGTGTGTATTGTATGATCTTGTGACGCTACCAATAATGCTCGATGATGAAAATTAGAGTCTAAAAGCTTTGTAACCTTGCAAGTAAACCACTTTTCATAGTAGCTTGCATTTTTAGGTTCATGTTAGTTTAGTTTTTCATCTTGCATATGGAGAGAGCTCTCCTTTCATCTTTCACAAACTTATTAGTCAAACTGCGCTCACCTCTCGATTCTTCTTAACCATGTCTTTCACTTCTTGTCTTTCATATCACATCATTTTCTATTCATTTTGGGATCGAAATTGAAATTTGAGTTCACCTTGATCATCAAAATTGCATTTCACCCTCTTCTGTGCAGTCGGCTGACCTTTTGAGGCCTGATCCTTCGATCTTCACTAGGGCATCTTTTCTTTCTTCATCCCCATCTCTTTCAAACTTCTAGTCTTCCATTTCATTTTTCACTTCATCTCTTTGAGGTTTGACTTCATCTTTATCCTATAGTCAAACTGGGGCATATCTTCACTGCTTGATGATTATTATATTATCTTTCATCTTCAATTATGATTTCTAGTGATTTGATCATGTTTCTCTTGCTTCTGCATTCCCTCTACCTGATTTCACTTTCGATCCCGAGGGAGCAAACACATCATATCCTATTGGCTCAGAGCATATGCTTGACCTTTCCATTTTATCTGATCGATCTATCTTTGCGCTTGACATGTTAGTTATCATCTTGAGTTCTAATACTGTCCATCTCTTTCCTAAGTGTCCAGTACTACTATTATCAGGCTGACCACACGGGATTTTCTATCTCTCTGCACTTCATACTTTGGAGTCAGATCGCTATTGCTTGCTGTCTTGGATGATCTATTCTTTGACTGCATGTGATCCCAAATCGATCTCACATTAGTCAAAGAGGGGCAAATGTATACACCTAAAAATGGTCATCTAGACTATTAGCCCCTTGCTAGCATTTTTTCTAAAATCATCAATTGCTTATTCTTGATCAAATCCTAGTTCTATCATTTATTTGATTATATTCTATGGGCTAACCATCTTATTCCTAAGTCTTTATTTATTAAAAGGAATTCCCTCCCCTTTTAATAAATAAAAAAGCCCCCACTTTTCCTCTTATCCTAAGTTGCACAAATAAAGCATTATTCTTATTTTATAAAAAGGGAAAAGCACTTTTTGTCTCATATGGGCACAAAAGTCAACTCTTATTTTCTCATTGGAGGATATTTGTGCACATGGATTGCTCCTCTTTGATGTTCCATTGTTGATTAAATCTTTTGCCTCTTAATCTCCATGGTCCATTCCTTCTCATTTCTTATAAAAGGAGAGCTCTCTTCTTCATTTTGGATCCCCAACTTTTTATGCTAATGTTATGATGCAGGTTTTCAAGGTCACTTTGGAGCTTTTGAAGACTTTGGAGCCTTTTGGAGATCTTTCTACATTTGGCTTTCATTCTTGCATTCTTAGCTTAGCTTCATGTTTATGCTTTCTTAGATTACTTTCCTTCCAAGCTCTAGCTTAGATCTCACATAGCCTAAATAGGAAGAATTTGTAACACTTGCTCTTTCTTTTCATAGCTTAGTTGCATTGTTCTTTCCTTTCATAGCATAGCTTGCATTTCCGTTTCTAGCATAGTTTCATTTCATTTGCATTTCCATTTGATTATTGTGGATATTGGCATTCTTTCCCTTGTCTTCATTTGAATCTCCCATTGCATGGTTTACTAGCAAGGTTATTGGCTTAATAGCTCTAGCTGAGAGCACTCTTAAAAACCCTTGCACTCCATGCCTAGGGAGCTCTAAATATATTTCTCAAGGTTTCCAATCCATAGATTCTCTCAGAAGAAATGATTTAGATAAGTGCACTATTTAGTGTGTACACACATCAACATTGCTTCCAAAAGACTTAGGAATTGTGGATGAATAGGAATAATATGGAGGGTTCATATGGATTGGTGTTTGGACATTCTTCAAGTATGTGTGTCTTCGTTGATCTTGATACATGGTATGGTAAGTAAATGGATAGCTAGGGATGATAGTAACATAGGATGGAGGCATATATGAACCTAATATGGATGGAAGGGGTGAAGACTTTTGTTTTGGGACATAGGAACCCAAAATGGATTTGGAGGGTAATGAAAGCATATGGTTGCATTTGAATGGAGGGATATAAGGTGTGAAAGGGATATCAACATCTTTGAAAGGAGCTGCATTGCCAAGGTTCACATCTTTAAGATTTATCTTTATGCCCATAGGCCCATGAGTAGCTTTGATAGGAACACATTTGATAGGATCAACTGAAGCTTGAAGGGATTTATTATCATGCAAGGGATTGGGAAGAATGATGGTTTCTTGAGGTGAACATGAAGGAATATGAAAAGTAAATGATAGGATACTTTGATCTTGACAAGGATCTTCAAATGGTGTAGAGAGGGTATTTTTCTCTTGACTTTCAATATGCTCATTGGAAATTGTGGAAGGGATATCTTGATCTTGCTTGGGAAGTGGAGAAAATATGGAACTTGGAAGGGTATTTTGTTCTTGGAATGGAAGGATATCATCTTGGAAGACATGAAAGGATGCAAGGGGATCATCACGGGGTTCTATGGATATGGGACCTTCATCAAATATGGGAGGGGATTGTATATAATCTTGATCTTGATCTTTATCAACATTTGTTTCTTTTCTCTTTGGATTATCCTCTTGACATGGAGCCACTTGTAAGGACAAGGTAGATGTTTGGATATGTGTGGGGGATGTTTGGAGGAATAATGTAGGATCCTTTTGAATGGGTATAATAGGCATTGAAGCACATGAAGCTTTGGGTTCCAAGATCTTTGAAGCATGGAAACGATCTGCAACAAGATGTAAGTTAGCTTGGGTTTCTTTTAGAGGTATCCATTGAGGGTAAACATAGTCAATGGGAAAAGTGTCGTCATTAGGCTCATTCTTTGGTGGAGGAATTTTGGATAGTTGTGGAGCTTTGTGAGATGAAAAAAAGATGAAAGGAGTACATGCTATGGGATAAACCTTGCTAGGTAGAGGTTTTTGCATTAGATCTTGTTTGAGAGTGGTACTTTTCTCTTCATACTCTTTATTATCTTGATCACAAATAGGATGATCTTGCAATTTCCTTTGATCCAAGATAGGTTGGTTGCTCTTAAATGTTTCTTTTTGTGAGGAGGATGAAGATAAAGATGACCCATCATTATAAATAAAAGGACACCTTGATCTTAATGATGACTTTTTATATGATGTCTATTTTTTTTTTTCCTCAAGGTTGATGCATCAAAATTATGAGGAAGCTTATCTCCTGATTGAGCTAACTTCATGAAGTATGCTTCTTTATCCCTCTTCATAATTAATTGCATTATTTCCATAAACATGGGATCTTGGATTGCTTCTAAAACTTCATCTTCAAATACCTCATCATTTTGATTCCAATGGAGATTCTGATGTGAGGAAAATGAAGATATGGATGGCCTATCATTATAAAGAAAAGGACACATTGATCTTAATGATGGATTTTTAGAGGATGTATCTTTTTGTTTTTCCTCATTCTCCCTCAAGGTTGATGTGTCAAAATTATGAGGAATCTTAGGTCCTAATTGAGCTAACTTTATGAAGTATGCTTCTTTATCCCTCTTCATAATTAATCCCATTATTTCCATAAACATGGGATCTTGGATTGCTTCTGAAACTTCTTCTTCAGATACTTCATCATTTTGATTACGATGGAGATTTTGATCTTGATTTCTATAATTATGCTCCATACTAGGATTGATTCATTTCTCAAATAGTTCCATCATTATAATTCTTTTTCAGGAATATGATCTATTTGTTGCACTGATAAGGAGTATCTCCGAAAAGGGTATCCAAAAATGATGTCAAAATCTTTCCAAACCTTTGGGAGATGTTCACTGTTTGCCCTTCTTTGTTCCTGGGTGTCACTTGCCTAAGTGTAGGCATGACTGAAATGTTTTTACGTGTGAACTAGTATTGAACTAGGTGGCACACTGCAGGTGTTCAAGCGGCACTTTGCTATTGAAAAGTGTTTTTTTAGTTTTTGGTAAGCATGATTCAATATTTGCTAGGCGTGACTTCACTGTTGATACATGTTTTCATAAAATTCATAGGCATGACTCTGCTTCTGATAGGCGGTATTGTTTTGTGTACAGGCAGCACTTCTCTGACCAGGGTGTAAGATTTTGAATTTTTAAACGTTTAAGATCAGATCTTTTGAAATTTTCTTGTTTGAAAATAAAAAACAATCACAACACACACATCAATTTGTCATCATGTCCCTAAAACAGTCTAGTGTGTATATTCTTGAACATTTTTCACAAGTATAACACAAGAAAGAATTCCAAACAGCCTACCTAAAGTCAAATTTGGCTTGTAAACATGGCTCTAAAAGGTGGCCTTGCTACTTTATCAGGATTTATTAAGGATTTCGTTCAAAATGGATCTTAAATCTTCATCCCTCAAGTATGTTAAGGGGTTTCCCACATGTACCAAAGTATGATTTTGCGCAATCCGTGAGGACTACTAGAGGAAATTCAAAAAATTTAAGACCCTTTTGTCATACACCCCATTAAGGATGCATGCATTTCATTTTATAGTGGGTTGGATCCCCATAACAAAAGCGAGCGTATCCCACTTTGGGTTGTCCCTCTCACTAGCCTTGTTAAGGCAAACTCGGGAGGCGAGCCCACTATTACTCTAGCATGTATATTGAAAGAAAGAAGTTAACTTAGGCTAACAAGTTTGGGAGTTTGATTCACTTTAAAAGTGAAGAGCATATCCCTATTGTCTTTCTTTGTTCCAAACACTCAAACACCAGTTTGTTCTTTCCCAATCTCTTAACAAGGAGATTCTTAAAATTGAAGTGTTTGGTTCATTTCTTGTTTTAATTAAGCTATGTTCAAAAGTAATGTTGTAATTTAATCAAGTGCAAGCTTGAATAGAAGAATACCTTTCCTTTGTAGCTAGCCTAAGCTAGGAGCATTTTTGAAAGATTTTGTCATTTTTTTTCAACTCACCTTGGCAATAGCCTCCTCCAAATGTGCTTGTCCACCAACAAGTTATTCAATACTAACAAACACTATGAAGGGAAACCAAAATCAAAAATTGAAGGAGCAACACTTATGTATGAATTTTATAGAGCTTATTTGCAAATTTCCAAAGAAAACTTGATCTAAGGACTAAAAATCCAATTTAGAGAGACAAACTTTGATTTATATGCTTGAACAATTGCAAGGTAATTCAGAAATACTTGATTGTCCTCCTCTTGTGTAGTCTCAAGAATAGCCTTAATGTGCTCAAAGTTCTCCTTCTTGATCTTCTTTGCTAGAGCCTTTCCTTCTTAGTTAAATTTGGTTTTTGACTTCTGTACTTTCCTGTGGGTGCTCATTTACTATTAAATCATATAAATAGGGAGTTAGACAAATGATTTGATCAACTTAATAGTAAATATAGACAATAGGTAGTAGGCAACATTGTCCAGCTAATAAGCATGAACAAATTGTTAGCAGGCGTAACTTTACTAATAACCAGCGACACTTTGCAGTGACACAAGCGATACTAAAAATTACATAGGCATGAACAATTTATCATGAAGCATGAACAAAACTTAAATTTGTGGAAAATGATTTATGCTAAGCGATAGTTTAATAACAGCAAGCGTGAATTGAAAAATGATAAGTATGACTGTTATTTAAAATGGCGGAGTAAAGCGTGAAGTTAAGAAATAATAGATTGCATCAAAGTGATACTCCCTGAGTCACATGCATGACTTTAAGCACCAAAGGTTGAATGCATTTATCTCACAGGCGTGAGTGTATGATTTGTAGGCAACTACAGAGTTCTCAAAATCGTGTAGAATTTGCATGCCAGGCGTGAATCTTTAGATAACAGGTGTGAGGACAGAGATTGTAAGCGATAGTAAAATGACTGCAGGCGTGAACAGTCTCCTGTAAGGGTGACTTCACCAGATTCCTACAAAATATTCACAAAAAATAGAAAATACAAGCATGCAAATTATAATGAAAATGATAAAATAAGGCCTAGAGCCCCACGGTGGGCACCATTTGTGTGATGATGATAATCACCTTCATGAAATTAAGATCTAATAGCAACAATTGAAAGTAAATACAATGTAAATCTAATTAAAATTGAAACTAAGATCTATTGCATCTCATGGCTCTCTAGAAAGAGGTGGTAAGTGAAGCTCTCAGCTCAAATCTCCACTAGTGACACTTCTAAAATGAGAATGTATGCTGCTATGCTTCTACAATGATAGTTCTAGCTCAAATTGACAAGATTATAATGCAAATTACTCTAAAATACTCTTAGAATGATCTCAATTGCCTATAGTAACAATGCTTTGCAAATGAATTTCTAAGATATCAATTGCTCTCAAAATGCTTCATATTTATAGTAAATTCCCAAGGGTAGGGGGTGGAGTGAAGTAATCATGATTAACCCTTGGTTGAGTAAAATACTTTGCTTTTTTCATAAATGGGGGGACAATTTAAAGGTTTGTCTCAAAGATTTGGACAAAAGGACAAGATTGAGTGGATGAGATTGAAACTTTAGAATGAGTGATTGAGATTCATCCTTTTTGAGTGATTTATGTCTTTTTGTCCTCAATTCTTATTGGTTTCTCAACTTTGTTGAAAGATATTAGGAATTATTAAATTCAATTAATTAATTAAATTTAGCCATGTAAGGGTAATAGGTTCATTTTGATTTTTGATTTAAAACAACTATACAACTAATTGATTAAAATCAATTATCTAGTGTTTTTCACCCCTTTAAGCTTTGATTTAATTATTTAACCTCATTATTTAATTTTTCCTTTGCTTTAATTGAATTTGTCCATTTTAAATTGATTTGATCCCTTTTAATGCATTTTGATGATTTTAAGCCATTTTATTGATTTTTGCAATTTAAAAGCACTTGTCCATTTTTGCATGTCTACAGATATATATATATATATATATATATATATATATATATATATATATATATATATATATATATATATATATATATATATATATATATATATATATATATATATATATATATACATATATATATATATACATATATATATATATATACATATATATATATATACATATATATATATATACATATATATATATATACATATATATATATATATACATATATACATATATATATATACATATATATATATACATATATATATATACATATGTATATATATATATATGTATATATGTATATATATATATATATATGTATATATATATATATATATATGTATATATATATGTATATATATATAATTGATTCAATAGTTATCATATCACCTCCTAGAAATATTTCTCAAATTCTTGTCTTATAAGGAAAGATTCATGCTATTCGTAGATTTATTTCACAACTAGTCGATCAAACTTTTCCTTTTACTCAACTTCTGAAAAAAGGCAGTACACTCAAGTGGGACTTAGATTATCAAAAAACCTTTGATGATTTGTATCATTTCTTAATTAATACTCCTATCTTACAACCAATATTTTTTTAGCATTATTTCCTTCTTTATGCTTTTTCTTCATCTAATTTTCTTGCACCATTATTTGTATAAAGTTGATTATTATTGTAGATAGCATATTTATACATAAGTTTCACTTTACTCAATTATGAAGCCTAATATTCTGTAATTAAGGAACAATGACTTTCTCTTTTATTTTCAATATAAAAGTTGAGAAACTATCTTCTTAATGTTGAAAAGCATGTCATTATAAAATTTGACTTGTTGTTCAAGTATATTTTCTCTAATATTGATCTTTTTGGATATCTCACCAGTGTTACAAAAATGGTGTCTCAACATTGCAATAATACAAATTATTACTGATAAAAGGTTATTGTTGACACATGAGCTCCACCCTCTTGACCACCCCTTGACTGGATAGGGATGGAGACAATACATCTTGACATAGGTTCTTGGGAGAAAAATCCCATTAAAAAAATATTTATAATTTATCATTTTGAATCTTGTTCATTTATCATTAGGTCATATATATAATCATGGATATTTTGTGTATTTTGTTTTCCCTAGATGCTTGCCTTATTTTATGAGGGCATTGTATTATGGCTATTGTATTATGAGTCTGATAGTAGTTGAGTTGCCTCTTAATCTATGTTGGTAATACTCTTGTGAGAAGCTTTCTTTGCAAATTTTCTTATAAGGAAAAAGGCACGAGGCCTAAAAATATATATGAAAAGATTTTGTTGGTTTTTGAAGTATATATTGGGTGGATTTTGGGGCGTCGGGTTTTTCTCCCAAAAGGGTTTTCCCCATGTAAATTATTTTGTGTTGTAGTATGCATTTTATTTATGTTTATTTTTGTTAATTTTTTGTAAATTTTACAAACATCTGTAAAAAATTTATAGTACCTTCCTCTCAATGTTAGTGTAGAAGATTTTTTCGCTACCTTTACTTCCTTAAAACTAAATAGGTTATGTTGTTAATATAAGTTGACCTTAAATTTGTGTGTGTGTGTTTGTTTATATGTATGTACACACACACACACATAGATGTGTGTGTGTGTGTGTGTGTGCATGGCGAAAAGGAGAGAAAAAGAAAAGGGGTTGACTACTCCTTTTCAAACTTGCACACTCAGGAGGAATATGTCCTAATAGGCTCAAGTGAGGACCTAAGCAGTGAATGGGGTAGTGATCCTTCTCTAAATATGTAATTTGAAAATGGAAAAGAGGAAAGATGCAATGTGCATGTGACAAAATAGATTAATAGAGACAAAAGTGGAGATAACATACAAATAACTAACTACTAGAAATTAAAAATGAGTGGAATCAGGGTCCAGAATATTGTGTTGGCCTATGATTTCAATTTGGGATAAAGTTACGGGGTAAAAAATGTTTAAGATATTCTATACCTGGTACTTATGACTAAAATTATGGGGGTCCACTGACTATTTCTGATATGCTTGGAAAAGTTTTGAAAACTCTGTAACCTATTCCCACACATAGAAAAATGGGGAAATGGTTGGGTAAAAGGGGTTTTCCTTGGTCAAACCCCTATTTAGGAATAACCCTTTAAAATGAAAGGAAATTGCATAAAGGAAAGTATGTAAAAAGGTAAATCTTTTATTCACCTTGCAATAAATCTTCATGGACAAATGTAGGAATCGCTCATACCCACATGAAGATGTTTGAATGTGTTTAAAACCAAGGATTTGATATTGAAGATTAGAATATGAATCAAGGATTCCCTCATAAATGCATTGATTTATGGATATCACTCCTGGATCTTCAATGTTGATATACTTTATAATCACTTACAATGAAGGAGAGATGAATGTGGATGGAAGGAAGGATCTTTTTGCTTGATTGAGAATTCATCTACTTAGAAATGATGGGAGAGAAAATTTCTTCAATGAATAATATTTCCTTGGAATCAATGTGAATGAATTGGAGAAACTAGATATTGGATGTTGGCCTTCAAATCTTAAATCCAATTGCTTGAATGTTCAATTGCTCTAAATTGTTTGAATGCTTCTTGATCATGAATTTTTTAGAATAGTAATAGATACTAAAATGAGAAGAGATGGTATTTTTTGATACTTCATCCATCATTTTGGGATTTAAAAATAAGCTTGACCAACCACTGGATCTAATTCCCCACTAACACGAAACATAGGGTTGCATGCCAAATTTGGGCCAAAAAGTGTGGGAACATAATGTTTCAAATATTTTGTACCTAGGAGAACTAACTCAAATTTGAAATAGGTGTTGGGATGGTGCGAAAGATGTAGGAAAATAAGAATTGAGTTGCTAGGATTAAGCTTAATGAACATCATATCTCAAAATCACCAAAATAGGGCCTAATAGAGCATCCAATTATGGGTATTAACTTTAAAAGGTCATATATTTATCCCCCACTTTAGTGGGAGTATGAGACAAAATCATGCTCATGATAAAGTAGATCAATTCATAAGAACAATCTTATCAATGTCAAGGAGAAAAAGAAAATCAATCACCCAAGTGACTTAAGTCCTCGTCAAATCCAAAACCAAGATAAAAGAGGCATGACTCAAAAAAGAAAAAGAGAGAAGGAGAGAGAGGCAGAACCACTAGCATAATAAGGTATTTCCTTATTATGTCAGAGTTTCTTCCCACTTAGTGGTCACTTTGAAATTGCCCATGTCATCTTCCTTATTGGTTTACGCCACTCTTGGGATGGGAGCTTTGGCAAGGACATCGAATATTCCCTTTGTAAATGGTGTGCATGTCATAGTTTCACCTACATGAGGCTTAGAGATTCCTTGTTTTGGTGGAGGTGGGGTCTCTACTATTGTGAAGGTTGGGGTTTCCCCCTATTTCTAGTGTTGGTGGAAGACCTATGCTGAAGGTACTAAATATGCTCCTTTGAAGGTAAAATCTTGTCCCATTTCATGTGCCAAGACTTCCTTTATGGTGGCTTGTGGTTTGAAAGTAGTAGAAATTGTGAATTTCTACCAATAGTGTGGGTTGGTTTGTAGATTTTCTAGCTTCTGGCCTTCCCTTATAGATTTTCACTACTAGGTCACAAATTCTTGGAGTTCATTAGTCTCTGCTAACATCAAGCTCTTTCCTTATGCTAAAGGGTTTTAATTGGTATTTTTAATCCTGAGGATGAACATCATTTGATATTGAGAAAACTATGGATGTAGGGGAATCACTCCCTCTTGGTTGAACCCTAGATAGTCTCCTTTAACCCTCTTACTAAACCACTCATCATGTGTCTAGTGTGGGTTTGTCTCCCAAATCTTCCCCTTCATTTTTGGGAGAATTATTTCTTTAAGGCCATAAGCAACTCTATTGGCCATCTTTTAAAGGTGGATGAGGCTACAATTGAGGTGATTCAATCTAATTTTTCTTGCATTTTAGTTGACCTTGACATCTCCAAATCTATTTTGTGGGATGTGGTTCTCATGGTCGAGGATAGGCCATGGCCCAATCGGTGGATTTTGAGGGCCTCCCCTTCATATGTAGGTGGTGCTTCTCTATTGGTCATCTAGCCATAGATTATTCTCCTTCACGTCGTAAAGGTGTTTCCACATTGTGGAAGAGTGCAAATGATGATCATTTGACTATCTTGGCCTCTGACTCTTCCTCTTATGAGACTCTTCAAGTTGATGATGTCTCCCCCTTGGGTGATGCTCCTTCTATTCTGACTTCCTTCATCTTAGTGGATCTATTTCTACCCCTTGTTGCTAATTGTGTCCCCTCTGTCGGCATTAACTCTTCTCTGACTACTATTGCTCCTAATATGCTCCATCTTGTGGCTATTTAGGTTCAACATTATCAATCATGTTGATGATATTGATTCTCTCTCTGAGGGTGCCACCATCTTGTGTTGGGGATCCTGCTTAAAGTATCACCTGGACAGTTGTCCGTCGATGAAGGAAGAATCACTCTGCAGCCTCGCACCCTCCTCCCATTATTGTGTGTGAGATGTGTACCCATACTTGATATGGGTTACTAGCTATGTTGTTAGTCTTTTTTCAATATCCTTATCTTGACCTTGATGTAAATACCTTTTGTGTTTATGCTTTCGAGTTGTGATTTTGTAAGGAACATAACCCTTGTTTTGCTACTTCTAAGAATCAAAAACATCTAAATTTAATTGTATCAAAGATTTCCAACATCTAATTTATTCATGTCAAAGATTTCCAACATCTAGTTTTAATTTTGTCAAAGATTTCCAAAACATGTTAAGAAAAAAGAAACTACTTTACACTTTGTACGCAGCTGAATATATATAATATTTAACATGCTCACCATGGTACCTTGCTGTAAGCTCAACTATCTTTCTTTTATCCTTCTATCTTTTATGATTTCCTTATTTTATTCTCTTCCTACTATACCTCTTAAGTGTTCACAATACTCACAGTTATATATGTTTTCACCTTTAATTTTTTCCAGTTATTATTATTCTTAATGGGCATGGAGGCAGCTAAAAATGAAATTGGGATGGACTGAAAATGTGGACTAACAAAGATAGCTATCTATATTAAATGTTGTTTCTCATTTCCTCAAGATTAAGCTTAGTAGTTTGAATAATCTAAACTTGCTCAGCTTTCAAATTTATTTAGTAAAACAAAAACAAGTTTACCACTTTAAAAAGCACAATTTAAAAATACTTCTCTAAAACATACTTCAAAAACTTTATCTTCCCTCCCAAAAGATTTCTTATATTATAAACCATCATAAAGTAGTATCATCCTTCTAAAGTCCTTCAACTAAAATAACAGAAGGATCCCAACTCTATAAGGCTAGAGGAACAGTTGGGGATGACTAACATTCATACCACCCATTTGGAACACACTAAAACCACAATCACCTTTTTCTACAGTTATCATCTTCACTAAAAACATACATATACAGCTCCATGTCATGGCCCTTGCAACATCAAGCTTGCTTCTTTAATATTTCCTTAAAGTTCTTTACCAGTATGTTGATCATGAAGAAAATAGTTGTCATAACTTGTACAGCTTTCATCAAAATTGAGAGAGTAACTGAGAGGATCATACTGAAAAGCCTTACATTTAGAATTCCTTTTCAACTTTCTACAATTATTCTTCAATCTCACAATCACATTCTTCCATCCACTTCTTGAAAACCAATTCCTTCTCCCACCAACAAAATTTTTCATGTAAAATCCAGAACAACCCCACAAAAACTGAAACCCGCGTTCTTTACAGTAATGAGAAATTTTATTACTTTCTTCGACAATTGGCTGAAGCCTCTTTGACATATCAACTCTTCACAATAGGCAGAAAAACTCCTCTACAAGACAATGCAAATCTGCAAAAAAATTTGAGAGCATATGAAACTAGTTAGTTTCTCATACCGCAAGCTGAGAAACAATTATAACATCTCCATATTAAATAGAATTGATAATTTTTTTGGATACAGGTAATAAATATTATTACTGAATGGCTAGCAAATTTTAAGCATTTCTTTATTCTAAGATAGTCGTACCAGATGATGTACCACTGCATTACTTCAAATGGTAATAATCAGAGTACAGAATACAATGTACCACCCCATTACTTTCAATGGAGTTAAGCTGTTAAATACAACAAATCTTAAAACCTGCTACCAAAAGTGAAGCTTCATTATTAAATTTAAACAATGCTTATTTAAATCTGTATTCCACTATTTGATACGTAAATTTAAAACTTACGTTGTCCAATAATCTTTCTTTTTCTCGTCCTTAAATTATTTATTCAATAGATTATTTTTGAGTTGTGAGTTAGGTAAATTTTAATCATAAAAATAAAATTTAGACAACTACTTATTGCATATATAATATGTAAAATTATTAACCTGTTTAGATTTTTAATCGTAAAAAATTTTGAAACATCCACCGCCAATTTTATTTACCTGATAGATATGCACGCCTTACATTTGTTTTCTGTTTTTTTAATGAATATATATTTGCAGGTGACGATTGAGATCAATAATAACAATGTTTATTTATCACTTTTAGGTGCCTTCTGTGACGTCATTCTTAGGATCGCATTTCAGGCGGGCCTTCAAATTATAGTATATATATAAGTAAATTAATAGAGAGTTCGACAAGGTCGGGATTTGACTGTCACTCTTGTGTATCATATCAAGATTTTAAGATAGTTTTATCATTTAGTTAGCTTTCTATTCATATTTTTAAAAATATATAAATTTTTAAAATATATTTAATTTATGAAATTTAATTAAAAATGAAGCATTTAAATTACATATTATCTTATTAATTATATATTAAATATGTAAACATTATGTCATATAGTTAGAGCATGTGCAAGATAAGAGAATAAACATTAAGCAAAACAAATTATATAGGTCTTTAATAATAGGTTTATCCAAAAAAAATTCAATCATAATTCAATTTTAACATTTTTACCTATTTATTTTTACATATATCTGTTATTTGTTGTTAAATATCCAATTAACAATGTTCAATTAAATGTATAAATTTATTACAAAATATTTCATTCTTATTTGTATACATGAATATTTCTTTATATGAAAAATAAATAAACAAATGAATAAATCTTTAAAAAAAATAGGAGAAAAAATACCATGCTTGACTATGAATTAGCCATGATTGGCATCCCTTCAAGTGATTATATTGTCAACTTTGCCAAATTTGATCCAAGCATTCTTTATTGGTCACTTGAAAGTCACGCCACTTCATAGCAGTGGGAAAGAAAGAACCCTTCTTACGGCCTCTCAAAGGGATCTTGTCTACTTCATTTAATTGCCAAATGATTTCCAAGTAGGAATTCTTTCTGGGAACATAGACTAGTAACAAATGAGGTCTCATAATAGACCTGTACATTCTAAAGTAAGCAGAGTATTTGTTCAAATACCAATCTCTTAAATATGCCTCACCCCAACTCAGGAATCCTCTCATGTGGCCTAATAAAATCCATTATTTCTCTGGGAATCCTTTCCATATGTTCCCTAGATGCACCATCATTTTTTTTTATAAAATACAAAATCTTCAAAAATGATAAATATGAGTTCTCACAATCCCTATCCCATAAATGGATCTACCAATGCACTGGGAGAGACCTTTTACTATTATCAAATCTTCTCACTCTCAAGGTTTAGTCCTAGACCTCTTTGTGAGCATACATAAACGTATTGCATATCAAATAGTATCAAATCAACTTGAATTTTGTAGTGTTAGCATTGATGTGTATCATTTACATATGCATTTTCTCCACCAAGAATGAAGTAAAGTCAAACTCCATGTTCACCATGTCATCTTGAATGTTGAACTGGCATCCTTCTCTCTACATCTTCAACCACAATTTGACATAATGAATAACATGTCTTAATGAAATACATAGTTTTTAAGAGTTCTTCTCCACGGAGCTTTTCCCAAGTTGTGGCTTCCTCTACTTCTTCCACTCTTTTTCCTTCGATTGTTGATCCTCTAGAGGTGGCCTCAGTCTTTTCTAATAAGGCGGCTATTGGCTATGTCATGTTGGCTCCTGATTCTACTAGTTCTGGAGTGTCTATCACTGATAGCCCTTTGTTGGAAGACTCTTGTCTTCCTATTTATATGCCTAGTAAAGTTGTTTCTCTAAGTCCTCTTGAGTCCCCCTCTTCGGTGGATGCTGGCTCAAGGAGTGTTAAGTTTGTTGGTCCGATTGATCTTGTGCAGTATTTTGGTACCTTTTTGGGTGCTGGGGTTTCGAAGTTGGAATCTTTATGCTGGCAGGCAGAGGCCTCCAAAGTGGAGGAAGGTTGGATTATGGTTAAAGGTAAGTCTTCCAAAAAATCTTCGCCCTCCTTTGATATGACGCTTTAGTCCCATAAGAAAGGGACCAAAGGATAATCCTATTGTTGGGTTTTTCTCTAGATTGCTTCTTTCCAATGGTTATCTTTTGGCGGTGATCTTTGTGCTTCTTTTGGGGGTTCGGCTTTTTCTTAGTTTAGGCCTTTCTCCCTTTTCGGCGGTCCTCTTGTTGTCTTTTTGGCTTTCTGGGTCCGTTTTGATATCTATCTCTATTTTTCTTTGTAGGGTTGTGGGCCCCTACTTTATTTGTGTTTAGTTCTACCTTTTGAGTTTGATCAATAATGCCTATCTTCTTATCTTCTTGTACAAGGTTTTGGGACCTTTCAAATCCTTTTTTTACCTAATCAGAACATGTCTTAATGAAATAATTTTCAAATCTCTCAATATTGAAGGACTACTCAAAAACTTTGAGTCCCTTTCCACCAAGACCCTTGACTATGTGTTTTGGAATTTGAATGACCTATAGATAATTCTATGAATATCATATTTGGCTTTTAAACCATCAAGGTCTATGACCTTATTGTTAGCTCTACTAAGATCAAATACCTTAGAATGCAATAATTAGGGTTCTATTAGCTAATAAAACCCTATTTGATTGTACATCACATCTCTTTGCCACTACTCTAAAAAAGTCTTCATTAGGTACCATAACCTTCCCCGTGTCTAGATACCATCGATTTCTTAAGGAAAACCTTGACAATCTCTTCCTATACTAGTGTTCAAATAGGGACTAACCAAGAGTGGGAATAATTGCATCTCTAACCCATCTAAAAGCATCTACAATTTTTTCATCCACTCTTTTCTTGTCTAAAATAAAACCACGTACTTCTTTCTTGATCAATGACATTTAGAAAATAGATTTTGTTCAAATCCCCTCTTAGTTTATGGTGCATTGGTCATTTTTGTGCTCAAGGTTTTGTTGTCAACTAGGATTTCTTTGATATCATACAGATTAGCAATTCATCTTGAATTTATTATCAATTCATATTCTATAATTAATTTAAAGATACATGATATGATTTCAAAGAAAATTGGCTAGAAAATTGATCATTTTTGTACTTACAGATAGCGTGCAACTAAAAACCCTAGTAGTTCAGATTCTATCATAGAGAGCACTTGAAAAATCTGATTACACAAGATTGTGCATGATAAAACAATTTGATTCATGTATTTATAACAAATAAATGGGCACAAAATTGATATGATTTGATCAAATCACCACTATTGTATAGGCGTTTGGCCAATGAACCAAAAACTAGTTGTTCTCAGGTTTGAATATCGACAGTTCATGTATTCAGATCACAGAAAGATCAATGGCCTCAATTTAAACAATCAGATTCAAAAAGAAGATTACACTTTGACTGATATATATATTCTTGGATTTTCATTATGGATATCGTGAATGATTATTTATCACAAACCCCAAGAAAATGCTACTTAAAAGCCACATGTTCAAAGCTGTTAGATACAAGGCTGAAAACTCTTAGATTTGTATGGAACTAGAGCACATAAACCATTTGTTTTTCTTAATTGAAGGATGAAATGTCTTTGGCTAGTCAAACAATCTTACCTAGTGGTCATCGAAGAGCTCCATAGTTAAAAACTTAATTGAAATCCTTTTACCTAGCTCGATGATCTCATCTAGAGGTCATGCATGAGATTTCATGAATCTAATCTTCATCTAGTATAACATTTTGTAGTTTTTTCATGACTTGAGAGTCTACTTTTGTTGTGATTTCTATTTTATAAAATATAATAATACATTGTATAGTAGTTTAATGTAATTTCATGGTGTTGGATCCATCTTTTTATGTTTATTTTAAATTATGTGAATAATAATTTATGTATTTATATTGTACTTATATTTTGTGATTAGTTATCTAGTATCTTTTTGTATTTGTAAGCTTTGTGTACTTCAAACATAGATAATATGTAAAAAGAGTTTTGGCATTTATCTATACTTTAGTAGCTTCTTTTGTTAATATTGAAGTAAATTTGTGAAAGGAAATCTAGATTCTCATAATTTTAGGTTAGATGTATAAATATGTAGCTTATCTCTGTAAAATAATTATCAAGGTTATTATCATGGTTAGTGTACAAACCATGAAGAGAACTTAAGGTTTTTTCTAGAATTAGTTAAAAAATTTCAATATGATTTAAAAATAATATTTATTGAAGGGCTTGAATAACATTTTACCTAAATACCAATTCATTTGCATTAATATTTATCCCTTAGGTTATTACATGTGAGAACCTATTCTTCATTAAAAAAATATCAATCAAAAGATTAGCCTCACTTAAAAATCTCTCTTCTACTCCTAAGAGTTCATCTCTCTTGGCATTAATATGTACATCCATCATAGAAGATCTTGGATGTTACATTGGGAAAGAAAAATGCTATAGATTTCATTAAAGAACATGATGTTAATGATGGTGACCAATACAATATCTATCATGTTTAGTTTGTCCTTGAAGCTTTTTATAGGCAACTATTTTGTTATTTTAATTATAGAATTCATGATTTGAAGTTTTATCATAAAAAAATCATGAATGACTAGTTTAATATCCATTGGAAACTCCTATTGAAGGGTAGAATGAATGTTTTATTTTATGGAAGAGCTATGTTCCTTTCATGAGTTAAAAGGAGGAAAAGATCTAATTCTTAGAAGTGGTCCATAGTTAAGGGGGCAAAAGAATTGTATTTGAATAATTAGTTTATGGATTTTAACTTTTTTTAAAGGTGTGTCTAGCATAGTGGTTGAATGTAACTTCTCCCTTCCCCATCTTATTTTTTTGGATGACAAATCCTTGACTAATATTGGTGGTTGTTTCATTGATAAGCTAAGTCAAAGTCAATTTTGCATAGATGTCCTTAAACATGTGTTGAAGTATATTTGGAGAAAAGTATCCCTAAATCCATTGAATTAAATCTAAATGGAATCTAGATGGACGATCATATATACAATAGCTTTATTATGACTAGTAGCCCTTCAAATACAATAAATACTATGAATAAATTTGCTTCACACGGTACTAAAAGAAAAATAGAATGTGTCTAAGGTACTCTAAAGCACTAAACATACCTGTATCACATCCAAAACAAGAAGAAATGTTCAACAAAGGGAGAGTCAACAAAATTAAGTTATCAAAAGGGCTAGACTACTACTATTTCAAACATGTTTAAAATTTTAGGGCCTTCGGAAGGGGAAATGAAAATCAGGGTTAGTCAATTTGAGGAAAGTGTGTGGAATTACATGAGGTAGTACTGCCCTTTATAGGAAGTGGAAATACAAAACAATCAAGCTAAAGTTGGTTTAAGAGAGAACCAAAATGAAGGACAACTAAAAGCACCCAATTAAAGAAAACAAAAGTGAATATTTTTTAGAAATGAGGTTGGTATCCTTCCTCTTGGCATTGAAGGTGTTATGTGTGATTTGTTTGAAACCCCATCCGACTCGTCTTAGAACTTTGATGAAGACAAACTTACCTTTACAATCAGACTACTGACTTGTATGTAAGTTCCTTTTAAAAAAATGCCACATATTTAATTTATTCGTACCTTTATTAATTTGTCTTTAAATGTAATCTCACACCACCCAAAATTTTAAAATTATGTATATATATTTTACTCTTAATTCAATATATAGCCCTTTTTACATACAATTATACACTTCATGAGCATTGTGGTTGACACAACTACCATAAATCTCTTTCAATTCCAAAAACCAAAAAAAAAAAACTTTTTTAAAACAAACTTAATTCAATCTTTTTTAACGATCATATCACTTCCATAGTTTAAAAACCCGTCCATCTTAAGAACCATCGACAAACCCTAAACATACCCAGCTCCCCCTATAAAAACAGTGCGGTAAGACAAACGGAAAAATCCAAAAGTCCAACCTGTCATTCCACCATCATAGTGATGCAAAATAATGCACATTCCCCGTGGAGGACGCCTTTGACCCGTGTGCATACTATTCCCGGATAAACTAAAATATTAGTTGTACAGCGCCGGCCTGCGAACCGCGTCTCAGGAATTTTCCAGCACTTTCTTGTATATTACATACCTGTTTCCTCCGTTTCCCACAATCAGATTCCTAGTTGTTTCCGCCCGTTTGCGTGTCGTAACGAGCTTTTCGTGTTATAATTTGGTCATAATCTATATACTTCCGCAACAAAATATTCCCCTTCAAACAATACTTTCCTTCTGTGTAAAGTTTTTTCTTCGGGCACGTCTGAATATCGATTCATATTTCCGCTGAAATCTATTCTTCTTCGTTTTCTTCTGGCTTGTCCTGAAATCTAAACCATTTTCTCTGACTACCCTCTTGCCGTTTTAGTATTATCAAAAAGAAATGGTTAGTATTGAAGAGTCCCGGCTTTTAAGACCCATTGAAGAGGATGAGGAGGAGGAAACAGTTTCCTCTGAATTTGGGTGTTTTGGGTGTTGTTTTGGTTACAGGTCTGTTAATAATGGCGGAAATTGGTGGCGGCAAGGACTGTCAAAAAGTATGAGGAAGGCGCGAGAATGGTCAGGATCGGTTGCACACAAGGCAGGGAATAGTGGGCAGAAATTGAAGAATCTTGTGCGCAGGTTAAAGAACAGAAACAATATCATTGACAATGGCACAGACATGAAAGCAGGAGTTTTTCATTATGATCCTTCAAGTTATGCTCTTAATTTCGATGATGGATCGAGGGAAGACAACCAAGCTTTTGTTCGCGCATGTCGCTGAGCAATAGATCTTCTGGAATTTAGCCATGGATTCTCTTTGGGTTTGATCATGTGAAAGTTTTTTTAGAGGTTATTTGTGTAATTGAAGGTCATGTAATATGTGGGTTATTGTATTCTTTATTCTTTTGTACATGGCAATACAGAAGAAATTTTTTACAGAGCGTAGGTTGTTCTGTCAGATTGGATTGAACGAATTTCTTCTTTTTTGGGGTTGGATGGATGGATGGAGGATGAGCATTCCGGTTGTTGGGTTTTACTTGGACTGCTTTATTCTATTATATTTTTATTATTAAATTTTTGTATCGTAATTGAAAATCATAACTTCTTATACATGTTGGAAGCAGAAACAAAAATGAAGTTGTTTACAGTCTTTTACATGAAAAGAATATATAATTTATGATTATGGAAGTGAATTTAGATATTGTGGATTGTTACAACCTACATCATCTGGTTTTCTATTTTAAAGCAAGGCAAAACTTGTTGAAGTTGTTTTTAGAAAGAGAATATACTTTGATTGTTGTGGATATAATTTATAATCTATGGAAATGAATCATTGTTGTGGATATAATTTATAATCTATGGAAATGAATCTGTGTACATTGTAGATTATTATAACCTACATCTTTTAATTCTTTACTCTATAATTATTAAATTATAGGTTAATAGTATTGAAATGATTTTAGAGAGATTGTTAAATCAGTCTACCAAATTCTTCAAGTTCAAATCTTTGAGAAACAAGTTTTACTGCTATGGAAATTTTTAAGAATAACAATCTTTAAATATATAGATTCTTTAGAATCAATTATATTTATCCAGGTTCATTGTAATCTTCCAACTCAAGTATTTCTAGAGTGATTCTTTTCTCCAATCCATATGATTTTGTGAATGATAAATGAATTCATATTGAATGTCTTTAAACATCAATTCTTAGCAATAATTACATAAAAATGTGTACTAAGTCAATTCATGGCATGAAAAAAATATGTGGGAATCAATATTTGAATTTGATTTTTTTAATTTGGGAGCTAGTTATGTAAACATTTGATTGATCCCATGTCTACAGGAGTGACCTAAGATAAGGAAAACACGATATTAGTGTGGGGAATGAATGGCTCAACATAGGTGATGTAATATATGCAAATTATATTTAAAATTAGGTGAAAAAATAAGATATGGTGAGAAGAATTGTGAATGAGCTCAAATTTGCAAAGGATTGCATCATTTATCAATAAGTAATTGTATTAATTATCCCATTCTCTCAAAATGGTTCTAAACTAAATAGGAATCAACATGAGTATCATAATTTCATTGTGCCATTTTTCCTTTACCTTAAGGTGTATGTGAGTTCTAGATCATGAACATGTATCTTAATGTAAATGAGCACTTAGAAACATGCATTCAAAGTAAATTTTAAATGTAAATAGATATTAAGTTCTACATAAGGTAATGAACACCTCAATATCTATTTGTGTGAGTTTGTTCCTTTGCATGTGAGCTTCATGGGAATGTACAAAATTAAAAAGATGTGTAATAGGCAAATTATGTCATATGAAAGGATAAGCACAAATGCAAACATTACTTTCAACAACCATGAGAAAAGGGAGAAAATAGGGTTTTAGAGATATTCTACCTAGATGAGTACCTCCACGTCTCATTGAGTGTATTCATCCCTTAGCATGTGAGCTTTATGGGAGCCTACAAAATAAAACAAAATGTGTAGCATAAGTAATTTATGTCATGTGAGCAAGGATAAGCACATTCATAAACATGAATTCCAACAACGATGACAAAAAAAAGGGAGGGAATATGGTTCTAGAGAGATTCTATCTACATGGAGAGTGATCATTATATTGTTCTTCCCATAGACACCTAAAAACTATCCTCGTATGATTAAATCAATATTTTATTTATTTAATTATTTGATCAAAATTCCTCTTTTAATTAAATAGATGCTATTATTTATTTAATTAATTCACTAGCAACTTCCTCTTTATTTAAATAAATATGTTATTTATTTATTTAATTCATTAGCCTTTTATCTCCCATAATTAAATAAATATTCAATTATTTAATCACCCATTTCCATCCCCTTTTCTAATATTTATCAAATAAATATATTTATTTTATAAATTCATTATCCTCTTCTCTCCATTCTCATCAATCATTCCCACTCACATGGATCAACTATCAATTTGTAGGCATGTGACAAATGGCATGTACCTCTTCATTTGACTTTTGCACTCTTCATATCTTCAATATGTCTAGATTCAATGTATCTTTCAATGTATTATAAAAATTCAATATTATCTATCTACCACTCAATTTCATCCCTTCATTTGCATTAACATCTTAATCTCCTTTATTCTCATTTTCTCTCACATTATACTTACCTACTCTCTAATACTAGCCATTTATTCTACCAACTCTTAATCTATACCCTTGATTTTCATGAGGACTTCTATAAAAAAATATTTTATCCTCCCATTTAAACCCCTATTCTTTTCTATGCTTTTGATATCATAATGCCTTTGTGATCTAATGAGCATTTTTGCACACTTGTGATCGTTGAGAGCTTTCCTATCACCATTATCCTCTTTATATTACCATTAAATCATATTTATACCTTCATTATCTTTCATTAATAAACTACACTCTATTTCTTTCCATGTCTTATTGTCCATGTACTTGAAAATCTATGAGAAACCCATTTAATACAAGATCTTAAAGGATAAGAGGGCACTAGAATCAAGCATTTCT